>CM035303.1:62625656-62769069 GCA_020226075.1 Hydropotes inermis | reverse complement strand
ATATAATGTGAGAGTATAAGTTGTACAACGTGATTATTGGTAACAACATTTAAGACCTACACTTTTAGCAACTTTCAAGTTCAGTTCAGTTCAGTTAAATGACTCAGTCATGTCCGACTCTTTGCGACACCATGAACTGCAGCACACCAGGCGTCCCTGTCCATCACCAGCTCCTGGAGTCCATCCAAACCCCTGTCCATTGAGTCGGTGATGCCATCCAACCATCTCATTCTCTGTTGCCCCCTTCTCCTCCAGCCCTCAATCTTTATCAGCATCAAGGTATTTTCAAATAAATCAGCTCTCCACATCAGGTGGTCAAAGTATTGGTGTTTCAGCTTCAACATCAGTCCTTCCAATGAACACATAGAACTAATCTCCTTTACGATGGATTGGTCGGATTTCCTTGCAGTCCAAGGGACTCTCAAGAGTCTTCTCCAACACCACAGTTCAAAAGTATCAATTCTTCTGTGCTCAGCTTTATTATAATCCAACTCTCACATCCATACATGACTACTGGAAAAACATAGCCTTGACTAGATGGACCTTGGTTGGCAAAGTAATATCTCTGCTCTTTAATATGCTGTCTAAGTTTATCATAACTTTCCTTCCAAGGAGCAAGCATCTTTTAATTCCATGGCTGTAATCACCATCCACAGTGATTTTGGAGACCAGAAAAATAAAGTCAGCCACTGTTTCTACTGTTTCCCCATCTATTTGCCATGAAGTGATGGGAATGGATGCTATAATCATAGTTTACTGAATGTTGAGCTTTAAGCCAACTTGTTCACTCTCCTATTTCACTTTCATTAAGAGGCTCTTTAGTTATTTTTCACTTTCTGCCATAAAGGTAGTGTCATCTGCATTTCTGAGGTTATTTATTTCTCCTGGCAATCATGATTCCAGCTTGTGCTTCATTCATCCCACCATTTCTCATGATGTACTCTGCATATAAGTTAAAAAGCAGGGTGACAATATACAGCCTTAACATACTCCTTTTCCTATTTGGAACCAGTCTGTTGTTCCATATCCAGTCCTAACTGCTGCTTCCTGACCTACATACAGGTTTCTCAAGAGGCAGGTCAGGTGGTCTGGTATTCCCATCTCTTTCAGAATTTTCCACAGTTTATTGTGATCCACACAGTCAAAGACTTTGGCGTAGTCAATAAAGCAGAAATAGACATTTTTTCTGGAACTGTCTTGCTTTTTCCATGATCCAGCAGATGTTGGCAATTTGATCTCTGGTTCCTCTGCCTTTGCTAAAACCAGCTTGAACATCTGGATGTTCACAGTTCACGTATTGCTGAAGCTTGGCTTGGAGAATTTAGAGCATTACTTTACTGCCATGTGAGATGAGTGCAGTTGTGTGGTAGTGAGCATTTTTGGGGATTGCCTTTCTTTGGGATTGGAATGAAAACTGACCTTTTCCAGTCCTGTGGCCACTGCTGAGATTTCCACATTTGCTGACTTACTGAGTGCAGCACTTTGACAGCATCATCTTTCAGGATTTGAAATAGCTCAACTGGAATTCCATCACCTCCACTAGCTTTGTTTGTAGTGATGCTTCCTAAGGCCCACCTGACTTCATGTTCCAGGATATCCAGCTCTGGGTGAGTGTGACTGATCACACGTTTGTGATTATCTGGGTCATGAAGATCTGTTTTGTACAGTTTTTTGGTGTATTCTTGCCACCTCTTCTTAATATCTTCTGCTTCTTTTAGATCCATACCATTTCTCCCCTTTATTGAGCCCATCTTTGCATGAAATGTTCCCTTGCTATCTCTAATTTTCTTGAAGAGATCTCTAGTCTCTCCCATTCTGTTGTTTTCCTCTATTTCTTTGAATTGATCGCTGAGGAAGGCTTTCTATCTCTCCTTACTATTCTTTGGAACTCTGCATTCAACTGGATATATCTTTCCTTTTCTCCTTTGCTTTTCACTTCTCTTCTTTTTCCAGCTATTTATAAGGCCTCCTTGGACAGCCATTTTGCTTTTTTGCATTTCTTTTTTTTGGGGGAGATGGTCTTCCTCCCTGTCTCCAGTACAATATCATGAACCTCCATCCATAATTCATCAGGCATTCTATCAGATCTAGTCCCTTAAATCTATTTCTCCCTTCCACTCTGTAGTCATAAGGGATTTGATTTAGGTATATAAGTATTAATCATAATCATAATGCTATTCATTATATCTCTAGAACTTATTTATTTTCTAACTAAAATTTGTGTCCTCTAACCAGTATCTGTCTTCTGAAGGGGACAACAGAGGATAAAGTGGCTGGACGGCATCACTGACTCATTGGTCATCAGTTTGAGCAAGCTACAGGAGATAGTGAAGTACGGGGAAGCCTGATGTGCTGCAGTCCATAGGGTTTCAAAGAGTTGGACATGACTGTTCGACTGAACAACAACAACAACAACCAGTATCTGTGACCATGTTCCCCAACCTCCAGTCCCTGGCAATCGCTATTCTACTGTTTATACAAATTTAACTTTTTAAGATTCCACATAAAAAATGAGATCATGCAAATCTGTCTTTTTCTGTATGACTTATTTTACATAGCATAATGCCCTCAAAGTTCATTCACTTTGCCACAAATGGATAAGGCAATGGCTAGCAGTTACATACACAGATTGGTAACAGTTCAAAAGCTACTATTTCACCATGCTATGGGTCAATAACCATTTGTGACTAGGAAACAGATTAACCTCCTTAAATTAATATTTTTCCCTTCATGTATTTTATCATTGAGTTTCCTAAGAAGTCTCTAAAATGTAGGTCTACTACATTTGAATTTAAGCAATTTTTGAAGCACTCACACTTCTTCTTTCTGAATATGTGACATTCAGCTTTAAGCAAACACTGTAAACCTCTTATTAACAAAGTTTCCAGGTGAAATTACATTCTTTTACTCCAGATTTAGATGGATGAATATGTGTCCTATAATGCAATCAAAAACTACTTATTTATGTAAAAGTTAAAAAAAGTTAAAAAGCAGTTGCTGCTGCACTTGCAGATCAAAAGTGTTCATATAGCCATCAAAGTCCATAATTTTTTTTTTAAGACTTAGACTTTAGATACCACATTTTTTTTTCTTAGCAGCTTTTGTTTTGTTGTTGTTGACCTTTTTTTTTTTTTTTTTTAGTTGGAGGATAATTACTTTAAATTACTGTAGTGATTTTTGCCATACATTGACATAAATCAGCCATGGATTTACATGTGTTCCCCATCCTGATACACCCTCCCCCCTCTCTCACCATCCCATCCCTCTGGGACTTCCCAGTGCACCAGCCCTGAGCACTTGTCTCATGCATCCAACCTGGGCTGGCGAGCTGTTTCACACTAGATAATATACATGTTTCAAAGCTATTCTCTCAGATCATCCCACCCTCGCCTTCTCCCACAGAGTCCAAAAGTCTGTTCTATACATCTGTGTCTCTTTTTCTGTCCTGCATATAGGGTTATCATTATCACCTTTTTAAATTCCATATATATGCATTAATATACTATATTAATATACTATATTGGTATTTATCTTTCTGGCTTACTTCACTCTGTAAAATGGGCTCCAGTTTCATCCATCTCATTAGAATGGATTCAAGTGTATCCTTCTTAATATCTGAGTAATATTCCACTGTGTATATGTACCACAGGTTTCTTATCCATTTGTCTGCTGATGGGCGTCTAGGTTGCTTCCATGTCTTGGCTATTATAAATAGTGCTGCAATGAACACTGGGGTGCACGTGCCTCTTTCAGATCTGGTTTCCTTGGTGTGTATGCCCAGGAGTGGGACTGCTGGGCCATATGGCAGTTCTCTATCCAGGTTTTAAGGAATCTCCATACTGTTCTCCATAGTGGCTGTACTAGTTTGCATTCCCACCAACAGTGTAAGAGGGTTCCCTTTTCTCCATACCCTCTCCAGCATTTGTTCCTGGTAGACTTTTGGATAGCAGCCATTCTGACTGGCTTGTAGTGATACTTCATTGTGGTTTTGATTTCCATTTCTCTGATAATGAGTGATGTTGAGCATCTTTTCATGTGTTTGTTAGACATCTGTATGTCTTCTTTGGAGTAACGACTGTTTAGATATTTAGCCCATTGTTTTGATTGGGTCACTTATTTTCTGGAATTGAGCTGCAGAAATTGCTTGTATATTTTTGAGATTAATCCTTTGTCTGCTTCTTCATTTGCTATCATTTTCTCCCATTCTGAAGGCTGTTTTTTCACTTTCCTTATAGTTTCCTTTGTTATACAAAAGGTTTTAAGGTTAATTATGTCCCATTTGTTTATTTCTGCTTTTATTTCCAATATTCTGGGAGGTGGGTCATAGAGGATCTTGCTGTGATTTATGTCGGAGAGTGTGTTGCCTATGTTCTCCAGGAGTTTTACAGTTTCTGGTCTTACATTTAGATCTTTAATCCATTTTGAGTTTATTTTTGTGTATGCTGTTAGAAAGTGTTCTAGTTTCATTCTTTTAGAAGTGGTTGACCAGTTTTCCTAGCACCACTTGTTAAAGAGGTTGCCTTTTCTCCACTGTTTATTCTTGCCTCCCTTGTTGAAGGTAAAGTGTCCATAGGTACATGGGTCTATCTCTGGGCTTTCTACTTTGTTCCATTGATCTGTATTTCTGTCTTTGTGCCAGTGCCATACTGTCTTGATGACTGTGGCTTTGTAGTATAGTCTGAAGTCAGGCAGGTTGATTCCTCTAGTTCCATTCTTCTTTCTAAATATTACTTTGGCTATTCAAGTTTTTTTGTATTTCCATATAAATTGTGAAATTATTTGTTCTATTTCTCTGAAAAATACCGTTGGTAGCTTTATAGAGATTACATTGAATCTATAGATTGCTTCCGGTAGTATACTCATTTTCACAATATCGATTTTTCCAATCCATGAACACGGTATATTTCTCCATCTATTTGTGTCCTCTTTGATTTCTTTCACCAGTGTTTTATAGTTTTCTATATATAGGTCTTTTGTTTCTTTAGGTAGATATGCTCCTAAGTATTTTATTCTTTTTGTTGCAATGGTGAATGGTATTGTTGCCTTAATTTCTCTTTCTGTTTTCTCATTGCTAGTTTATAGTAATGCAAGGGATTTTTGTGTGTTACTTTTATATCCTGCAACTTTAGTATACTCATTGATTAGCTCTAGTAATTTTCTGGTGGAGTCTTTCGGGTTTTCTATGTACAGGATCATGTCGTCTGCAAACAATTAGAGTTTGCTTTGCTCTGATTGCTGTGGCCAACATTTCCAACACTGCGTTGAATAGTAGTGGTGAGAGTGGGCACCCTTGTCTTGTTCCTGACTTTAGGGGAAATTCTTTCAATTTTCACCACTGAGGATAATGCTTGCTGTGGGTTTGTCATATACAGCTTTTATTATGTTGAGGTATGTTCCTTCCATGCCTGATTTCTGAAGAGTTTTTTTCATAAATGGATGTTGAATTTTATCAAAGGCTTTTTCTGCATCTACTGAGATAATCGTATAGTTTTTATCTTTCAATTTGTTAATGTGGTGCATTACAATGATTGATTTGTGGATATTAAAGAATCCCTGCATTCCTGGGATAAAGCCCATTTGGTCATGCTGCATGATCTTATTAATATGTTGTTGGATTCTGTTTGCTGGAATTTAGTTAAGGGTTTTTGCATCTATGTGCATCGCTGATATTGGCCTGTAGTTTTCTTTTTTTGTGGCATCTTTGTATGGTTTTGATATTAGGGTGATGGTGGCCTTGTAAAATGAGTTTGGAAGTTTACCTTCTTCTGCAATTTTTTGGAAGAGTTTGAGTAGGATAGGTGTTAGCTCTTCTCTAAATTTTTGTTAGAATCCAGCTGTGAAGCCATCTGGTCCTGGGCTTTTGTTTGCTCGACGATTTCTGATTACAGTTTCAATTTCCATGCTTGTGATGGGTCTGTTATGAACCAGTTCTTCCTGGTTCAGTTTTGCAAAGTTATCCTTTTCTAAGAATTTGTCCATTTCTTCCAATTTGTCCCTTTTATTAGCATATAGCTGCTGGTAGATGTCTCTTACAATCCTTTGTATTTCAGTGTTGTCTGTTGTGATCTCTACATTTTCATTTCTAATTTTGTTGATTTAGTTCTTCTCCCTTTGTTTCTTGATGAGTCTGGGTAATGGTTTGTCAATTTTCTTTACGATTTCAAAAAAAAAAAAACCAGCTTTTAGCTTGGTTGATTTTTGCTATGGTCTCTTTAGTTTCTTTTGCATTTATTTCTGCCCTAATTTTTAAGATTTCTTTCCTTCCACTAACCCTTGAGTTCTTAATATCTTCCTTCTGTAGTTGCTTTAGATGTAAAGTTAGGTTGTTTATTTGGCTTTTTTGTTTGTTTGTTTGTTTGTTTCTTCAGGTAAGCCTGTAATGCTATGAACCTTTGCATTAGCAATGTTTTTACAGTGTCCCATAGGTTTTGGGTTGTTATGTTTTCATTTTCCTTCATTTCTCTGCATATTTTGATTTCTTTTCTGATTTCATCTATGATTGGTTGGTTATTCATAAGCGTTTTATTTAGCCTTCATATGTTTGAATTTTTAATAGTTTTTTTTCCTGTAATTGAGATCTAATCTTACTGCATTGTGGTCAGAAAAGTTGATTGGAATGATTTTAATTTTTCTGAATTTATCAAGGCTAGATTGATGGCCCAAGGTGTCCTCTATTCTGGAGAAGGTTCTGTGTGCACTTGAGAAAAAGGTGAAATTGATTGTTGTTGGGTGAAATGTCCTATAGCTATCAATTAGGTCTAGATGGACCATAGTGTCATTTAAAGCTTGTAATTCCTTGCTAATTTTCTGTTTAGCTGATCTGTCCATAGGTGTGAGTGGGGTATTAAAGTCTTCCACTATTATTGTGTTATTGTTAATTTCCCCTTTCATCCTCGTTCACAGTTGCCTTACATATTGCAGTCCTCCTATGTTGGGTGCATACATATTTATAATTGTTATATCTTCTTCTTGAATTGATCCTTTGCTCATTATGTAGTGTCCTTCTTTGTCTCTTTTCACAGCCTTTATTTTAAAATCTATTTTATCTGATATGAGTATTGCATCTCCTGTTTCTTTTGGTCTCTGTTTGCGTGATTTTTTTTTTTCCAGCCCTTCACTTTCAGTCTGTATGTGTCCCTTGTTTTGAGGTGGGTCTCTTGTAGACAGCACATATAGTTGTCTTGCTTTTTTATCCATTCATCCAGTGTTTGTCTTTTGTTTGGGGCATTCAACCCATTTACATTTAAGGTAATTATTAATAAAAATGAAACCCATTGCCATTTGGATTGTTGTTCTGTGTTCATGTTCTTACAGCCTTTCTGTGGTTCCTGTATAGAGAAAATCCTTTAGCAATTGTTGCAGAGATGGTTTGGTGGTGCTGAATTCTCTCGTCTTTTGCTTGTCTGTAAAGTTTTTGAATTCTCCTTCATACTTGAATGAGATACTTGCTGGGTACAGTAATCTGGGTTGTAGGTTATTCTCTTTCATTACTTTAAGTATGTTCTGCCATTCCCTTCTGGCCAGAAGAGTTTCTATTGAAAGATCAGCTGTTATCCTTATGGGAATCCCCTTGTGTGTTATATGTTGTTTCTCCTTTGCTGCTTTTATATTTGTTCTTTGTGTTTGATCTTTGTTAATTTGATTAACATGTGTCTTGGGGTGTTTCACCTTGGGTTTATCCTGTTTGCGACTCTCTGGGTTTCTTGGACTTGGGTGGCTATTTCCTCCCCCATTTTAGGGAAGTTTTCAGCTATTATCTCCTCAAGTATTTTCTCATGGCCTTTCTTTTTGTCTTCTTCTGGGACTCCTATGATTCAAATATTGGGGCATTTCATATTGTCCCAGAGGTCTCTGAAGTTGTCCTCATTTCTTTTGATACTTTTTTTCTTTTTTTCTCTCTGCTTCATTTATTTCCACCATTTTATCTTCTACTTCACTTATCCTATCTTCTGCCTCTGTTATTCTACTGGTTGTTCCCTCCAGTTTTTGATCTCATTTATTGCATTATACATTTTAAATTGACTCTTTTTTATTTCTTATAGGTCCTTGTTAAACATTCCTTGCATATTTTTAATCCTTGTCTCCAGGCTATTTATCTGTATCTCCATTTTGTTTTCAAGATTTGGATCACTTGTATTATCATTATTCTAAATTATTTTTCTGGTAGTTTCCCTATCTCCTCCTCTTTTGTTTGGCTTGGTGGGCATTTTTCATGATCCTTTACCTGCTGTGTATTCCTCTGCCTTTTCATCTTGTTTAGATTGCTGTGTTTGGGGCAGCCTTTCTTTATTCTGGTAGTCTGTGGTTCCTTTTTATTGTGGAGGTTTCTCCCAGTGGGTGGGGTTGAACGATTGGTTTGTCAAGGTTTCCTGGTTAGGGAAGCTTGCATCAATGTTCTGGTCAGTGGAGCTTAGATACCAGTTTTATAAATGTGGTTATCTTTCTTATTTGCTTTCTTTGTTTCTTCTCCTTTGTAAACATATGCCCAGTTTCCCAGCAACTTCAAACACAGATGGTTGCCTTATTGTGACAGAAGCAAAAATGCTACATTAATGTTTAACAGGATTAAAAATTGTCTTGGCAGCAGTGGCATATGACTAGTTAATTGTTGCACTGGAAGCTACCTTGCTGTTTCAAAACAGGGACTCATTTACAGCTTTCTTCACAGCAGAATAAAATGTCAAATTTGTTGGGGTAAGTTTTAAATTCAGTTTAACAAAACTTAGTCATTAAGAAGATAATTCTTTCATATTATCTGCATGTCAAAAAAAAGGGTGGATGACAATATTATTTCTGGTTAAAAGAAAGCCTGCATTTGCCTTGTATTCAAACAAACTTATGTGAATAGCACAGAGTACCCCAGAGATAGTCAGTGATTTCAATATCTTTTTTATATAATTTTACACAATTGGTACTATGAGTATAGCATCTTGCTGTATAATGAAAGTAATCTCAGAGTGCAAATAGAATGCTCTAAACTTTACCTTTATGAAGGAATACTAGCAAAGCATCTTTAATACCTTCTCAGCAACAGCTATTTGATGATTTTTACTAAGAACATTATATGACCCATAGAGTCAGTTAATTAACATTGTGCTGAGTAATATCATCTTTTGAAAGTCTCTATTCTCTTATGAATGTTTATGATTATTAGTGCTTACCAAGTGAGATATTGTTCATTCAGTGAAATATTTCACAAAATATAAGGAAAGCTTTTGAAAGCTGAAAATTTAATTTTAAACAAATTTGCTTTAACAATCTAAATCTTTATTTCTCTCCATGGTTCACCAAGGTTTAGGTGGAAAATTTTTAGTTGCCCAGCTGTTGATATTAGATACCAGCTATCAGTTTAGTTGTTCAGTATCTTAAGACAGCAGAAGAAACTTTATAAAAATATCTGACCAAGATGGAATAACATGGTAATTGTTATACCTATAAACACTACAAAACCAAACAAAATAATACCATGAATGCACTGGACTACTTCCTGGAGAAAGTTTCCAGTCTACTACACAGGGAGGAAAAACCTGACCAAGATTGACAATTCATCTGAGATGAAGGTAAAGCGTGGACAATATATGTAAGCCAAAGTATCTAGAGTTCACAGTATAGAGAAAACAGGTATGCACATAAAGAGAAATCTAGAGAGCTATAGACATTCTTTGTTAATTATTCAGTTGAGTACTGACCAATGAATGTGTATAAGAAAACTACCCAAGGCCAAGGAAAGAACCACTTGAAAGGATTAGGGAAAGTTCTGCATGGAGCTCACACAAGTATTAAAATAGTTTCTGCTACCACTACTGAAGAGTGGAAAGTCTTATAATTCAGGGGACATCAGTTGAAGTACTATGAAGGGTCATTAACTAGTTGTAGAGAAGATCAGTTACATATAGAGGGACAAAGATAAGATGACAACAAACTAATCTCATCAAAAACTGTGCATGAATGAATAGAGATGGCAAAGTAGAAAGATCTTGTGTTTACTTTCTCTCAAAGACATACAAAAATTACTTGAAGAACAACCACTGAAAAAATATAGGAAACTACCAAAAATATATTTTACACCTAAAGACATAAATAAAAGATTAGAACAAAATGGGATAGGAAGGTGAACTCACATTACAGTCAAGCCCTGTACTACTAGGTGGACAGCACTTCAGTCAGACAATTCAGTTGCTCAGTCGTGTCTGACTCTTTGCGACTCCATGGACTGTAGTACGCCAGGCTTCCCTGTCCATCACCAACTCCCGGAGCTTGCTCAAACTCATGTCCATTGATTCGGTGATGCCATCCAGCCATCTCATCCTCTGTCACCCCCTTCTTCCCCTGCCTTCAATCTTGCCCAGCATCACGGTCTTTTCCAAAGACTCAGTTTTTCACATCAGGTGGCCAAAGTATGGGAGTTTCAGCTTCGGCATCAGTCCATCCAATGACTATTCAGGACTGATTTCCTTTAGAATTGACAGGCTTGATCTCTTTGCAGTCCAGGGGACTCTCAAGAGTCTTCTCCAACATCACAGTTCAAAAGCATCTATTTTCGGGATTCAACTTTCTTTACAGTCCAGCTCTCACATCCATATATGACTACTGGACTTCCCTGGTGGCTCAGATGGTAAAGCGTCTGCCTACAATGTGGGAGACATGGGTTTGATTCCTGGGTCGGGAAGATACACTGGAGTAAGAAATGGCACCCCACTCCAGTATTCTTGCCTAGAAAATCCCATGGCTGTAGTAGCCTGGTAGGCTACAGTCCACGAGGTCACAAAGAGTTGGACATGACTGCGTGACTTCACTTTCACTTTTTCACTTTATTTGACTAGATGGACTTTTGTCAGCAAAGCAATATCTCTGCTTTTGAATATGCTGTCTAGGTTGATCATAGCTTTTCTGCCATGAAGCAAGCATGGACAGCACACAAACTGGAAAATGATTCCATTGCAGAGGCTCTTCCAAAGGATTGAGAAATCTGAGCCCTGGGTGTCTTGCACAGGGAAGATGAGCCACCAGGGCATTTAGCTTTGGATGTGTGCAGCGCTTATATTGAAAGATCCAGAAAACTAGGGGAAATACAGATTTCACTCTTAAAGGGAGTATATAAAATCTCACATGCCCTGGAACCCAGAGTAGAAGCAGTAATTTGAGAGAAGTCTGGGTAAGATCTACTTACTGTTATTGGAGAGTCTCCAGAAAGCCAGGAGGCAACTGCAGCTCACCATGGTAACATACACACTGGTGGAAGCCATCGTAAGGATCTCTTTCTACCAGGTGGACACTAGTGCTGACAAGCACCATTATGGAATCCTCCTTCTTGCTCATTAGCACCAATACATGGACCTACCCAATAGCCTGTAGGTGCCAGTGTTGGGAGGCATCAAGCCAGACAACTAACTGAGCAAAGACACAATCCCACCCATCTGTAGATAGGTTGCCTTAAGTCCTACTGAGCCCACAACCTTGCTTTGGCATGGTCCTACCCACTGGAGGGACCAAGATCCAGTTACAACAAGTAGTGGACAGGCATCAGTCCCAGAATTCTCTGGGTACTGGCCTTCCTTGCAAGGAGGCTACTTTTGCCTCTGGACCAGTCTATTCAAGCAGGGACAGATATCAGATTTCAAGAAAGCTACAATCCAATACCTTGCAGATACAGTCTACCTAGGACTATCTGAACTCTGAACCTGTCTATAACACATGTTTCAAGACCACAGACCATGTACTTAAATGTGCCAGGAACCTCCAACACATTGATCCAACATCCACTCTTGGATCTCTGGGTCCTATAGCCAGGTTGCAGAACACAATAATACCCACCAGTAAACTATCAGTAACCCCAGCATGAGGCTTCACTCACAAGTGCATAATCAACAGCCTTAGAATATTCTGGACCATGACTCTGCCTACTAGCGAGCTGGTATAATTTCCAGAGACCATGGGTTCTGCAGTCAGCTGACTTTTCCTAGTCCTACTAACAAGTAGATTTCAGCCTCCATACATGTCAGGGCCTGGCAAGCAAGTGGAACACAGACCAACTCAGACCTCCACAAAATGAGTTCACCAAAACAGAAGGACCTCCCACAGCCCTCATAGGGAGAATCCCTAGCACATATAACTCAGATGATGACAGATGAGTGTGCTGCTGGGGTTCACAGGACATATCCTGCAACAAATCACTTCTCCAAGGTCAGGAAATATATCTAACCTACTAGATACATTTAAAAAAAAGGAAAAGGAAAGAACAGCTTAGGCAAAATGATGCAACATAGGAACATGTTCCAGATAAGCGTCTGGAGATAGGCAATCCATCCAAGAAGGAGTTCAAGGTAGTGATTGTAAAGAGTATCAAAGAGCCAGGAGAACAATGGGTATACAGAGCAAGAAGTTCGAAGTTTTTAACAAATAGTTAGAAAATATAAACAACTAAAGATGAAAAATATAATAACTGTAATGAAAAATACACTAGATGGAATCAACAGTAGACTAAATGATACAGAGGAATAAATCCGCAACCTGGAAGACAGAATAGTGGAAATCACTGATGCTGAACAAAAAAAAAAAAAAAAAAGAAAAATGAAATAATGAAAAGGAATGAAGACAGTTAAAGAGATTTCTGGGACAACATCATGCACACTAATATTTACATTATATGGATCCCAGAAGGAGAAGTGAGAAAGAAAGGGATTGAGAACATATTTGAATGCATAATAACCGAAATTTTTTCTAACCCATGAAAAGAATAACCCAAGTCCAAAAAGCACAATAAGTCCCATGCAGTATTAAACAAAAGAGGAATTCATCAAGACACATTGTAATTAAAATGGAAAAGATTAAAGTTCAGGAGAGAATATTAAAAACCAGAAAGGAAAAGTAACAGCTCCCATAAAGCTATCAGATGACATTTTAGCAAAAATTCTGCAAACAAGGGAATGGCAAAATATATTTAAACTGATAAAAGGGCAAAAGCTATAGCCAAGAATATTCTACCAGCAAGACTCTCAATTGAATTTAATAGAGAGATCAAAAGCTTTACAAAAGAACAAAAGCTAAAAGTGTTCAGCACTACCAAACCCAATTTATAATAAATATTAAACAAAATTATCTAAGCAAAAAATAAATGGTCACAACTAGAAATGAAATACAAAATAAAAAGAATTCACTGATAAAGGCGAGCATGCAGTAAAGAAGAAATAATTCACACACATAACTTGAAGTTTAAAAGACAAAAGTAATAAAAATCATCTACATCCACAATAAGCAATTAAGGGACACAGAAAAACAGCTATATATAAAATATGATATGAAAAACTATTATTGTGAGGAAAGGAGAGTACCAACGAAGAGTTGTTAAAATGCATTTGAATTAAGAGATCAGCAACTTCAAATAATCGCAAATATATATGCCTCATAGTAACTTAAACCAAGCATCTTTACTGTATATACAGGCAAAAAAGAGGAATTCAAACACAACACTAAAGACAGTCATCAAATAACAAGTGAGCAAAAGAAGAAAAAAGAATCTATGAAAACAACCCCCAAACAAGTAATGATACATTATACATAGAAATCATAAAAACAATCAGCAATATACTAGCGCTAATCAATGAATTTGGTAAAGTTTCAGGATACAAAATTAATATACAGAAATCCTGCATTTCTATACACTACAAACAGGCTATCTGAAACAAGAAATTAAGAAAATAGTCCTGTTCTCCATTGTATCCAAAAGAGCAAACACTGATAGCTTACGATGAATGGTGCAGCCGGATTCATGGTCTGTGAAGGAGAACATTTGACTCCAGGGCCAAAGACAGTCTCAGTCACTCAGAATTTTGTGTGCAAAATTTTATATAAAATTTAAAAATTTAAAATTTAAAGTGACAGGACAGAGAAAGCTTCTGACATAGACATCAGAAGTGGGTAAAAGGAGTATTGGCCTCACTACTTTAAATGGGACTTATATGCTTCTCAACTAGCTGCTGAGAATAGATTAAAAAAAAAACTCAAGTCTATGAGAATTTTGCCTAGATCCTTTCCCATAACATACATCCTGGGATGACATCAGCATGAGATTAACCAGAAGGAAGATGTTAGCCCAGAGCTCAAGGCTGTGGCAGTTTTTATCCAGACCTTCTCCCATAATATATATCCAAAGCTAAAAAAAAAAAAAAAAGGCATATCCTGAACAAGAGATACTGTGGCCTATGAGGCGTACTTGTTTAAGGCAAAAGAATGTGAAAAAGAAAGAAAAATGTTTACCTACTCCTTAAAGGGGCCTTAAGCTTGGGCTCCTTATCAACCTGCTTAAGTGAACTCTCTTAACACCTATGAATAAACACACTTAAAGAGGAAAAAGACTTATACTCCAAAAGCTATAAGAAAATGTTGAAAGAAATTAAAGATGACACAAACAAATGGAAAGATACACCATGTTCTTAGATTGGAAGAATCAATCTCCTTAAAATGTTAGGCAGTCTACAGATATAATGCAATCTCTGTGACATTGCCAATGACATTTTTCATATAACCAGAACCAAAAATATTAAATTTCAATAGAAACAAGAAAGAACCCAAATAGCCAAAGCAAGCTTGAGAAAGGAAAATGAAGCTGGAGGAATCAAGTTCTCTGACTTCAGTCTATACTACAAAGCCACAGTAATCAAAACTTTATGGCACATGCATGAAAACAGACACATAGATTGAGGGAATAGAATGGAAAAAACAGAAATGAACCCATGAACTTGTGATCTATTAGACAAGAAAAGAGGCAAGAATATAAAATGGAGAAGAGACAGTCTCTTCACTAAGTGGTTCTGGGAAAATTGAATAGCTACATGTAAAAGAATAATATTATAACATCATATAGCACCATAAACAAAAATAAACTCAAAATGATTAAATAATTAAATGCAAATGCAATTTGGATACTATAAAACTCCTAGAGGAAAGCATAGGAATAAATTTGACATTAATTGCAGCCAATTTTTTGGATACACCTCTTGAGTAATGGTAACAAAAGCAAAAATAAACAAGTGGTACCTAATTAAACTTAAAATATTTTCCACACCAAAGGAAACCATTGAGAAAATGAATAGACAACATATGGAATGGGAGAGAGAGAGAGAGAGAGAGAGAGCTTAATTACTTTGCCATACACCTGAAACATTGTAAACCAACTATGCTTTACTTAAAAAAATAAAAATAGATGTGAAAACCTAGAAATAAAACCATGCATTTAGGATCAATTAATGTGCATTACAGGAAGCAAGAATCTACAATGGAAAAAACACACTCTTAAATAATTGATGCTGTGAAAACTGGATAGCTTCATGTAAAATAATGAAATTTTTACATTTTCTCTTACCATATACAAAAGGAAGCTCATAAAACTGGAAGGCATACAAACTCTAGAGCAAAACACAGGCAAGAGTACCCTTTTACATAAATCATAGGACTATTTTTCAAGTCTGTCTCCTAAAGTAAAATAAATAAGAGCAAAAATAAACAAACAGAATCCATTAAGGAAACTATTGTGGTACAGCAAAGAAAATCATCAACCAAAGGAAAAATCAACCTACTGAATCAGAGAAAGTATTTGTTAATGCTATGACCAACAAGGGGTTAATATCCAAAATGTATGAAAAGCTTGTACAACTCAATATAAAAAACAGCATTTCTAAAAATGGGAAGATAGACTAGATATATCCTTTTCCAAAGGATGGCCAAGAGGCATATGAAAAGATGCTTAACATCATTTATCTTCAGAGAAATGCTATGTAAAATCACAATGAGTTATTACCTCACAACTATTAGAATAGCTATCATCAAGAAGACCACAGAAGACAAATATCAGCAAAGATGTGAAGGGAATAAAGCCCTCCTACATTACTGGTGGGAATGTGAATTTAATGCAACTACTTGTGGAAAATAGTATTGTGGTTTCTCAGAACTAAAATTAGAAATACAAAATGACTCAAAAATTCCACTCCTATGTATGTAATAAAGAAGCAGTAATATCAACTTGAAAAAAAATACATGTGCCTCAATGTTCATACTAGCATTACTTACAATTGCCAAGTTATGAAAGCACGCTAAGTGTCCATTAACAAAAGAAAGGATAAAGATGATGTGGTAGTTATATACAAAGGAATTTTACTAGGTCATAAAAGATAATTAAAATTCACTCTTTGTAACAGTATGTATGCACTTAGAGGATATTATACTAAGTAAAATAAGCCAGGTCCTGAAAGACAAATACTATATGATATCACTTATATGTGGAATCAAAAAAAAATAAATGATCCACTGAAAATATCAAAAGGAGATATAGAGAAAAAAACTTGTGGTTATCAGGTGAGAGAAGGAAGAGTGAATAGGAAAGATAGAATTAGGGGATAAAGATGTCCAAAATATGATATATAAAATAAATATGCTACAAGGATATATTATACAGAATGGGGAATATAGACAATATTTGATAATAACTCTAAGTGTAGCATAACCTTTAAAATTGTGATTCACTATGTTGTACATCTTTAATGTGTAATACTGCACATCAACTATATCTAAATTTAAAATAAACCTCAAAACAGTGTGTAAGATAAAAGAATGTGGAGTAAAATCTTGTAAATACTGAAAGGAAAAATATCACCTAGAATTATTTACCCAGCAAAAATGTCTTTCACAAATAAAAGACATACAGGTGGCTAGTAAACACATAAAAAGATGCTCAACATCACTCATTATTAGAGAAATGCAAATCAAAACTACAATGAGATACCACCTAACACCAGTCAGAATGATCATCATCAAAAAGTCTACAAATGATAAATGCTGGAGAGAGTTTGCACTGTTGGTGGGAATGTAAATTGATATAGCCACTATGGAAGATGGTATGGAGATTCCTTAAAAAAAACTAGGAATAAAACCACCATATGACCCAACAATCCCACTCTTAGGCATATACTCTAAGGAAACCGAAGTTGAAAGGGTCACATGTATCCCATTGTCCATTGCAGCACCATTTATGATAGCTAGAACATGGAAATAACCTAAATGCCCATCGACAAATAAATGGATAAAGAAGTTGTGGTACATAAACACAATGAAATATTACTCAGCCATAAAAAGTGATGCATTTGAATCAGTTTTAATGAGGTGGATGAACCTACCTTGAACCTATTATACAGACTGAAGTAAGTCAGAAAGAGAAAGATAAATATTGTGGTGGACATGAGGTATATCTCTCTCCAAGGATACATCAGGGATACACCTTCAGACACAGAAGTGCATGCAGAACACCAGCTGAGAGCAGACAGGAGTACCTGACCAGTGGAAAAGAATATGTAGAACCATGTGAAACTTGGTAGGAAGAAGGAACTTAGGGGGAAATACAGGAGTGTTAGTAGGAAGGACTGGACCTGCCTTCAGTGAGTGGGGGAACTGAAGCAGGGGGTCAGATTCCCACAGTGGGGCAACTGTCTGAGTAAGAGGAGAAACATTAAAGGCTGAGAGTGATCTGTGGCAGCCTAAATGGAATGAGAATCTGACAGTCCTTGCTGCAGCCATACATAGCCTGGGCAGGAACTCTGGTCTCCTGGAAGGCACAGCAGCTGGGAGCTGGAGTTTAGGGACCATGGAGCAATCTCAGGGCGAAGGCTGATGTTGACTGTGGAGAGATGGATTGAGGGGATGTGAGGGAGGAGATTGTGGTGGAAAATGCCTGTGGAGAAAAGCCAGGAAGCCATGGAAGCAAGGCGATACTGTTGAGTCATGCAAAGGGGGTGGAGCCATCTCCATAGCTTCTCTCACCCCACACACCAGCATTCCCAGCTAAACAATAGAGAGACTGGCCCATCGAACACCTGATGTACTGAAGTACAGAGTAGGACCTCACCCAGGATGCTCCTTTAAGTGCCTGGCATGACGATCTACAGAAAAGAACCCCAGCTAGGGGGGCCTTCTATGTGCCTGACATGCTGAAACAACAGAGAAGGACCCCCAGGTAAGGAAACCCTCTAAGAGACTGACAGGTGGAGCTATGGAGAAAGACTTCTCAAAGAGGCCTTCTGATTGCCAGCTATAAGATGCTTGAAAAAAAGCTTTAATAGGGCCATAATTCCTGTGGCCGAGTCAGTATGTGTCCCTGCACACTTGGTGCTACCAGGGTCCCCACAAGCCAAGGAGCTGTGCCACCTTCACACTTAACTCTCATTGGAGCAGAGCTGACAGGCAAAAAATGTTTTGTGCCTATGCACACAGGGTTGCTTCAGTCATGTACGACTCTTTGCGACCCTGTAAGACTATGGCCTGCCGGGATTCTCTGTCAGAGGGGGTTCTCCATGCAAGAATACTGGAGCATATTGGCCAAGATTGGTTTCCATACCCTTACAGAGGACTATATTTCCTGCTGCCCTGGCCGCCTACCCCCTGAGTACCTGGTGTTGCGAGAACCCCTGTGACCCAAGCAACTGCACCACCTTCACACCTGGCCCTCATAGGGGCAAACCCAAGCCCTCCAGGACAGCCTCAGAAGCTAAACCCCAGTGGACAACCCACATGTAGAGGTAGAAATAAAACCACAATTGAAACCCAGGGGCAGTGTGGCTAAGGAAGAAGACACAAAGCCTTCCCACCAGCTGTACAAGCTGCAGATTAAATCCACATGGTCAACTAAGCAGACTCTGTGTCTATGGAACACATATAAGGCCACTGAGAGCTCCCACAAAAGAAAACACACTAGCTCTGACAGCTGTGGACATTGAAGGCAAGAACACACAGGAGTAGGACCAGATTAGAATATGAGCTGGACTCTGGGAGAAAGTGGGGTGGGATTGAAGGAGAGTTACATGGCTCAAAATAGCCTGGAGTTAAAACTCCCCTCCAGGTCCTTCCCACCATTCTATCCAAAACTAAGAACTCTGTCACCCAAAGGAAAAAAAGGACATTAAGGTTGATTATACCCAGCTCCCAGCTGGTCCAGCCTCTGGCCGATCTCCAAAATTCCTTGCCCCAGCCCTTCAAGAGATAACTGAACAACCTTGGAGAAGAACAGGTCCCCTCAAGGCATTAACTTTCCACATACATGCCTATATATACTTACTCTTTTCTTGGATAAGTGCAGCAGCTCACTATTCTGACTGCTGTCCCTTCTTGCCTCATTAAAGGTGATCTGTCCTGTAAAGTACTGGTGTCATTCTTTTTATGAACCTCTCCTTCTCTAACTCCTTTACCTTACATTTTTGGTGCTGAAACCCGGGAGGTTGAGGTTCCTTCTCATTCTCTACCACCAGCTCTTCAGAGCATGGAAGCCTGCAGAGCTCATTTTCCTGCCCAGGCTTTCAAGATCTCCTTGAGAGGACACCCTGTGCCTTTGTGAGCGGTACAAGTCCTGTGTAAGGACTTTATTGATTTTCCACATAACCCGAAGAATATTGGTTTCTCTCTCTTTCTCTCTCTCTCTTCCTCTTTTCTCTACACTTTCTTTTCCATTAGACCGACCAATTCCAGGACAGAGGCCTTTTTCCATTTGACCACTTTACATGAAAACTCCACTCAAGCCAGCCCCTAGATTAAGGTCAGACCCAGATGCTGTTATAGAGGTGCCCTAGAACTCAGTCCTCTCCAGGTCCCAGGGACACCTGGTCTAGGGCCACTCTGTAGGAGACAGTGGGGGATGCTCCACCTTGACACAGAGCTCTCTTCTCATAACTCCGATTGCGACTACAAATGATGACTCGAACTCCCAATAGGAGCCTCTGCTTGCCTTTCAATTATGGGGTCTGACCAATATGTCCCAAAGGATTCCCCTCTGGTCTGTATTCTCAAAAATCTGAAACCACTCTTACTCACTGAACTCAAAGCTAACTGCTTAAAACAACTCTGTATACAGATATGACCTCAATACCGATTAGACAACCAAAACCTCTGGTCTGAGTTTGGGACTTTTGATTTCAGTATTTTATCAGATCTCACTAACTTCCTCAGATGAATGGCAAATGGTCAAAAGTCCCCTATATTCAAGCTTGCTGAGACCTTAAAAGCTGTTCTCTCTACAAAGACTGTTCTACCTATCAAATCTTCCTCTGCTCTCTCTCCCCCTCCATTACAAAAGAATCCAAATCTAAAGCCCCTAAAAGACCCCCTAAACCTTTAGCCCCCAATTTTGACCAGACAGATGAGCCTTGCCCCTACCAACCCCCCCCAAAAAAAGCTTCCAGATAAGACGAGACCCCATCCTCTATCCCTTCTTCCTCCAAAACAGAAAGTGATGACTCCAAAACCCCAAAAGAGATTTCCACTCCTCCTTCATCAGCCAAGACCCGAAGCAAACACATTTCCTCTCAGAGAGGTAGAGGGACCAGAGGGCCCTACATGGGTTCATGTGTCTTCGTCAATTTCTGATATGAGCCAAATTGGAAAAAAGAAATGGAATTGTTTTCAGATTCTGCTAGATAAAAAAAAAATTCCTCCACTTTACACAAACATATTGTTTAACCTAAAATGACCTTTATTACATCCTAAATGCCACTTTTACCCCTGATGAAAAGAAACGGATATGACAGGCAGCCCAGACTCATGCTGATCAGCTCCATAACCAAGATAAGACTAATCCAGTGGTTGATGATGCAGTCCCTTAAACTGAGCCACAGTGGACATATCAAGCAGGTGACGCTGATATCCAGTACCTACATCATATGATCACTTGTTTACTAAAAAAAAAAAATGCTAAGAGGTCTCACATTCATATTAACTATGATAAGATTAGAGAATGACTCAAACAATCAAACAAAAAAAGATAAAAATCTGCCCTTTTTCTTTCACAGCTTACTGAGGCAGTCCAAAACTACACTAATATAGATATTTCCATCCCCCCAGACTTCTGTACCTACAAGTCCAGTTCATAAACCAGTCAGCTGCAGATATTCACTGAAAACTATGCCAGCTAGAAGGGGGGATCAGGATGGGAAACACATGTAAATCCATGGCTAATTCATGTCAATGTATGACAAAAACGACTACAATATTGTAAAATAATTAGTCTCCAACTAATAAAAATAAATAAAAAAATGAAAAGGGCCCTGAGACCCCCCCCCCCAAAGAAACCTTCTAGAAATAGCCTTTGAGATGTTCAATAATAGAGAGGAAGAGGCTAAGAGAAAAACAAAAGACCATGAGAGAAAAATTAAATATCCCTTTTTGACAGCAACAATTAAGATCAGCCTGGCCCAAGTCAACCCAGACTGAAACTTAAGACCCCCCCGGACCTTGCTTCTGAGGCAACCAGTCAGGACACTGGACAAAGACATGCCTGAACCTATGACCCCCCCACAAAAACATGCTCAACCTGTGGTCAGTGGGTACACTGGAGGGTGGACTGTCCCCAGGGATGCCCTGACTCCCCTGGGGAGGCCCTAACCTCCCAGACCTGGAGAGGGAAATGTTCACAGGGATGCCCTGGTGCCCCTGGAGAGATCCCACTTCTCCCCCAAACCCAAGCCCAATCCTACGAGAATTGTTCTAATGATGGGGCCCAGGTTCCAGCCCCCAGCACATGTCCCGGATATGAGCTCAGAACTTAGGGTAGACAGGTAGTGGCCAAAAAAAAAAAAAAAAGATCTCTTTTATAGTAGACACTGGAGCCACTTCCTCTCTCCTAACTTCCTACTCTGGCCCAACTCAAGACTCAAAACTCACAATCAAGGGAGTCTCTGGAGTTCCCTTAAGGCCAAAAATCAGCCCTCCACTACTCTGTCAATTTAGGAAATCGACCTCATACACTCATTCCTCATAATGCCTCAGTGCCCAAAGACACTCCTAAAGAGAGACTTGTTATCCAAATTCGGGGTCTTTATTACCATAACCCCCCTCAATGCAGTCTCTATATTCTGCATGCAGATGACACCTAGACCATCCCTATCACTCACTCCTGACCTTCCCTTGGATCTACCTGTGTTAGACCCCCAAGTTTGGGACACTGATCACTCATCTATAGCCAAACATCATCCCCCAGTCCACATTACCCTAAAGGACCCCTCAACTATAATCACCCAACAACAGTACTCTCTCACCCTGGAGGCCCACAAGAGACTTAAGCCTATCAGAGACCATCTTCTTCAGGCTTCTATCTTAATTCCTACCCATTCACCACATAACACCCCTATTCTGACAGTAAAGAAGAGACCAAACTCTTGGAGACTGGTCCAGAATCTTTGAAAAATCAATGAGGCCATCACACCAACAATCCCAGTAGTCCCTAACCCTTACACCCTTCTGTCTGCCATACCCCCGACTGCAAACCCACTTCACGTTATTAAATCTCAAAGACACCTTTTTCTGCATTGCCCTCCACCCCCTTTCCCAACCCCTTTTCGTCTTCACCTGGCAAGACCACGAGGCTTATGTTTCCCAACAATTAACATGGACAGTTCTCCCCCAGGAGTTCAGAGACAGCCCCCACATTTTTTGGACAGGCTTTACAAAAGAACCTACAGACACGGGGCCTAGCCCCAAGTCATCTCCTCCAATACATAGATGACTTCCTTTGTAGCCCAACCCAAAAACTCTGCCTCCAACATACTGCCAAACTTCTTGTGGCCCTGGGATCCTGGGGTTATCCCGTGTCCCAATCCAAGGCCCAAGTAATACAGACAGACGTCACTATTCCCCCAGATAGAACCCAGGACTTAATTAACTGTACACTTCCAAAAACAAAAGAAGAACTCCTGTCTATCCTCGGCCTCCTAAACTTTTTCTGCATCTGGATCCCTAACTTCTCCCTTATTGCAAAGCTGCTCTATGAAGCAACTAAAGGATTACTGGATGAGCCCCTCTTTAACCCTTCCTCACTGGCCAATCCTATTTGCCAGCTCACCCAGAGCCTCCTCCAAGTACCAACTCTCCACCTGCCAGATCACACCAGACCATTCTTTCTCTTTGCCCATTCCAAGCAAGGACAGGCAGAGACTTCTATGTCAGCGGGCCAGAGATACCTGGGCTCCCACAGCCTATCTGTCAAAACAGTTTGACATGATAACCAAGGGGTGGCCTCCCTGTGTACAGGCCATGGCTGCTATTGCAGCCCTCATACCTGAAGCAAATAAACTCTCTAGACATACCCCTTTAACAGTCTGTTTTCCACACACCTTCTGAGACTTACTATCACATTGGGCTTTCTTCTCCCTTCCCCTTTCCAGGGTACAGGTCCTGTATGCCTTTGTCCTTGACCCTCAGTTCTCATTTTCCCCCTGTTTTCCCTTTAACCCTGCCAGCTTATTACCCACAACATGTACAACAGACCCTCTCCTACATAGCTGCAACCACTCTCTTAATACCTGAAGTACAAAAACTAACCCAAAATGCTCCTCTAAATGTATGCTCACCTTATTCCTTCAAAAATTTACTCTCCCATCAGGCTTTCCTTTCTCTGTCCCCTGCTCGACTACAAATCCTTTACACACACCTCCTTGACCCATCCCTTTCTTTTATGCCTTGTAAACCTCTTAGTCTTGCTAGCTTACTCCCTGCACCAGATCCAGATCCAGAAACAAAACACCTATTTCATGACTGTGTTCAGACCTTAGGTATGACAATTAATCCCTTTGAACATATAACTGATCAGCCCCTTATTGACCCCAAAGTCCCATCCTGGTTTACAGATGACACTACCCAAAAAAAAAGCCCCATTTGGGGCTCGATACACTATAGTTAAGGGACAGCCCAACAAAGTAACCCCCCTAGCCTCATCAAGTCAGCCACACTCCCAACTCACACAACCTCACAACAGGCTGAACTGATTAACTCTTACACAAGCTTTGACCCTAGTCAAAAACAAAAAGGTAAACATTTACACTGACTCCAAATATATCTATAACATACTAATGAACATTATAACATTATAATCTAAAAAGAGAGGAGATGGCTCACTCAGAAGGGCACACCTATTCTCAGTGCTTCTTTTATTTCTGAACTCCTCCATGTGGCTCAGTTCCCAAAACAAGCTGCTGTAATACATTGCCAGAGACATCAGTGACATAGAACTATCTCCTTTTACAACAATATAACAGATCACGAAACAAAGCAGCATGCTGCCTCTGTTAGTCCTGTCTTTACTATAGCTCAAATTGGTTAGCCTAACATGAACACATTTCTTTCATTTTTACATTCCCTTTTCCACCCCACTGCAAAAGTACTTAACATTTTCCCTCAGAACTTTATTAAACTGACTAAGGATGATATAACTTATTTAAATAATCTGACCCAAACATACCATTTGTCAATGGACAAATCCTAATTCTAACATTTGCCCCCCTCCTTTCCCCACCCACCAAATTCACAGACATCTTCCCACAAGACTGGCAGGTAGATTTCAAAAGGGTTAAATTTCACCTAGTCTTTGTAGATACATTTTCTAGGTAGATTAAAGCTTTTCCAACTACTAACAAATGAGGCCCTACTGTGGCTCAGCTTATTCTTACTGAAATATTCTCAAGGTTTGGAAAGCCTTCCTCCCTCCAGTCTGACAATGGGTCTGAGTTCCCATCCCAAATCACCCAAAATATTGCATGAGCCCTTCCAGTTCCTTGGACGTTTCATATTCCTTATCATCCCCAGTCTTCTGAAAAGGTTGAGAGAGCCAACCAAGTCCTAAAAGAAACTCTGACCAAATTAATGATCAAACTTCATCAGGACTGAACTAAACTCCTCCCTTTAGCCCTCTTAAAGTTCTGGGCCTTACCAAAAAAACCTTTAAATATCAGTCCATTCGAGGCCATGTATGGGAGGCCCATAACTTTGGGTCTTTCACCCTCCCAAGACAGTCCCAAACTGCCTTCCCACCTTCCTTTTCCTTTACTTGCCCAAATACGAGATGCCCTTTGATGACATATAGATAATTTACTCCCTCGACCACACCCCAATTTTCCATACCCATCTCTTCAAATAAGAGGTTAAGTCTATATGACAGTTCAGTCCCACTCAGATCTTACGCCAAAAATGACAAATACCCTACATGGTAATTCTGCTGATCCCTACTGCTGCTGCTGCAAAAAAAAAAAAAAAAAAAAAAAATCACCCCTTGGATACACATCACCCGATTAAAAAAGGTTATGCAGCCCAATGATGAAATTGCTTGCCAGACTAACACTTATCAAGTTTCTCACACAGGCCCTACAACTCTAAAGTTCTCATGGTTTCCACCAGCCCCAAATGGCAATGGATAACCCTGCCAGTATCACGGATACAGTTATTCTTAGAACAACTTCTGACAGATATCTGGGTCTTAAGTCCTCAAAGATCTGTGCTCGAACACATTGAAGATTACCTCTCCCATGTGACTATAAAAAAAGCTTTTATAACCTTTACCCCTTCTTGGACCATTCATTTTTATCATCTTCCTACTCACCTTTGGACCTTCTTTGTTTAATCTTTTCCAGAGATTCCGCCAAGAATGAATCTGAGCCATTTCCCGAGACCAAGTCAAGACTATTCTTTTGCTTGAGACCCTGATGGCTAAAATAAAAAATCAACAGTACAAGCCTTAGACTTCCTTCCTCCCAGACCACAAATCCCTGACCCCCATTTATCAGCACAAAGAAGCCCTGAACATTAACTGTACCCACCTCTCTTTCTCTTTTTCTATATATTCCTTAGGGTCTGGAATGAAGGAAAGTTACAGCCCCCCCCCAAAAAAAAAAAGAATGTGAGCTGCTCCCACAGTAGGTCCAGAGATCAGCACAGTGTTGGAGGGCATCCTAGGGAGGTAAGGTGGATTGTGACTCCCAGCAAGAGAAAGGACTCAGACAGCAGTGACTCAAGAAAAACATTTATTATTCTTATTTTTTTTATTTTTTAATTCCCCCCCCCCACTTTCCGTTGTAATTTTCAATTTTATTGGCACTAAGAAGTGCAATTAGGCTTTTGAGTTTTTTTTTTTCTTTTTCTCAGTCACATTTTTATTGTTGTCATAAATCTCTGCCTCTATGTTGGGCTTTTGCAGTTCTGTGGCATTTTCCTCTTTTTCTTTTTTTAAATTTTAATGTTTAATTTTTTAAACCTATTATTATTTTTCCTACATTTATTCTTTTGCTATTCATACTGTTCTTTTCCTTTTACAGTTGATCTTTAACATATAAAAATCTTCTTTATCTAACTCTACCTGATTTTGCATATCTATTTTTTATTTGATTTCTTTCACTGCTTTCCTCTCTACACATTTCTTAGTTTATTTTCATTAATTTATTCCCCAGTTGGCACCTTGTTTTAGTTTTGTTTTCCAGTTTGTGCTTTAATTAGTTTTGAACTGGTAGATATAATTTTTTATTTTACATTTGTTTGCTGGCTCAATCTATTGCAATTTATTTTGTTGGACTGTACTGATTTCCCTTATGGATGTATATATATATGTGTCTATTCAGACACAGTTTCTATTGTTGTTATAAACCTCTGCCTCTATATTGGGCTTTTGCAGTTCTGTGGAGTTTTCCTTTCTTCTGTTTTTTCTTCTTTTATCTTTTTCATAATTTTAATTTTTTAAAGCCTACTATATTTTTCTACATTTATTATTTTGTTTGCCTTTCCTATTGTTCTTTTCCCATTGCAGTTAATCTTTAATGTATATAAATATTCTTAATCTACCTCTATTTAGCTTTGCATATCTATTCTTTCTTTCTTTCCTTTCTTTCCTTTCTTCTCAAAACATTTTTTAGTTTTGTTTTCATTGCTTTATTCCCTATGTAGCACCTTGTTTTAGCTTTTTTTTTTGCCAGATTGTGATTAAGTTAGTTTAGTTCTTAATGGGCAAATATAATTTTGATTTCCTTTGTTTTCTACTGCACCTTATCTTTGTTGAATTATATTCACTTTGCTCATTGGAGTATATGTATATATTCCACCAATTTAATTATTATTTGCCTGAGTTTTTAACTGCCATTTCTCTGGGATTCATCTTTGGTCTCTCCTTTTTGAACATTTGTTTTAATCTCACTTAATGCCATAACAAATCACTTGTGAAATCTTCATTCCTGACAAGAGATCAAGTCCTGAACCTTTGGAGAGGGAACACTGAATCCAAGACCCTAGACCATCAAAGAACAAACCCTAGGGAGTATCAAATAGTGATAATTCACACATAGGAAACAACTTGAATAAAATACCTGGCATCACCCAACCACTAGTAGAACCCTGTTATGGACACCTTATCTAAACAACAAACAAAACAAAAATACAAACCCAATCATCAGCAGACAGGCTTACCACCTCCCTCAGCCTTGCCCATCATAGGAAAAACAAACAAGCAAAAACTGAGCACAAATCTCACCATATATGAAGCTCACACAAACCACTGGACCAAGATTAGGAGGGCAGAATTCAAAAGGAAGAAACAATTCAACCTTCTTCAAGGAAAGAATCCAACTTTCCTTGAAGCCTGGGAAAAGGAGACCTCAAACACAATAACTTAAAAATAATAATAAAGAAAAGACAAATACTGCACAAATGAAGGAAAAAACTAGAAACACAGAAGTAAAAAGAAAGAAAGAAAGAAAGAAAGAAAGAAACAGAGAACTCTAAATATATGAAGAGGAAATAGACAAAATACCTGAAAACGAATTCATATTAATGATAGTAAAGATGATAAAAAAAAAAAAAACTTGAGAACAAAATGGAGAAAATGCAAGAATCAATTGATAAAGACCTAGAAGAACTAAAGAATAAACAAACAGTAACAAACAACACAAGTACTGAAATTAAAAGTACTCTAGAAGAAATCAATAGCAGAATATCTGAAGCAGAAAAATGAATCAGTGAGCTGGAAAATAATCTGGTGGAAATAACTTTTGAAGAGCAGAATAAAACAAAAAGAATGAAGAGAGCTGAGGACAGTCTCAAACACCCCTGGAACCATATCAAATGCACCGATATTTGAATGATAGGGGTCCCAGAAAAGGAAAATAAAAAGAAAGGGTATGAGAAAATTTTTAAAGAGACTATAGCTGAAAAATTCTCTAACATGAAAAACGAAATAGCCAATCAAGTTCAAGAGGCACAAGAGTCCATACAGGATAAAACCAAGGAGAAATATGCGAACACACACACTAAAACTAAGAAAGACTAAACACAAAGAAAGAATATTAAAAGCAGTGAGGGAGATTGTCTTTTCTCCATTGTATATGCTTGACTCCCTTGTCAAAGATTAGGTGTCCATAGGTGTGTAGATTAATCTCTGGGCTTTCTATTTTGTTCCAATGATCTATATTTCTGTCTTTGTGACAGTACCACACTGTCTTGATGACTGTGGCTTTGTAGCAGAGACTAAAGTCGGGCAGGTTGATTCCTCCAGTTCTATTCTTCTTTCTCAAGGTTGTTTTGGCTATTCAAGGTTTTTTGTATTTCCATACAAATTGTGAAATTATTTGTTCTAGTTCTCTGAAAAATACCATTGGTAGCTTGATAGGGATTGCACTGAATCTATAGATTGCTTTGGGTAGTATACTCATTTCATTACATTGATTCTTCTGATCTATGAACATGATATATTTCACCATCTATTTGTGTCCTCTTTGATTTCTTTCATCAGTGTTTTATAGTGATCTATATATAGGGCTTTTGTTTCTTTCTTTTTTTTTTCATTTATTTTTATTAGTTGGAGGCTAATTACTTCACAACATTTCAGTGGGTTTTGTCATACATTGACATGAATCAGCCATGGAGTTACATGTATTCCCCATCCCGATCCCCCCTCCCACCTCCCTCTCCACCCGATTTCTCTGGGTCTTTCCAGTGCACCAGGCCTGAGCACTTGTTTCATGCATCCCACCTGGGCTGGTGATGTTTCACTATAGATAATATACATGCTGTTCTTTTAAAATATCCCACCCTCGCCTTCTCCCACAGAGTCCCAAAGTCTGTTCTGGACATCTGTGTCTCTTTTTCTGTTTTGCATACAGGGTTGTTATTACCATCTTTATAAATTCCATATATATGCATTAGTATACTGTGTTGGTCTTTATCTTTCTGGCTTACTTCACTCTGTATAATAGGCTCCAGTTTCATCCACCTCATGAGAACTGATTCAAATGAATTCTTTTTAAGAGCTGAGTAATATTCCATGGTGTATATGTACCACAGCTTTCTTATCCATTCATCTGCTGATGGGCATCTAGGTTGCTTCCATGTCCTGGCTATGATAAACAATGCTGCAATGAACATTGGGGTGCACATGTCTCTTTCAGATCTGGTTTCCTCAGTGTGTATGCCCAGAAGTGGTATTGCTGAGTCATATGGCAGTTCTATTTCCAGTTTTTTAGGAAATCTCCACACTGTTTTCCATAGAGGCTGTACTGGTTTGCATTCCCACCAACAGTGTAAGAGGGTTCCCTTTTCTCCACACCCTCTCCAGCATTTATTGCTTGTAGACTTTTGGATAGCAGCCATCCTGGCTGGCGTGTAATGGTGCCTCATTGTGATTGTGATTTGCATTTCTCTGATAATGAGTGATGTGGAGCATCTTTTCATGTGTTTGTTAGCCATCTGTATGTCTTCTTTGGAGAAATGTTTGTTTAGTTCTTTGGCCCATTTTTTGATTGGGTCATTTATTTTTCTGTAATTGAGCTACAGGAGTTGCTTGTATATTTTTGAGATTAACCCTTTGCCTGTTTTTTTCAATTGCTATTATTTTTCTCGCATTGTGAGGGCTGTCTTTTCACCTTACTTATAATTTCCTTTGTTATGCAAAAGTTTTAATTTTGATTAGGTCCCATTTGTTTATTTATGTTTTTATTTCCAATATTCTGGGAGGTGGGTCCTGCTGTGATTTATGTGGGAGAGTGTTTTGCCTATGTTCTCCTCTAGGAGTTTTATCATTTCTGGTCTTACATTTAGATCTTTAGTCCATTTTGAGTTTATTTTGTGTTTGGTGTTAGTTTCCTAAGTATTTTATTCTTTTCATTGCAGTGGTGAATAGAATTGTTTCCTTAAATTACCTTTCTGTGTTCTCACTGCTAGCGTATAGAATTGTAAGGGATTTCTATGTGTTGATTTTATATCCTGCCACTTTACTATATTCATTGATTAGCTCTAGCAATTTTCTGGTGGTGGTGCTGGGAAAACTGGTCAACCACTTGTAAAAGAATGAAACTAGAACATTTTCTAGCACCATATGCAAAAATAGACTCAAAATGGATTAAAGATATAAATATAAGACCAGAAACTATAAAACTCCTAGAGGAAAACATAGGCAAAATACTCTCCAACATAACCACAGCAGGATTCTCTATGGCCCACCTCCCAGAATGTTGGAAATAAAAGCAAAAATAAACAAATGGGACCTAATCAAAATTAAAAGCTTTTGCACAACAAAGGAAACTATAAGTAAGGTGAACAGACAGCCTTCAGAATGGGAGAAAATAATAACAAATGAAGCAATGGACAAATAATTAACATCAAAAATATGCAAGCAACTCCTACAGCTCAATTCCAGAAAAATAAATGACCCAATCAAAAAATGGGCCAAAGGACTAAACAGACATTTCTCTAAAGAAGACATACAGATGGCTAACAAACACAAGAAAAGATGCTCCACATCACTCATTATCAGAGAAATGCAAATCACAATCACAATGAGGCACCACTACACGTCAGTCAGGATGGCTATTATCCAAAAGTCTACAAGCAATAAATGCTGGAGAGGGTGTGGAGAAAAGGGAACCCTCTTCCACTGTTGGTGGGAATGCAAACTAGTACAGTCACTATGGAGAAAAGTGTGGAGGTTATTCAAAAAACTGGAAATAGAACTGCTATATGACCCAGCAATCCCAGTGCTGGGCATACACACCAATGAAACCAGAACTGAAAGAGACACATGTACGCCAATGTTCATCACAGCACTGTTTATAATAGACAGGACATGGAAACAACCTAGGTGTCCATCAGCAGATGAATGGATAAGAAAGCTCTGGTACATATACACCATGGAATATTACTCAGCTGTTAAAAAGACTCAGTTCTCATGAGGTGGATGAAACTGGAGCCTATTATACAGAGTGAAGTAGGCCAGAAAGATAAACACCAATACAGTATACTAACACATATATATGGAATTTAGAAAGATGGTAATGATAATCCTGTGTGCGAGACAGTAAGATTATTGTTCCCAGCAATGACCTCATTCAAAATTGATGGAGAAATAAAAAGCTTTTCAGACAAGCAAAAGTTAAGAGAATTTTGTACCACCAAATCAACTTTACAACAATTGTTAAAGGGACTTATATAGTTAAGAAATACAAGAAGGAAAAACATATACAAAATCAACCCCAAACAATTAAGAAAATGGCAATAGGAATGCATATATCAATAATTACTCTAAAAGTAAATGGATTAAATGTTCCAACCAAAAGACACAGACTGGCTGAATAGATAAAAAACAAGACAAATATATATGCTATCTACAAGAAACCCACTTCAGATCTCAAGACACATATAAACTAAGGTAAGAAAATGGGAAAATGTATTCCATGCAAATGGGAAGCAAAAGAAAGCTGGAGTACCAATTCTCATATCAGACAAAGTAGACCTTAAAAAAAATAAAAGATTACAAGAGATAAGGAAGGGCACTACATAACGATCAAGGGAAAAACCAAGAAGAAGACATGACAATTGCAAATATCTATGCACCAAACATAGGAGCACCTCAGTACATAGGAACAAACACTTAAGACATAAAAGGAGAAATTGACAATAACACAATAATAGCAGGAGGCGTTAAAATCCCACTCACATCAATGGACAGATCATCAAAACAGAAAATTAAAAAGGAAACACAAGTCTTAGATTATACATTAGAAGAGATGGAACTCATGATATCTTCAGGTCATTCCATCCAAATGCAGAAGAATACACCTTCTTCTCAAGTGCACATGGAACAATCTCCAGGATGGACCACATATTGGGTCACAAATCAAACCTCAGTAAATTTAAGAAAATTGAAATTGCATCAAGCATTTTTTCTGACCACAACACTATGAAACTAGATATGAATTACAAGAAAAAATGTAGAAAACACAAACACAATGAGATTAAACAATAAATAAATAACCAACAGGTTACTAAAGAAATCAAAAGGGAAATATATATATATAAATATATATATATATATATATATATATATATTACTAGAATATAGATTTATATATGTGTGTGTGTGTGTGTGTGTGTGTGTGTGTATCTAGAAATAAATGACAATGAAAACACAACAACAACTCAAAACATATGGGATGCAGCCAAAGCAGTTCTAAGAGGGATGCTTATAGCAATACAATCCTACCTCAACAAACAAGGAATGCATCAAATATACAACTTAACTTTACTCCTAAAACAATTGGAAAAAGAAGAAGGAAAAACCCAAATAAGTAGAAGGACAGAATTGTAAAGATTCCTAGCAGTAACAAATGAAAAAGAAATGACAGAAACAACACTAACGATAAATAAAACTAAGAGCTGGCTCTTTGAAAAGACTGGCACCATGGTGGCTCGTACGGTAAAGCATCTGCCTGCAATGTGGGAGACCTGGGTTCAATCCCAGGGTTGGAAAGATCCCCTGGAGAAGGAAATGGCAATCCACTCCAGTACTCTTGCCTGGAAAATCCCATGGATGGAGAAGCCTGGTAGGCTACGGCCAATGAGGTTGCAAAGAGTTGGACACGACTAACTGAGTTCACTTTCACTTTCACTTTGAGAAGATAAACAAAATTGACAAACCATTTGCCAGGCGCATCAAGAAAATAAGACAGAAGAATAAAACCAACAAAATTAGAAATGAAAAGGAAGAGGTTACAACAGACAATGCAGAAATACAAAGGATTATAAGAGACTCTTATGAACATCTATATGGCAGTAAAATAGATAGCCTGGAAGAAATGGAGAGATTCTTAGAAAAGTTCGATCTTCCAAAACTGAACAAGGAAAAAAATCGAAATTATAAAAATCCCAATTACAAGCACTGAAATTGAAGCTGTTATCAAAAATCTCCTGAAAAACAAATGCCCAGGACGAGAGGGCTTCAGGGAATATTTTATCCAACATTTAGAGAAGAGCTAATATCTATCCTTATAAAACTCTTTCAAAAAATTACAGAGGAATGAACACTTCCAAATTCATTCTATGAGAGCACCATCAGCCTGACACCAAAACCAGACAAAGACAACACACAAAAGAAATCTATGACCCAATGTCACAGATGAACATAGATTCAAAAATACTCAACAAAATCTTAGCAAACAGAATTCAGCAACACATCAAAAAGCTCATACACCATGATCAACCTGGGTTTATTCCAGGAATGCAAGGATTCTTCAATATATTCAAATCAATCAATGTGATACACCATATTAACAAATTGGAAGATTAAAACCATATGATAATTTCAATAGATGCAGAAAAAGCCTTTGGAAAAACTCAGCACCCATTTATGATTAAAACTCTTCAAGAAATGGGCACAGAAGGAACCTACCTCAACATGATAAAGGCCATTATGATAAGCCTACAGGAAACATTATTCTCAATGGTGAAAAACTGAAGACATTTCCCCTAAGATCAGGAACAAGACAAGGGTTTCCACTTTCACCACTATTATTGAACACAGTTCTGGAAGTCCTAGCTACAGCAATCAGAGAAGAAAAAGAAATTAAAAAAAAAAAAGAAATAAAATGAATCTAGATCAGGAAGAAAAAAAAAACACTAAAGCTCTCACTGTTTGCAGATGACATGATAGTGTACATAGAAAATCCTAAAGATAGTATCAGAAAATTACTAGAGCTAATCAGAGAATTTAGCAAGGTTTCAGGAACCAAAATCAATACACAGACATCAATTGCATTTCTATATACTTACAATAAAAAATCAGAAAGAGAAATTAAGGAATCTATCCCATTCACCACTGCAGAAAAAGATAATTAAATATCTAGAAATAAACTTACCCCATGCAACTTACCCCATGTACACAGAAAATTATGACACTAATGAAATAAATCAAAGATGATATAAACAGATGGAGAGATAATCCATGTTCCTGGGTAGAAAGAATGAATATTGTGAAAATGACTATACTACCAAATGGAATCTACAGATTTAATGAGATCCCTATCAAATTACCAATGGCATTTTTCACAGAATTACAACAAATTTTTTCACAATTCATATGGAAACACACACAAAAAATGCAAATAGCCAAAGCAGTCTTAAGAAAGAAGAAGGGAGGTGGAGGAATCAACCATCCTGACTTCAGATTATACTACAAAGTCATCAAGACAGTATAGTGCTGGGACAAAAACAGAAATATAGACCAATGGAACAAGAGAGAAAGCCCAAAAATAGACCCATGCACCTATGGGTACATTATTTTTGACAAAGGAGACAAGAGTATACAATGGGGCAAAGACAACATCTTCAATAAATGGTGCTGGGAAAACTGGTCAGCTACATCTAAATGAAGTAACTAGAACACTTCCTAATACCATACACAAAGCTAAACTCAGAATGGATTAAATACCTAGATGTAAGACCAGAAACTACAAAACTCTTAGAGGAAAATGTAAGCAGAATGGCCAGTGACAGAAATCAAAGCAAGATCCTCTCTAATCCACCTCCTAGAGTAATGGAAATAAAAACAAAAATAAAGAAATGTTATCTGATTAAACTTAAAATCTTTTGCATAGAAAAGGAAACTATAAGCAAGATGAAAACACAACCTTAAGGAAGGCAGAAAATAATAGCAACTGAAACAACTGGCAAAGGATGAATTTCCAAAATATGCAAGCAGTACTTACAACTCAATACAAGAAAAACAAAGAACCCAATCAAAAAGTGGGGAAAATACCGAAACAGACATTTCTCCAGAGTACATACAGATGGCTAACAAACACGTGAAAACATGCTCAACATCGCTCATTATTAGAGAAATCCAATTCAAATCTACAATGAAATATGGCTTCACACTGGTCAGAGTGACCCTCATCAAAAACTCTACAAACAATAAATTCTGGAGAGGGTGTGGAGAAAAGGGAATGCTCTTGCATTGTTGACGGGAATGTAAATTGATACAGCCACTATGGAAGAGAGTATGTAGATTCCTTTAAAAACTAGAAATAAACCCACCATATGACCCAGCAATTCCACTCCGAGGCATATACCCTGAGGTAACCAAAATTGAAACAGGCACATGTTTCAACAGGCACAATTTCACATGTCCCAATGTTCACTGCAGCACTATTTACAATAGCTAGAACATGGAAGCAACCTAGATGTACATCAACAAATGAATAGATAGAGAAATTTTGGTACATATACACAATGGAATATTACTCAGCCATAAAAAGGAACACATTTGAGTCAGTCCTAATGAGGTAGATGAATGTATTATACAGAGTGAAGTGAATCAGAAAGAGAAAGATAAATACCATATTCTAATGCATATGTATGGAATCTTAAAAAAATGGTATTGAAGAATTTACAGGGCAGCAGTGGAGAAACAGACCCAGAGAATAGACATATGGACATGGGGAGAGGGGAGGAAAGGGTGAGATGTATGGAAAGAGTAACATGGAAATTTACATTGCCATATGTAAAATAGATATTCAATAGGAATTTTCTCTGTATTGTAGATACATTGGCTCTGTTATCAACCTAGAAGTAGATGCTTTCTTGAACTCTCTTGCTTTTTATATCATGTAAATTGTTGGCAATTTGATCTCTTTTTCCTTTGCCTTTTCCAAATCCAGCTTGAACATCTGAAAGTTCATGATTCATGTACTGTTGAAGCCTGGCTTGGAGAATTTTGAGCATTACTTTGCTAGCATGTGAGATGAGTGCAATTGTGCCTTAGTTTGAACATTCTTTGGCATTGCCTTTCTTTGGGATTGGAATGAAAAGTGACCATTTTTAGTCTGTGACCACTGCTGAGTTTTCCAAATTTTCTCTGCATTCTCTTGGCAAAACTCTGTTAGCCTTTGCCTTGCTTAATTTTGTACGCCAAGGCTTAATTTGCCTATTACTCCAGGTATCTCTTGACTTCTTACTTTTGCATCCAGTCCCCTATAATTAAAAGGACATCTTTTTTGGGTGTTAGTTCTAGAAGGTCTTCTGGGTCTTCATAGAATCATTCAGCTTCTTCAGCATTACTGGTTGGGGCATAGACTTGGATTACCGTGTTATTGAATGGTTTGCCTCAGAAACAAACAGAAATCATCCTGTTGTTTTTGAGATTGAACTCAAGTACTTCATTTTGAAACCTTTTGTTGACTATCAGGCCTACTCTATTCATTTTTTCTAAGGGATTCTTGCCCACAGAAGTAGATATAATGGTTATTTGAATTAAATATGCCCATTCCAGTACATTTTAGTTCACCGATTCCTACAGTGTCGATGTTCACTCTTGCCATCTACTGTTTGACCACTTCCAATTTACCTTGTTTCATGGAGCTAACATTCCAGGTTCCTATGCAATACTGTGCTTTACAGCATCAGACTTTACTTATAGTATACCAGAAGTCAAATTGGCAGCATACATTGCATCATAGAGAAAGCAAGGGAAATATAGAAAAAAAATCTACTTATGCTTCATTGACTATGTTAAAGCCTTTGACTGTGTAAATCATAACGGATTGTTACAAATTTTTCAAATGATGGAAATACCAGACCACCTTACCTGCCTCGTGAGAAAACTGTGTGCATCTCAGGAAGCAATAGTTAGAACCTTACATGAAACAACTGAATGGTTCAAGATTGGGAAAGGAGAATAACAAGGCTATATGTTGTGAACCTATTTATTTAACTTTTATGTAGAGTACATGCTGTATAATGCCAGGCTGGGTGAATCACATGCTGAAATCAAGATTTCAAGAAGAATATTAACAACCTCAGATATGCAGATGATACCACTCTAATGGGGGAAAGTGAAGAGGAACGAAAGAGCCTCCTGATTAGGGTGAAATAGGAGAGTGAAACCATTGGCTTGAAAATCAACATTCAAAAAGCTAATACTATGGTATCTGGTCCCATCGCCTCATAGCAAATAGAAGGGGAAATGTGGAAGCAATGGCAGATTTTATTTTCATGGACTCTGAGATTACTGCAAATGGTGACTGCTTCCATGGAATTAAAAGGCATTTTTTCCCTATGGCTAATTTATTTTGATGCATGGCAGAAATGAAACCAATACTGTAAAGCAATTATCCTTCAATTTAAAATACTTTTAAAAAAAAAAGTTAAAAAAAAAAAGATACTTGCTCCTTGGAAAGAAAGCTATAAGAAACCTAGGCAGTACATCAAAAACAAGAGGCATTACTTGCCAACAAATGTCCATACAGTCAAATCTATGGTTTATCCAGTAATCATGTATAGATGTGTGATTTGGACCATAAATAAGGCTGAGTACTTGGAAAAGTTGATGCTTTTGAATTGCGGTGCTAGAGATGATGCTTGAGAGTCCCTTGCACAAGAAAGACATCAAACCAGTCAATCCTAAAGGAAATAAACCCTGAATATTCATTGAAAGGACTGAGGCTGAAGTTGAAGCTCCAGTACTCTGGCCACCTGCTGGGAAGAGGCAACTCATTGGAAAAGACCCTGATTCTGGGAAAGCTTGAATTCAAAAGGAGAACAGGGTGGCACAGCATGAGATGGTTAGATAGCATCACCAACTCAATGGACATGGATTTGAGCTAACTCTAGGAGATAGTGAAGGCCAGAATGCCTGATAATATGACTTAAAATAAATTGTGATAAATTTAATTTTAGCTCAGTCACTCAGTCGTGTCTGACTCTTTGCAACCGCATGGACTGCAGCATGCCAGGCCTCCCTGGCCATGTGATGAATTTAAAGTTTGACTCTAAGGACTCATGCTGAAGCTGAAACTCCAATACTTTGGCCACCCAATATGAAGAACTGACTCAATGGAAAAGACCTTGACACTGGGAAAGGCTGAAGGCAGGAGGAGAAGGGGACGGCAGAGGATGAGATTGTTGGATGACATCACTGGCACAATGGACTTGAGTTTGAAGCCTGGTGTGCTTCAGTCCATGGGGTCACAAAGAGTCTGACACGACTGAGTGACTGAACTGAATTGAACTGCAACACTAAAGCATTAAAGTGACAAAATGAAAAAGTAATTGATAATATTACAAAAAAGATAAAAGTATAAAACAAACTTAATCCAAAAGCAGACAAGTAAAAACAGATGAAACAAATGTAACAAGATAGAATTAAAACCAATGATAATAATTGCATTCAAAGTAAGTAGTCTAAGCACTTAATTAAAATGCAGAGATTGTCAGATTGGATCAAAAATAAGATCAGCTTACCTGGTGGCTCATTCAGTAAAGAAACCATCTGCAGCACAGGACACCCGGGTTCCATCCTTGCATTTGAAAGGTCCGCTGGAGAAGGGAATGACAACCCACTTCAGCATTCTTGCCTGGAGAATCCTGTGGAGAGAGGAGCTGGGCAGGCTACAGTCTATGGAGTTGCAAAGAATCAGATACGACTAAAAGACTAACACTTTCATGTGTACTGTCTAAAATAATTAACTTTAAATGCAGATCATGTCAAAAGAAGCATAAAAATATAAAATATTAACACTATCAAAATGAAAACATAAGTGGCTGCATTAAAAAAATGTTGTAAGGCAGAGACCACAGCATTGTAAAAATTTAAAAAACAAAACATAACAAGAAAATAATACAGAGAATATTACAGCATTAATATGATAATGTAAATGAAAATAAAAATTATTTGATAGACACAGACTACAAAGCCATCTCAAGGAGAAATAGATTAACTGAATACATTTATATTTATTGAACAACTGTGTTTTCAGTTATAAAATTTCCCACAAAGAAAACCTCAGCTGCAGATGACTCTTTTCATAAATTTCACCAAACATTTAAAGAAGAAATATTACAAACATCAACTCCAAGAAAAATAAATGAAAAAAGGCAAAGTAGTTGTCTGAGGAGGCCTTACTAATAGCTATGAAAAGAATCCAAAGGCAAAGGAGAAAGGAAAGATATACCCATTTGAATGCAGAGTTCCAAAGAATAGCAAGGAGAGATAAAGTCTTCCGCAGTGATGAATGCAAAGAATTAGAGGAAAATAATAGAATGGGAAAGACTAGAGATCTCTTCAAGAAAATTAAGGATACCAGGGGAAGATTTCATGCAAAGATGGGCACAATAAAGGACAGAAATGGTATGGTCCTAACATAAGTAGAATATATTAAAAAGAAGGGGCAAGAATACAAAGAAGAACTATACAAAAAAGACTTTTATGACCCAGATAACCATGATGTTGTGATCACTCACCTGGAGCCAGACTTCCTAGAATTTGAGTCAAATGGAGCTTAGGAAGAATCACTAAGAACAAAGCTAGGGAATGTGATGAAATTCCAGTTGAGCTATTGCAAATCCTAAACCATGATGCTGTTAAAAGTGCTGCATTCAATATGACAACAAATTTGGGAAACTCAGCAGTGGCCACAGGACTGGAAAAGGTCAGTTTTCATTCCAATCCCAAAGAAAGGCAATGCCAAAGAATGTTCAAACTACTGCACAATTGCACTCATCTCACATCCTAACAAAGTAATGCTCAAAATTCTCCAGACCAGGCTTCAGAATATGTGAACTGTGAACTTCCAGGTGTTCAAGCTGGTTTTAGAAAAGGCAGAGGAACCAGAGATAAAATTGCAAACATGCATTTGATCATAGAAAAAGCAAGAGAGCTCCAGAAAAACATCTATTTCTGCTTTATTGACTATGCCAAAGCCATTTACTGTGTAGATCACAAAGAACTGTGGAAAATTCTTAAAAAGATGGGAATACCAGACCACCATCTCTGCCTCATAAGAATTCGTATGCAGGTCAATAAGCAACAGTTAGAAATGGACATGGTACAGTGGACTGGTTCCAAATTGGGAAAGAATACGTCAAGGATGTATATTGTCACCCTGCTTATTTAACTGATATGCAGAGTACATCATGCGAAATGCCAGGCTGGATGAGGCACAAGCTGGAATTGAGATTGCTGGGAGAAATATTAAAAACCACATATACACAAATGACACCACCCTTATGGCAGAAGTCAGAGAGGAACTGAAGATTCTCTTGCTGAATGTGAAAGAGTGATATATTCTTACCTCTAGCATGATGCACTGTATTAAGACATTGGGTAGAATTCCCTCATATGAAGGTATTTATTGGAACAATTACTATTGGGAAGTGTCATGCAGAAAATCTCGTTTGAATAAATAAATAATTTTCAACATTTTACCAACTCTGATGCCTCTGTAAGACTGATATATATGGTTACATCTTGAGGCAAAGATACATACTCATTTCCATTCTGTCAGATACTTTTCAAGCAGTGGTAAGAGGGTACTGATAATCAGAATTTAGCAAACTATGACCCATGGGCCAAATCTATTCCATTGCCTTTTTCTGTAAACTAAGAATCTTTTTTTTTTTTTTTATATTTGCTTATATTGGATACTTTAAAAAATACGTTTGTAACATGTGAGCTTCATATAAAACTTAAATTTCTTGTCCATAAATAAACTAAACTGTTCTCATAAAATAGTCATGCTTTATCATTTATGTGTTGCTCATGCTTGATTTCACATCATAAGAGTAGTTGTGACAGAGCTCAAATGGATTGCAAAGCTTAAATATTTTCTGTCTAGCCCTTAATGGAAAACTTTTCTAACCCTTGATATATGTCCTTCTCAAGTCCTCCTCATCATATTGTCTTGCACTCCACAGTTTGTTTGTATGAGTCTATATTCTCAGATAATTGCTTACAAAACTTTCTAGAATAAATGTAATCACTAATTTCACTATAAAACAAGTGTAATAGAACAATAAAAACTTTAAAGAGAAAAATTATCCATGATATTTCTTGTTGTAAACAGCACAGCACAGTTGTTCTTAATGAATACATTAATGCATAGTTTGCACTAAAATGTCTGTCTTTTTTTTTCTTTATAAGATCTAGTGGTTCTAGATTTCCTGGCTTGTAATTACAAACCAAAACCTTCTAGTGGCAATAATAGAACCAGACTTTATACATTTTTAAGTAAAATTGTTGATCACAAGTGGTCAATGAAAAAATATCAGTTAGAGAGGGAGATTTGTTAAACCCTGGGGCAGGAATTTCATTAAAAACAACTTGGAAAGTAGTTTAACTCCTGATGATAAGCTTCCCTCAACACACAGCATTCAAAGAAAACTCTTTACTTCCCAATGTTGAAGAAAATAATCACTTTGTGCTTCTTGTTGGGTGGCTCCTCCTTCCTAAGCATTATCACCTTGTTTAAAGCTAATTTGGGGGAAATGTAGGCAGAGGATATAAAGGTCTGTCTTGTTATTCTACTTCAAAATACCTAATCATCTATTTAGGGTGTGTGTGGGGGGGCTTCAAAATCTTTTGGAAGATTGCAGACATGTGCCTGTCCAACACAGACTTGAAGGGACAGGTATCAAATACCATATCTCAGGAAGAGCTAAGCATTTATGTGCGAGCACCAAATAGGAAGGACGGTAAGAAACCAAGAGAAATTTCAGAAAGAGAACCAGGAAATGTCTTATATAGAAATATGCACCTTCTAGTTTATATATATTTTCAAACATTCAGAATGAGAAAATGTGTGCAATCAATATGAACTAGAGCAATGCAACCCTCACACACTCATTCTTTCACTCTATTATCTTCTATATAAAAACTTTTAAAAGTTATAGGCATACCTTATTTTGTTGCACTTTGCAGACATCTTTTACAAGATAAATAATTGTGACAATCCTGAATTGAATAAGTCTATCGGTGCTATTTTTTTTTCCAATAGCTTTTGCTCACTTCATGTCTCTGTGTCATATTTTGTTAATTTTAGCAATTTTTTAAATTGTCCATGAGTAAAAAGGTTGTAAGTTACTGAAGGCTTAGATGATGGTTAAGAGTTTTTAGCAATAAAGTGTTCTAAATTAAGGTATGTACATTTTTTTTAGACACAATGCTATCATCTGCTTAACAGACAACAGTATAGTCTAAACATAACTTTTATATGCACTGGAAAACCAAAAAATAATGGTATGACTCACTTTATTTTGATATTCATTTTACTGCTGTGGTCTGGAGCTGGACTTGTGATATCACTGAGGTATGTCTGTATTGAATTAGACTTAATCACTGCCTCTTCATTGTTCTCATAGTTTTTCACACTTAGCTTTCTTTCAACACACATGGCATTCAATATTGTACTGACTTGCTCTTAGTGATACACTTCAGCCTCTAAGGAGAGTTTAAATCCCTTAATTCTGAATAGAAAGAGTTATGCTGTGATGCGTGGGTCAAGAACACAGATTGAACAAAGGTGTCTGACATGAAACATTTGATGGGAGAAGCAATCAGGTTCAAAGCCCTTGCTCCTGCCTGGACTGTTCACCACAACTCTCTCCCCTTTCAGAATCTCCCTTGTCCCCTTAGCTTTTTTAAAAAAGTCCTCTTAAAAAATTGATTCACTTTCTTAAATCTTCCTATTCTGTAGCTACTGTGATAGTCCAAGCAAAATGATCCTTCCAGCTCAAATATAGTCTAAACTATCAAATGAGAAAATAAGAGCAGATAGGCATTTTATTAAAAGTTCCAATTAGTATTAAGTGACAATTAAATATTGAGATAGTAGTGTTCAGAAGCTCAAGCTTCAACCTCCCCACCAGAAAATCCTTTACAAAAATCAATCAATGAAATTCCACGTATTAAAAGAAGAAAGCAGAAAACAACATGTGGTCATCAACATAGTTGCAGGAAGATCTAACATCGATTCCTGATTAAAATTTTCAACCAAACCACAGATAACACATAATTATTGAGGAAAAGGTTAATGCTTTCAACTAAAACCAGAAACAAAGTAGAGGTCTACTCTGACCACTTCTATTTAACATTGTACTGGAAGCTCCAGTCAGTGAAATAATGCAAGAGGAACGGGCATGGGGGAGAATGTTTCCAGATTGGAAGAAAGCTAAATAACCCTATCTCTATTAACCTATTGTATAAAATCTAAAAAACAAAAAAGAACAACCCCCACCCCAGCTACATCTTATTAGTGAAAGTATAACAGTTACAAGGTTCAAATTTTATATACAAAAAAATTAACTGAATGCTGTATATTATCAGCGAGGGCTTCCCTGGTTGCTCAGCAGTAAAGAATCCGACTACAATGCAGGAGACATGGGTTTAATCCCTGTGTCCCTGTGAAGAGGGAATATCAATCCACTGCCATATTCTTGCCTAGAGAGTACAATGGACAGAGGAGCCTGGCAGGCTATGGTTCATTAAAAGTTGTACATGACTGAAGCAACTGAACACACACACACATACTATCAATGAACCGTTTGAAAATGAATCTAAAATATCACTTAAAGTGGAATAAAATACAAAATACTTAGAAATAAGTATTACAGAATATGTGTAAAAGTTGAACATTGAAATATACAAAATATCAATAAAAATTAAAGAAATAAAAGGAGAATAGAAAACACTCATGGAACTGAGAACTCAATTTTCCTAAGATGTTAAGTCTCCTTAAATTGAAGCATAGAGTCAACACAATTTCTATCAAAATCTTAGTGAGTCTTTTTGTAGAAACTGACAAGCTTGATCTAAAGTTCATACGAAAATACAAAGAACTTAGAATAGTCAAAACAACATTTAAAATAATAACAAATTAGTAAAACTAACATTATCAGACTTCAACACTTATTATTAATATAATCTTACAATAATTTAGACAGTAAAGTATAGTATGCATGCGTGCCCAGTCACTTCATTCATTTCTGACTCCTGTGAACTTATGGACTGTAACCCATCAGGCTCCTCTGTCCATAGGATTCTCCAGGCAAGAATACTGGAGTGGGTTTCCAAGCCCTCCTGTAGGGAATCTTCTGGGCCCAGGGACTGATGCTATGCCTCCTGAGGCTCCTGCATTTCAGGCAGATTATTTACCACTGGGCCACCGGGGAAGCCAAAGTATTGGTATAAAGATAGGTAAATATATCAATAGAACATAACAAAGAGTCCAGAAATAGACCTAAGAATTTATGATAAATTGATTTTTGACAGAGTGCCAAGATCAGTCAGTAAAATTCAGTGTTTTCAACAAATGGTGCTGAATTAGTTGAATATCCACATACAAAAAACATAAAATTTAACCCTATTTTATAGTATATGCAAATATAAGTCAAAATGGATTGTAAAATTAAATGCAAGATCTAAAATTATAAAACTATAAAAGCTGGACTACTTTAAAGTGAAGAATTTCTGTTTTTTGAAAGATATTTTTAAAAGAATGAAAACACAAGTCATAAACTCAGAGAGAAATTAGAACATCACTCATTTTATATAGGACTTTAAAGACATTGAAAACTCAATATTGGACTTCCAGTTTCCCAGTTCTACATATAAGACGTTTGGACACCACCACATTTTCCCAAGAGCAAGTAAAAAGCTGAGAAGATGGGGAAATCTTGCATCTACTAATTCTTCTTGCAACCACAAAACAGTGGAGACAAAGAACAAATCACTGCTCCCAAGGTTGGAGAGACTGATAGGGGAAAACATGGAGATATAGCATATGGAAGCAGAGACAAATGAGTATAAATAACCATGAGAACCAGTTCCAAGGAAAGCAAACTTGATCTATAATTTAAGAATTTAATGGATGCTCAGTGCAGATTATTCAAGAGTTAAAAACTCTAGGAGGGGCTCAGTTATGGGGGTGGCCCACAATATTGTAAGCTATACTTATAAGAGCTCAACCAGATTCCCACAGTAAGCATCAGAAATAAAAGGGAAAAAAATCCTTAGGCTTCTGGCAAAGGGAGAGGAAAACACACCATTTTGAAATATATTACAGCACTCACTTCTTCACAAGCCTGGCCCCCAGAGGAAACTAGCGAACCACAGCCTAAACTCTGGGGTATTATCAGCACCTTACTGACCTGGGGAAGGGAAATAACCCAAATCCAGCCAAGTGCAGTCATCTTGTCCCACCTTAAGGGAAAACAACAACAAAAAAGACATAAAAACTAGTAAAGTTCCAAGTTCAGAGGTATAGATGCACTGAAGGACTACAACCTAATTATAGGAACATAGAATACATACCCTCTCCTCAAACTTTACTATCACATTAATAAAAACCTATTGATAACTGTTCCTTTTACCCAGTACATGCATACTTCAACTTATTGTTCTTCACTTTATTACAATTTTTTAATTTTTTTAACATATTGATAGTTTGTGGCAATCCTGCCTTAAGCAAAGCTATCATATCAGTGCCATTTTTCAAAAATATTTGCTCACTTTGTGCCTCTGTGTCACAGTTTGATCATTCTCACTATATTTCAAGCTTTTCATTATTATTATATTTGTTATGGTGATGTGATTAATGATCTTCACTCTTATTATTGCAAAAACATGACTTACTGAAGGCTCAACTGATTGTTAGCATTTTTAGCAATAAATCATTTTTAATTAAGGTATGTACTTTTAGACATAAAGCTATTGCAGACTTAATAGACTATATATAGTGTAAACTTAACTTTCATTTGCACTGGGCAACCAAAATATTCTTCGGCTTGCTTTATTTCAGTATATGCTTCAGAGCATTGGTCTGGAACCAGACACACAATAGCTCTGGGGTATGTGTGTACATCATGTCTGGCTCTCAATAAAAAAATTATAAAGCATGCCAAAAGCAAAAAAAAAAAATGTTCTGAAGAGGTAAAGCAAACAAGAAACCAAGACTTGGCAAGGATGCTGGAAGTATAACTTTGGGAATTTAAAACAACTATAATTAATATGCTAAGGGCGCCAAATATTAAAGTGAGCAACATGTAATAACAGAAGGGAAATGTAAGCAGACTGATGGAAATTCTAAGAATGAATCAAAGAGAAATGCTAGCAATAAAATATACTGTAAAATAAATAATGAATACATTTTATGGACTTACTAGGAGACTATGATGGAGGAAAAAATCTCTGAGCTACAGTATATAGCAATAGAATTCTCAAAAAGCAAAGAGAACAAAAACTGGAAAAAAAAAATGAAAAATCAGAATATGTAAGGACCATGGGAAAACTACAAATGGTGTAACATAGCCATAACTGAAATTCCAGAAAGAGAAAAAAGAAAAGAACAGAAAAATATTTGAATAATAATAACTTGGAATTTCCCTAAATTAGTATCAGACAGCAAAATACACATCTCAGAGAGCATCAAGCAGAATAAATGTTAAAAAAGATTTACATATAGGCATGTAATTTTCAAATTACACAGAATCAAAGATAAAAAAATATTCTGAAAGAAGACAGAGTGAAAAACATGTATAGAGGAATAAAAATAATGACTACTTTTAACTTCTCCTCAGAAAACTTGCCATTTTCTTCTCTAGGGATTGGACCCATGTCTCCTGCTTGTCAGGTGGATTCTTTACCACTGAGCCACCTGGGAAACCCTCTATGTGGATACTATTCCTCTAATATTAAAAGAAGGAAAGAAAATTACAAGACAAGAAAACCTCAGGTTGATATCTCTTCTAAGTAAGAAGAGCATGGAATAAGATTTAAGGTGTTGAGAGAAAAAACACACTAAGCTAAATTCTGTATTCTGCAAAAAGTATCCTTCAAAAGTGGAAAGAGAAATAAAGACTTTTTCAGGCACAGAAACATTTAGGGAATTTGTTGTCAGTAGACCTGTCTTGTAAGAAATATTAAAAAAAATTCTTTAGAAAAAGGAAAATAATATAGGTCAGAAACTAAGGTCAACATAAAGAAAGAAAAGGCATTGAAGAAGGTAAGACATAATTTTAATTTTCTTTATTTTTAAGTAACCAATCAGATAATACTTGGGTAAAAGTAATAATAACAACAACATATTTGATTATTATTCTTTATCATATATATACATATATTTACTTATGCTTATATATGTGAAATAAATAACTATTACATAAGGAAAGGAATTATGATTATATTATTATTATAAAGTACTCATATTATTTGTGAAATTGTACAGTGTTATTTGAAAGTGGACTTTAATTAGTTGTAAATGTATATTGCAAGCTCAAGGGCAACCACTATAAAAAGCTTTTAAAAACCATGACTGATATGCTACAAAAGGAGATAAATTGGAATCATATTAAACAATAAATTAAAATCACAAAAGATAGGAAAAGAAGGAAATTCAAAAATAAAAATATTGGACAAGTTCAAAAAATAAAACCATAATGAATATGGTATTATTTAAAATTCAATGGTCTCCATGGCTGATTCATGTCAATGTATGACAAAACTCACTGCAATGTTGTGAAGTAATTAGCCACCAACTAATAAAAATAAATGAAAAAGAATAAAATAAAATATTATCAGGAATGTTCAAATGAATTTTTGGACAGAATAATTAAAAAAGCAATCAAAGGGCAAAAGAAAAATTCAATGGTCTAAATACAGCAATAAAATAACAGAGACAGTCAGAATGGATAAAATATGCAACCCAAGTATTTGTTGTCAACAAGAAAGTCACTTTAAATATAAAGACACATATAAAGTAAATGTAAATAGATGGGGAGAATATATTATGCCAACACTTATCAAAAGGAATCGGCAACAATTACTTTCATACAAGTAGTTATCAGTGTAAACAAAGTTATCAAGGTTAAAGGAAGGCATTGTTGTTGTTGTTCAGTCACTAAGTCATGTCCGAATCTTTTTCTGACCTCGTAGACTGCACCACATCATGTTCCTTTGTCCTACACTATCTCTGGGAATTTGTTCAAAATCATGTCCATTGAGTCAGTGATGCTATCTAACCACCTTATCTTCTGATGCCCCCTTCTCCTTTTGTTATTGTTCAGTCACTCACTCATGTCCAACTCTTTGCAACCCCATGAACTACAGCATAGCAGGCATCCCTGTCCTTCATTATCTCCCTGAGTTTGCTCAAAATCATGTCCATTGAGTTGGTGATGCCATCCAATTATCTCATCCTCCATCGTCCCCTTCTCCTCCTGTCTTCAAACTTTTCCAGCATCAGGGTTTTTCCAATGTATCAGCTCTTTACATTAGGTGGCCAAAGTATTGGAGTTTCAGCATCAGACCTTCCAATGGATATTCAGAGTTGGTTTCCTTTAGGAATTTCTGGTTTGATTTCCCTGCAGTTCAAGTACAAAATTATAGTCAATTCTCTCAAAAGAAACAACAGTTCCTAATATGTCTGAACCTAACAACAGAGTATCAAACTACAAGAAGCAAAAACTGATATGCAGAGTACATCATATGAAATTCCAGGCTGGATGAAGCACAAGCTAGAATCAAAATGCTGGGAGAAATAGCAATAACCTCATATTGGCAGATTAAACCACCCTTATGGCATAAAGTGAAGAACTAAAGAGCTTCTGGATTAAAGTGAAAGAAGAGAGTGAAAAGGTTGGCTTAAAACTTAACATTCAGAAAACTAAGATCATGACATCTGGCCCATCACAAATAGATGGGGAAACAATGGAAACAGTGACAGGTTTTATTTCAGGGGGCTCCAAAATCACTGCAGATGATGACTGCAGCGATGAGTTTAAAAGATGCTTGGTCCTTGGAAGAAAAGCTATAACCAATCTAGACAGCATATTAAAAAGTAGAGACATTCCCTTGCCAACAAAGGTCCAATGTAGTCAAAGCTATGTTTTTTCCAGTAATGTATGGATGTGAGAGTCAGACTATAAAGAAAGCTGAGTGCCAAAGAATTGATGCTTTTTTTTTTTTTTTTTTTAATTTTTATTTATTTATTTTTTAATTTGTGGTGGATTTTGTCATACATTGAAATGAAACAGCCAAGGGTTTACATGTGTTCCCCATCCCAATCCCCCCTCCCACCTCCCTCTCCACCCATTCCCTCTAGGTTTTCCCAGTGCACCAGGTCCGAGCACTTGTCTCATGCATCCAACCTGGGCTGGTGATCTGTTTCACCCTAGATAATATACATGTTTCAATGCTGTTCTCTTGAAACATCCCACCCTCGCCTCCTCCCACAGAGTCTAAAAGACTGTTCTATAAATCTGTGTCTTCTTTTTTTTTTTTTTCTGTTCTGCATATAGGGTTATCATTAACATCTTTCTAAATTCCATATATATGTGTTAGTATATTGTAATGTTCTTTATCTTTCTGGCTTACTTCACTCTGTATAATGGGCTCCAGTTTCGTCCATCTCATTAGAACTGATTCAAATGAATTCTTTTTAATGGCTGAGTAATATTCCATAGTGTATATGTACCACAGCTTCCTTATCCATTCGTCTGCTGATGGGCATCTAGGTTGCTTCCATGTCCTGGCTATGATAAACAGTGCTGCGATGAACATTGGGGTGCATGTGTCTCTTTCAGATCTGGTTTCCTTGGTGTATATGCCCAGAAGTGGGATTGCTGGGTCATATGGCAGTTCTATTTCCAGTTTTTTAAGAAATCTCCACACTGTTTTCCATAGTGGCTGTACTAGTTTGCATTCCCACCAACAGTGTAAGAGGGTTCCCTTTTCTCCACATCCTCTCCAGCATTTATTGCTTGTAGACTTTTGGATAGCAGCCATCCTGGTTGGCGTGTAATGGTACCTCATTGTGGTTTTGATGCTTTGAACTGTGGTGTTGGAGAAGACTCTTGGAGGTTCCTTGGACTCCAAGAAGATCAAAACAGTCGATCCTAAAGGAAATCAGTCCTGAATGTTCATTGGAAGGATTGATGCTGAACCTGAAACTCCAATACTTTGGCCACCTAATGTGAAGAACTGATTCACTAGAAAAGACCTTGATGCTGAGAAAGCTTGAAGGCAGGAGGAGAAGGGGATGGCATAGGATGAAATGGTTGGATGGTATCACCGACTTGATGTACATGAGTTTGAGCAAGCTCCAGAAGTTGGTGATGGACAGGGAAGCCTGGTGTGCTGCAGTCCATGGGGTCACAGAGATACAGACAGGACTGTGTGGCTGAACTGAACTGAACAAGAAACAGATGAATCCAATATCATAGTTGGAGTCTTTGAATGGACAGGCCTATGTTATTAGTGAAATTGAATCAATAATAAATAACTTTTCAAAACAGAAAACACCAGGATCAGATGGGTTCATAACTGACTTCTACCAAACATTTAAGGAATTTTACTTATTCTTAACAATCTCTTTCAGACATTGGAAGCCAAGGAAATACTTCTTAAGTCATTCTCTGAGGGCTTGTTTGTTTTTAGTTGCTAAGTCATGTCTGACTCTTTTGCAACCCAGTAGACTATAGCCCACCAGGCTGTGGAGTGGGTTGCCATTTTCTTCTCCTGGGACTGAACCCATGTTTCCTGCTTGGCAGGCAGATTCTTTAACACTGAGCCACCTGGGAAGCCCTTTATGAGTGCACTATAACACAAATATCAAAAGAAGGCAGGAGACCCAAGATGACAAAGTAGTAGGTGGACCCAACAGTAGTAGTAGTAGAGCAGTACATATCTCTCCACAGATGCATCAATAATATGCTTCCAGATACAGAAGATCTTGCATAACAACAGCTGAGAGAAGGCAGGAGTACCTGCCAACAAGAAAAGAATATACAGAACAATGTAAAACTTAGTAAGACAAAGGAAGTAGAGCAGAAAAGAGGAGAGTAAGTAAGACTGGATCTGCACTTAAGGAGTGGGAGAACTGAAGCAGGGATCAGATCCCCACATTAGAGTAAATGTTTGGGACAGAGGTGAAGCATTTGAGGTTGTTGGAGAGTAAAGCAGCTGATCTGTGACAGTCTGAATGGAATGGGAATCACACAGAGAATCCTTGCCTTATGTACCTGAACAGAGACTCAAGTCCCCTAGAGAACACAGTGGCCGGGAGCTAGAGCATAAAGATTGTAGAGTAATCCCAGGACAAGGTCTGATCTTGACTGTGGGGAGACATCCCAAGGGAACCTGAAGGAGGAGATTACAGTGGACAATGTTTGTGAAGGAAAGCCAGGCAAACATGGAGGCAGGGCAACAGTGCTGAGTCGCACACAGGGGACTGAGCCATCTCTGTAATCTCTCTCCTCACATGTCAGCACCAGACAACTGAAAGACCCCAGAGAGGGTGGCTCTTTAAGCACTTGATACACAAAGCAACAGAGAAAGACCCCTGCCAGGGTGGCCTGTCAAGTGTCTGAGGCACCAAGAAACAGAAAAGGACCCCAACTGGGGGATTCTGTAAATGCCTTAATGGGCCAAGCAACAGAGAAGGACCAGCCAAAAAGACGCTTTGATTGCCAGTTGACAGAGGCTAGGAAAAGACTCTAATAGGATCACAGCTCTTATCACGCAGGCAGCTGTTGTCCCCCGAATGTTTGGTGCCCCCAGAGTTCCCAAGTTGCAAGCAGTTGTGCCACCTCCATGCTTAATCCTAACTAGGCCAGAGCTGTCAGAACCTAGAAAGAAAGAAAGTGAAGTCGCTCAGTCATATCCAACTCTTTGCGACACCATGGACTGTAGCCTACCAGGCTCCTCTGTCCATGGAATTTTCCAGGCAAGAGTACTGGAGTGGGTTGTCATTTCCTTTCCCAGGGTATCTTCCTGACCTGGGCCTCCCGCATTGCAGGCAGATGCTTTTACCATCTGAGTTTCCAGGGAAGCCTGTCAGAAGCTAGAAAAATCCCTAAAAGGGCCATACCTCCTGTAACAATTGTTGCTAGCACCCCTGGGTATCCAACATTGCCAGGGTCCTCATGATCCATGCTCCTGTGCAACCCCCTTATGTAATCTCCAATGGGACAGACCAACCAGAGGCTAGGGAAAGCTCTAAGAGCACCATATTTCCTGCTGCCCTAGCTACTGGATCCCTTAAGCACTTGGTACTGCCAGGTGCCCTGAGAACCAAGCGGCTACAACACCTCTAGACCAAGTCTTCACTGGGACAGGCTCAAGTCTTCCAGGACAGCTTCAGGAGCAAACCCCTGTAAATGACTCACACACAGAGGTGGAGATTAAACCATAATTGAAACACAGGGGCAGTGTGGCTAAGGAAGAAAAACCAAAACATTCCAACAAGTGGTACAAGTTTCATATTAAATCCACGTGATCAACTAGGCAGACTTTTGACTATGGAATATATAAAAAGACAATGAGAGGTCCCACAAAAGAAAACACACTAGCATTGACAGATGTGGACATTAGGAGAACACACAGGAAAGAACACACAAGAATCAGTTCACTTCAGTTCAGTCACTCAGTCGTGTCTGACTCTGCGGCCCCATGAATCGCAGGACGCCAGGCCTCCCTGTCCATCACCACCTCCCGGAGTTTACTCAAACTCATGCACATGGAGTCGGTGATGCCATCCATCCATCTCATCCTCTGTTGTCCCCTCCTCCACCTGCCCCCAATCCCTCCCAGCATCATGGTCTTTTCCAATGAGTCAACTCTTCACATGAGGTGGCCAAAGTACTGGAGTTTCAGCTTCAGCATCAGTCCTTCCAATGAATACCCAGGACTTATCTCCTTTAGGATGGACTGGTTGGATCACCTTGCAGACCAAGGGACTCTCAAGAGTCTTCTCCAACACCACAGTTCAAAAGCATCAATTTTTCAGTGCTCAGCTTTCTTCAGAGTCCAACTCTCACATCCATACATGACCACTGGAAAAACCATAGCCTTGACCAGATGGACCTTTGTTGGCAAAGTAATGTCTGCTTTTTAATATGCTATCTAGGTTGGTCATAACTTTCCTTCCAAGGAGTAAGTGTCTTTTAATTTCATGGCTGCAGTCACCATCTGCAGTGATTTTGGAGCTCCCCAAAATAAAGCCTGACACTGTTTCCACTGTCTCCCCATCTATTTCTCATGAGGTGATGGGACCAGATGCCATGTCCTTAGCTTTCTGAATGTTAAGCTTTAAGCCAACCTTTGCACTCTCCTCTTTTACTTTCATCAAGAGGCTTTTTAGTTCCTCTTCACTCTCTGCCATAAGGGTGGTGTCATCTGCATATCTGAAGTTATTGATATCTCTCCCAACAATCTTGATTCCAGCTTGTGGTTCTTCCAGCCCAGCGTTTCTCATGATGTACTCTGCATATAAGTTAAATAAGCAGGGTGACAATATACAGCCTTGACGTACTCCTTTTCCTATTTGGAACCAGTCTGTTGTTCCATGTCCAGTTCTAACTGTTGCTTCCTGACCTGCATACAGGTTTAGATGAGATTAAAGTCTGAACTGCCCACACAACAGGTCCAGAGACCAGATCACTATTGGAGAGCATCCTAGGGAGGTGAAGTGGACCATGACTCAGAGTGAGAGAAAAGATGACGACAGCTTATATCCACAAAAAAACTATTATTATTCTTATATTTTAACTTGTTCAGCAGTTGCTTCTGGATTTTTTTTCTTTTTTTCTTTTTTTCCCTCCTGTTGCTGTGGTTGTTTATTTTATTACTACTATTAAATCTATTTATGATTTGAACATTTTTCCTTTTCTTTGTTAATCACATTTTTTGTTTCATTTAAATATGTATGTCTCTATTTTGCCTTTTTGTGGTTTTGAGGGGTTTTTTTCCCTTTTTAATTTTTTTAGTATTATTTTTCTGCATATATTCTTTTGCTTGCTTTTCTTAATCTTTTCATGCTGTAGTTATTCTTATATATATATATATATATATATATATACATATATATATATATATATATATATATATATATATACACCCTGTATCTACATCTATTTAACTTTGCTTTTCTTTTCTCTCTTTTTCTCACCATGTTATTAGTCTGTTTTGCTTTCATTCCCCATTTGGCACATTGCCTTGGTATTCTTTCCAGTTTATTCTTTAGTTAGCTTTGTTTTTAACTGGTTGATTACATTTTTGCTTTCCTTTGCTCACCAGGTCAATCTTTCTCCTTTTTTTTCCCCTCTGTGGACTCTTTTGGTTTTATTTGTGTGTGTATATCCCCCTCTCTTTTTTTTTTTAGCATTTTCCTGATTTTGCAATTTTCATTTGTCTGGAGCTTGCATTTTATTTCTTGTTTTAGTGTGCTTGTTTTAATATCATATAATGCCATAACAAACCAATTGTGGACAATTAGTTCCCTGGCCAGAGACTGGGCCCTGAGCCTTTGGAGTGGGAGTGCTGACAACAGACTCTAAACTTTCAAAAATTTCCTAACCCTAGGGAGTGTTAATTAGTGAGAATTCCCATGAAGGCCTCCTCTTGTATATAAGACCATCATCAATCAAATGGCAGCAGCACCCAGGGAAGGACGAATGCCCCAAGCAACAAACAAGACAAAAACATAGACTCAGTCATAAGCTAATAGTATCACCTCCTCACACAGTCCTGCCAAACAGAGGAACAAACACAACCAAAACCATAAATTACCTCCTCCCTCCAGAGCACAAGCAGAAGTCACCTGCAACAGAAGTCTACACAGACCACTGGACCAATTTTGTCTACCAAAGGAAGAAAGCAAAAGGAAGAAGGAATTTGGTCTTAAAGCCTGAAAAAAGCAGACCTCAAATACAATAAATTCAAAAAAAGAAAAGACAGGTAAGTATTGCACAAATGAAGGAACAAACTAGAAATACACAAGACCAAAAAAAAAAAAAAAAGAAGAAGAAGAAGAAGAGGAAATAGGTAAACAATCTGAAAAAGAATTCAGAATAATGATAGTAAAATGTTTCAAAATTTCAAAAATAGAATGGAAAAAATACAAGTAGCAATCAGCAGAATTAAAACAATTACTAAGAACATATAAGGAATAAAGAAACAGAGATGAATAACAGAATTACTGCAATTAAAGATACTGTATAAGGAAACAATAATAGATCAACAGAAGCATAAGAATGAATAAGTGAGCTGGAAGATAGAATGGTGGGAATAATTGCTGAAGAACAGAATAAAGGAAAAGAATGAAAATAATTGAGGATAATGTCAGAGATGTCTGGAACAACATTAAACACAACAACATTCGAGTTATTGGGGTGCCAGAGGAAGAACAGAAAAAGAAATGCAGTGAGAAAATTTGTGAAGAGATTATAGTTGAAAACTTCCCCAAGATAGGAAAGGAAATAGTCAATGAAATCTAAGAATACCAGAGTCCCATAAAGGATAAAGCAAAGGAGAAACACATCAAGACACATAATAATCAAGCTAGCAGAGAATAAACATAAAGAAATAATATTAAAAGAAGCAAGGGAAAAGTAACTAGTAATATAGAAGGGAAAACCCATAGGATTAACAGCTGATCTTTAGCAGAAACCCTGTAAGCCAGAAGAGAATGGAAGAATATATTTAAAGTACTGAGAAAAAAAAAAAAGTCTACAACCAAGACTACTCTACCCAGCAAGGATTTCATTCAAAATTGATGGAAAAAAAAACTTTACAAAAAAACAAAAGGTAAGAGAATTTAGTACCAAAAAAAAAAAAAAACAGCTTTACAATGAATATTGAAGGGATTTATATAGACAATAAACACAAGAGAAAGGAAAGACCTACAAAAACAAACCCAAAACAATAAAGAAAATACCAATAGCAACATATATATCAATAATTATTTTAAATGTAAATGGATTAAACCCTCCAACAAAAAGACACAGACTGGCTTAATGAATGGAAAAAAAAAAAGAAAAAAACCCAACATATGCTGTCTCCAAAAGACCCTTTTCAGAACTAGAGACACATACAGACTGAAAGTAAAAGGATGGAAAAATGATATTCCATGCAAATGTAAACCAAAAGAAAACTGGAGAGGAAATTCTCATTTCAGAAAAAGTAAACTTTAAAAAAAATATTGCAAGAGAAAAAGAAGGATATTACATAATCAAGGGGAAATGGACAGCAACGCAGTAATAGTAGAGCGCATTAACACCCCACTTAAACCAATGGGCAAATCATCAAAACTGAAAATAAGGAAACACACTCTTTCAATGTAACATTAGACCAAATGAAACTAATTGATATCTTCAGAATTTCCCATCCAAATGCAGAAGAATATACTTTCTTCTCAAGTGCACATGGAACATTTCCCAGGATATACAGCATTTTGGATCACAAATCAATTCTCAGGATTTTTAAAAAAATTGAAATTATATGAATGAATCATCTTTTCTGACACAACACTATGAAACTAGATATCCATTACAGGGAAAAAACTGTAAAAAACACAAACACATGGGTATTAAACAATAAATTTCTAAATAATCAACAGGTTATTGAAGACATCAAAAAGGATATACAAAATTCCTAGAAACAGAAGACAATGAAAACATGACAACTGAAAACCTACAGGAGGCAGCAAAAGAAGTCTAAGAGGGAAGTTTATAGCAATACAATCCTAATTCAAGAAACAAGAAAAACATTGACTAGTCAACCTAACTTTACACCTAAAACAACAGGATAAAGAATAAAAAAAAAATACAAGGAAAGAACTCATGAAGATCAGAGTAGAAATAGTTGAAAAAGAAATGAAGGAAACAATAGCAAGGATGAATAAAACTAGAAGCTGGTTCTTTGAAAATATAAACAAAAATTGGCAAACCATTAGCCAGACTCATCAAGAAAAAAAGGGAGAAGAATCAAATCAACAAAATTAGAAATGAAAAAGGTTAGGTTACAGCAGACAAAGCAGAAATATAAAGGGTCATGAGACTATTACAAGCAACTGTATGTCAATAACAAGAACAATCTGAAAAAAAAATGAACAGGTTCTTAGAAAATTTCAATCTTCCATGACTGAACCAGGAAGAAATAGAAATTATTAACAAGACAATTACAAGCACTGAAATCAAGAGAGTGACCAAAAATCTCCCCAAAAGTTAAAACCCCGGGCCAGGGCTTCACAGCTGAATTCTATCAAACATTAGAGAAGAACTAACCCTTATCCTTCTAGAACTCATCCAAATAGTTGCAGAGGCAGGAACACTTCCAAACTCATTCTACAAGGCCACCATCACCCTGATATCAAAACCAGACAAAGACAACACAAACAAAGAAAATTAAAGGTCAATAGTGAGGCCTGGCATGCTGTGGTTCATGGGGTGGCAAAGAGTAGGACATGACTGAGCAACTGAACTGAACTGATCAGTATTGAACATACATACAAAAATGCTCAACAAAATTCTAGCAAATAGAATTCAACAGTGCATTAAAAAGATCATACATCATGATCAAGTCAGGTTTATCACAGGGATGCAAGGATTCATCAGTATAAGCAAATCAATCAGTGTGATATACCATATTTACAAATTGAAAGAAAAATACATATGATAATCTCAATAGATGCAGAAAAATTTTCAACAAATTTAAACATTTATGAAAAAAAATCTTCAAAAAATCAGCATAGAGGGAACAAACCTCAATATGATAGAGACCATATATGATAAACACACTGAAAAGATTATTTTCAGTGGTGAAGAACAGAAAGTATTCCAATATTAGGAACAAGACAAGGGTGCTCACTCTCACCATTAGTCAACACAGTTTTGGACATGTTAGCTATGGCAATCAAAGAAGAAAAATAAATAAAAGGAATCCAAATAGGAAAAGAATAAGTCAAACTCTTACTGTTTGCCAATGACATGATATTTTACATAAAAAAGCTTAAAGATAACATCAAAATATTAATAGAGGTAATCTACAAATTTAGAAAAGTGACAGGATACAAAGTCAATACACAGAAGTCACTTGTATTCCTATAAGCTAGCAATGAAACATCAGAAAGAGAAATTAAGGAGTGAATCCCATTTATCATTGCAATGAAAAGAATGAAATGCCTAGGAATATACCTATGTAAGGAGACAAAAGAGCTGTATATAGAAAATTATATGACACTGCTAAATGAAACCAAAGACAATATAAACAGATGGGGAAATATTCCATATTCCTGGATTGAAAGACTCAATATTGTGAAAATGACTATACCACTAAATAAAAACTACAGATTCAGTGCAATCCCTATCAAGTTACAAATGGCATTTTTCACAGAAATAGAACAAAAAAATTACAATTCACTTGGTAACACTAAGACCCCAAATAGCCAAAGCAATCTTAAGAAAGAAGAATGAGCTGGAGGAATCAACCTTCCTGATTTCAGACTATACTACAAACCTATAGCCACCAAGAAGGTATGGTAATGCCACACACATGAAAATTAGAGACCATGGGAACAAGATAGAAATCCCTGGGATAAACCCACACACCTGTGGATACCTTATTTTTGACAAAGAAAGCAATAATATACAATGGGACAAAGAGCCTCTTCAATAAATGGTGCTGGGAAAATTGGACAGCTATATGTAAAAGAATGAACACTTCCAAACACTTCCAAATTAGAACACTTCCAAACACCATACAAAGACAAATTCACAATAGATTAAAGACCTAAATGTAAGGTAGAAGCTGTAAAATTCCTTCAGGAAAACATAGCAGAACACTCTATGACATAAATCAAAGCAAGATCCTCTATAATCCATCTCCTAGAGTAATGGAAATGAAAACAAAATATAAAAGTGGAATCTAATTAAACTTGAAATCTTTTGCACAACAAAGGAAACTATAAATAAGGTGAAAATACAACCCTCAGAATTGGAAAACATAAAAGTAAATGAAACAACTGACAAAGGATTAATTTCAAAAATATACAAGCAGCTCATACAAATCAATACCAGTACAACAAACAACCCAATCAAAAATTGGCAAAAAATCTAAACAGATATTTTTCCAAAGAAGGCATACAGATGGCTAGTAAAAACATAAAACATATTCTTTCAAAACTGCTCATTATTAGAGAAATGCAAAGCAAATGTACAATTAGGCATCACCTCACATTGGTAAGAATGGCCATCATCAAAACATCTACAAGCAATAAATGCTGGAGAGGGTGTGAAGAAAAGGGAACCCTCTTTTACTGTTGGTGGTAATACAGTTGATAGAGAGCAGTATAGAGATTCCTTAAAAACTAGAAATAAATCCAACACATGACCCAGCAATCCCACTACTGAAAGGTTGCTGCTATGAGCTGTGAACAATGCCAGGATTCTTGGCCTCCAGAGGAGAGGAATTCGATCCAGGGCCAGTGACAAGGCTTGATCACTCAGAGTTTTTGTGTAATAAAGTTTTATTAAAGTGTAAAAGAAATAGAGAAATCTTCTGACATATACATCAGAAGGGGGCAGAAAGAGTGCCCCCTTGCTACTTTATAGCAAAAAGTTATACACCTATTAGCAAGCTGCTAATTAGAGAAAGGAATGCCTCAAAACTGAGAGAATTGCACCAGGCCCCTCACCCACAACATGCATTTTCAGATAACATTGACATAAGGTGAGTCATCCCGGACTAAAAACAATTGCTATGAATCTTGAAGAAAGACAGGTTTCTGAACAAATACATAGTTTCATTAATATAGCTTAAGAGAACACTTCCATGAGTAAAATATACCGGTTTGTTGAACCATTATTAGTTCTGAGTATTAGGTGGAACTAACTTGAACAGAGTCTAAAGTAAATACATAGTTAATTAACATAGCTTAATAAAAATATTTCCATAAGAAAAATGCATTGGTTAGCTCATGGTTTGAGAAAAGTTAAGTTCAGGTGGAACCGGATGTCATTATGGCAACAAAGAATTTTAAAATAAGCCTCCTTTTAATTTTGTATACAGAAAGGGAAAAAAGTCTGACACTTGTAGTTTGTTTCCTCCTGCCACTTAAGAGAGAGATTAAAAAAAAAATGTCTGACAGTTGCAGCCTGTTTCCTCCATTTGCGGATCCCTAGGTTTCCTGCCTGTTATCCTCTCACTACTCAGCATAAACTCTGAGGTTGCCAAAATTGAAAAAAACACACGATTTTTCAATGTTTATTGCAATATCCCAATGTTTATTGAAACTCTATTCACAATATATAGAACATGGAAGTAACCTAGATGTCCATTTACAGATGAATGGATAAAGAAGCTGTGGTACATGTATACAATGGAATATTATTCAGCCATAAAAGAAGATATTTGAGTCAGTCCTAATGAGGTGGATGAACTTAGAGCCTATTATACAAAGTGAAATTAGTCAGAAAGAGAAAAAAATAATTATCATATACTAATGTGAAAAGAAGAGAAGCAAAAAGCAAATGAGAAAAGGAAAGATATTCCCATTTGAATGCAGAGTTCCAAAGAATAGCCAGGAGAGATAAGAAAACCTTCCTCAGTGATCATTGCAAAGAAATAGAGGAAAACAACAGAATGGGAAAGACTAGAGATTTTTTCAAGAAAATTAGAGATACCAAGGGAACATTTCAGCAAAGATGGATTTGATAAAGGACAGAAATGATATGGACCTAACAGAAGAAGAAGATATTAAGAAGAGGAGGCAAGAATACACAGAAGAACTGTACAGAAAAGATCTTCATGACCCAGAGAATCCCAATGGTGTGATCACTCACCTAGGGCAGACATCTTGGAATGTGAAGTCAAGTGGGCCTTAGAAATCATCACTACTATCAAAGCTAGTGGATGTGATGGAATTCCAGTTGAGCTATTTCAAATCCTGAAAGATGATGCTGTTAAAGTGCTGCACTCAATATCCCAGCAAATTTGGAAAATTCAGCAGTGCCCACAGGACTGGAAAATGTGTTTTCATTCCAATCCCTAAGAAAGGCAATGCTAAAGAATGCTTGAACTACCACACAATCACACTTATCTCACACGCTAGTAAAGTAATACTCAAAATTCTCCAAGCCAAGCTTCAGTAAAACATGAACCAAGAAATTCCAGATGTTCAAGCTGGTTTTAGAAAAGTCAGAGGAACCAGAGATCAAATTTCCAACATCTGCTGGATCATCAGAAAAGCAAGAGAGTTCCAGAAAAAACATCTATTTCTGCCTTATTGACTATGCCAAAGCCTTTGACTGTGTGGATCACAATAAACTGTGGAAAATTCTGAAAGTGATCAGCATATTAGACCACCTGACCTGCCTCTTGAGAAACCTGTATGCAGGTCAGGAAGCAACAGTTAGAACTGGACATGGAACAACAGACTGGTTCCAAATAGGAAAAGGAGTACGTCAAGGCTGTATATTGTCACCCTGCTTTTTTAACTTATATGCAGAGTACATCATGAGAAACACTGGGCTGGAAGAACCACAAGCTGGAATCAAGATTGTTGGGAGAGATATCAATAACCTCAGATATACAGATGACACCACCCTTATGGCAGAGAGTGAAGAGGAACTAAAAAGCCTCTTGATGAAAGTGAAAGAGGAGAGTGAAAAGGTTGGCTTAAAGCTTAACATTCAGAAAGCTAAGGTCATGGCATCTGGTCCCATCACCTCATGAGAAATAGATGGGGAGACAGTGGTAACAGTGTCGACTTTTTTTTTTTGGGGGGGGGGCTCCAAAATCACTGCAGATGGTGACTGCAGCCATGAAATTAAAAGACGCTTACTCCTTGGAAGTAAAGTTATGACCAAACTAGATAGCATATTAAAAATCAGAGACATTACTTTGCCAACAAAGGTCCATCTGGTCAAGGCTATGGTTTTTCCAGTGGTCATGTATGGATGTGAGAGTTGGACTCTGAAGAAAGCTGAGCACTTAAAAATTGATACTTTTGAACTGCGGTGTTAGAGAACACTCTTGAGAGTCCCTTGGACTTCAAGGAGATCCAACCAGTCCATCCTAAAGGAAATCAGTCCTGAGTGTTCTTTGGAAGGATTGATGCTGAAGCTGAAACTCCAGTACTTTGGCCACCTCATGTGAAGAGTTGACTCATCGGAAAAGACCGTGATGCTGGGAGGGATTGGGGGCAGGAGGAGAAGGGGACAGCAGAGGATTAGATGGCTGGATGGCATCACCGACTCCATGGGCATGAGTTTGGGTAAACTCTGGGAGTTGGTGATGGACTGGGAGGCCTGGCGTCCTGCAATTAATGGGGTCTCAAAGAGTCGGACACGACTGAGCGACTGAACTGTACTGAACTGAATGCATATAGGCTTTCCTGGTGGCTCAGAGGATAAATAATCTGCTTTAAGGCAGGAGACCCAGGATTGACCCCTGGGTCAGAAAGATCCCTTGGAGAAGGGAATGATAACCCTCTCCAGTATTTTTGCCTGGAGAATTCCATGGACAGAGGGGCCTGGTAGGCTACAGTCCTTGGGTTCGCAGAGTCAGACACAACTAAGTGATTAATACTTTCACCTCACTTTCAATACACACACACACACACACATATATATATATATATATATATATATATATATGGGATCTAGAAAAATGATACTGATGAACCTGTTTGCAGAGCAGTAATGGAGACACAGACATTGAAAACAGACTTATTGACATGGGTCATGGTGGGAAGCAAGAGAGGGTGGGAGGTGTGGAGAGTTACATGGAGACATATATTACCATGTGTAAACTATATAGCAATGGGAATTTGCTATGTGACTCAAGGAACTCAAACTAGGGCTCACTGACAACCTGGAGATGGGGATGGGGGAGAGGAGTGAGGGGTGTTCAAGTGGGAGGGGACATGGGTAAACCTATGCCTGATTCATGTTGATATTTTGGTAGAAATGAACACAATACTGTAAAGCAATTATACTTCAGTTAAAAATAAGTCAGTTAAAACAAAAGGCAGAAACTTTACAAGAAAAAAAAAGCTCAGACTGATATCTCTCATGAACTTAGATGCAAAAATCCTCAACAAAGTGTTTGATATTTAAATCCAAAAAGTGCATTAAATTAATCAAATACCATTATAAAGCATGGTTTATCCTTGGTATGAAAGGCTGGTTTAACATTCCAAACAAACTATTTTTATCTATCACACTACCAGGCTAAACAAAAGAAAAATCATGTAATTATATCAATGTGAATGTTGCTCAGTCATGTCTGACTCTGCCAAAATACAGGAGTGGGTAGCCATTCCTTCCTCTAGGGGATCTTCCCAATCTAGGGATCAAACCCATGTCTCCTGCACTGCAGGTGGATTCTTACCAGCTGAGCCACGAAGGAAGCTCTATTATATCAATAGATACAGAAAAAACATTTGACAAATTTCAACACCCATTTATGATAAAATTAAATACTCTCAGTAAGCCAGGATATAGGGGAAAATTTTTCAAGTTTTTAAAGCTTGTCAAAAAAAAAACCTCAAGCTAGCCAAATACATAGTGAAAAAGTCGAATCTTTCCTATTAAGATCAGGTACAAGGCAAAAATATTCCCTCACATCACTTATCAACATTATATTAGAAGTCCTTGCTAGTGCAATAAGGAAAGGAAAGGAAATAAATAGTATACAGAATGAAATGGAAGATTTAAAACCGTTTTTTTTTATTATGTGACCGTATCATCTAAACAGAAAAATCTTAAATAAATAGCCAAGTATTCCTGGAGCTAATATTCAATTATAGCAAGGTGATGTGATACAACATTAATATATACAAATTCTTTCCAAAATCCCAATAATGAACAAGTGGAATTTGAGACTGAAAACACAGTATCATTTATTTTACCTCCCCACAAATTAAAATATTTATGTAAAAACCTAACATAATATACATATGATCTATGAGGAAATCTGTAATATTCTGATGAATAAAATCAAAGATGAATAAACAAATTAGAGATTTTCCATGTTCATGGACAGGAAGACTCAAGATTGTCAAAATACACACTTCATCTATAGATTCAATGCAAGCTCAATCAAAACCATGGCAAATTCTTTTATGGATATTGGAAAACTTATGCTAAAATTTATATGGACGGGAAAAAATCCAGAATAGACATTCCATATGGAAGAAGAACAATGTTGTTACTACCTAGCTTCAAGTTCCACTATAAAGTTATAGTAATTAAGGCGATGCAAAAAGGCAAAACTGTTGTCTAAGGGTGCCTTACAAACAACTGAGAAATGAAGATAAGCTAAAGGCAAAGGAGAAAAGGAAAGATATGCACATTTGAATGCAGAGTTCCAAAGAATAGCAAGGGGAGATAAGAAAGCCTTTTGCAGTGATCAATACAAAGAAGTAGAGGAAAACAATAGAGTGGGGGAAACTAGAAATTTCTTCTGGAAAATTAGAGATACCAAGGGAACATTTCATGTGCAAAGATGGGCACAATAAAGGACAGAAATCGTATGGACCTAACAGAAGCAGAAGACATTAAAAACAGGTAGCAAGAATACACAGAAGAGCCATACAAAAAAGATATTCATGAACGAGATAACAACAATGGTGTGATCACTCACCTAGAGCCAGACATCCTGGAATACAAAGTCAAGTGGGCCTTAGGAAGCATAACTACAAACATAGCTAGGGTAAGTGAAGGAATTCCAGTTTAGCTATTTCAAATCCTGAAAGATGATGCTATGAAAGTGCTGCACTCAAATTGCCACCAAATTTGGAAACCTCAGCAGTGGCCACAGGACTGGAAAAGGTCAGTTTTCATTGCAATCCCAAAAAAGGGCAATGCCAAAGAATGTGCAAATACTCCACAATTTCACTAATTTCTCAGGCTAGCAAGGTAATGCTCAGAATTCTCCAATCCAGGCTTTAATAGTACATGAACCAACAGCTTCCAAATGCTCAAGCTGAATTTAGAAAGGGCAGAGGAACCAGATATCAAATTTTCAGCATCTGTTCAATCATCGAAAAATCAAGAGAGTTCCAGAAAAACATCTAGTTCTGCTTTATTGACTATGCTGAAGCTTTTGACTTTGTGGATCACAGTAAAGTATGGAAAATTCTTAAAGAGATGGAATTAACAGACCACCTTACCTGCCTCTTGAGAAATCTATATGGCGGTCAAGAAACAACAGATATGTGGAAGAACGGATTGGTTCCAAATTGCGAAAGGAGTACGTCAAGTCTGTATCTTGTCATCCTGCTTATTTAACTTAAATGAAGGGTACATCATGCAAAATGCCAGGCTGGATGACGCACAAGCTGGCATATTGCTGGGAGAAATATCAGTAACCTCAGATATGCAGATGACACCACCCTTGTGGCAGAAAATGAAGAACTAAAAAGCCTCTTGATAAAAGTGAAAAAGTAGAGTGAAAAAGTTGTCTTAACACTCAACATTCAGAAAACTAAGGTCATGGCCTCCAGTCCCATCACTTCATGGCAAATACATAGGGAAACAGTGGAAACAGTGAGAGACTATATATTCTTGGGCTCCAAAATCACTGTGGATGGTGACTGCAGCCTTGAATTAAAAGATGCTGGACCCTTGGAAGAAAAGCTATGACCAAACTAGACAGCATATTAAAAAGCAGAGACATTACTTTGCCAGCAAAGTTGAGTCTAGTCAAAGCTACGGTTTCTCCAGTAGTCATCTATGGATGTGAGAGTTGGACTATAAAGAAAGCTGGGTGCTAAAGAATTGATGCTTTTGAATTGTGGTGTTGGAGAAGACTCTTGAGAGTCTCTTGAGAGTCTCTTGGATCGAGGAGATCCAACCAGTAAATTCTAAAGTAAATCAGTACTGAATATTCATTGGAAGGACTGATGCTGAAGCTGAAACTCCAATACTTTGGCCACCTGATGCAAAGAACTGACTCATTGGAAAAGACCCTAATGCTATAAAAGATTGAAGGAGGCAGGAGAAGGGGAAGACAGGGGATGAGATAGTTGGACGACATCACCAACTCAATGGACATGAGTTTCAGTAGGCTCTTGGAGTTAGTGATGGACAGGGAACCCTGGCATGCTGCAGTCTATGGGGTCACAAAGAGTCAGACAGAACTGAGTGACTGAACTTTCTGAATCAAGACAATGTGGAATTCATGAAAGAATAGATCAGTGGAACAGGTAGACCTGTCAGAACTAATTAAAAAAAAATAAATAAGTAAAAGAACTAATTTCTTATACAATTATTAACTTATCTTTGACAAAGAAATAAAAGGAATATAATGGAGCAAAGATAGTTGCTTCAACAAATGGTGTTGAACAACTAGACGTCCCCATGCAAAAAAAAAAAAAAAAAGACCCAGACATAGACCCCTCATACTCCACAAAAATTAAAATACAGCATAGCCCTAAATGTAAAATGCAAAATTACAAAAATTCTAGAAGATGACATAGGAGAAAACATAGATGATATTTAGTGTGGTGATGCCTTTTTAGATACAACATCAAAGACACAATCCATGATACAATTAATTGGTGAAGTGGATTCTATTAAAATTAAAACTTTTGCTCTATGATAGACAATAAAAAGAGAATGAAAAGAAAGGCAACAGGAGAGCAGAGGAGTAAAAGGATGTGGAATTCGTTTCTCCCCAATACGTCTACAAATGGAATAAATCTCACAGAGCACTGGCTGAACACCAACAAAGATCATTGACACTTTAGTGAAGTTTCTCAGTCGTGTCTGACTCTTTGCAACCCCATGGACAGTGGCTATCAAGCTCCTCCATTTATGGGATTTTCCAGGCAAGAATACCAGAGTTGATTGCCATTTCCTTCTCCACAGGATCTTCCTGACCCTAGGATTGCACCCAGGTCTCCCACAGAGGCAGACGCTTTACCCTGTGAGCCACCAGAGAAGCCTTAAAGAACGAGAAAGATCTCCACACAAAAAGGTAGGATGAAAGAAAGAGTAAGGGGCAAGAAGAGTCCCCTGGGAAGGTGGCAGTTGCAGTAGAGTAAAGATTCCTGCACCCAGGGAAGCCCTGAAACCTGTGGAGAGAAGTTGGAGAGGAGGGGAGGTTCAAGGGCTATCAGAGGACAGTGCAGTAACTGATCTGTGACAAGCAGGACAGAGTGAGACCTACAAAGATGATCTGTGCAAAATCCTGCATGCAACAATATGAGACCTTTGTCTGTCAGAGCAGAAAGGGACTTTGTAGAGGATACTTAAGGATTTGAAGAGGATACTTATGAAGAGGACTGCCATTGGCTGTGAGGATACAGCCTGAGGGAATGGAAACAAATAAATCTGTAACTGGAAATGCTTGTAGAGGAAACTCAGGCCTTCATAAAAATGAAGTGCCATTGTTTAATGATGCACAAAGGAAGAGGTTGATAATGTAGCCTCTTTCTACACACTATAGCCCCCTGCCTCCTTTGGCACTAGGAAGGGCTCCTGCTGGGGCCAGCTCTCTTGCACCCATGGTGACCTGCTCCCCCTATGTGCCCCATTCCTTCTGTGACAGATATTTGTGCTCTGGGGCAGCATTAAGATCAGACCCCTGTGGGTGGCCCACATGCAGAAGTGGGACTGAAACCACAGATGAGCCCCCAGGGTCCCTATCACTAAAGAAGAAAAGCAGAAATCATTTCCTCATAGCTACCCAAACAGTTAATTGACAACCTTGCAACCAATTTTGTAAAGTCAGCACCAACAGTACTTCTCAATGGACAAAGAGTGTTCCTGCAGATGAGATGGGTTTAGTTTTAGCAGCTGCAGACTTTGTGCACACATAAACGTGAGAGTAGGGCCAGGAAAGAGTATAAGTTGCCCCCATAGCACCCACAGTGGATATATATCCATGATTACTGTTATCCTGGGATCTGATTTCAGTGGCTTGGTGAAAACAACATCTGAGTGATACGAGGGCCAATTTCCAGAATACCCACATTTAAGGTGGAGCTGAGACCAGTACCAACAGTGGTGTGATCTCCGAGCTTGCACAACATGTGAAAACTGACACAAGAGAGCACATGCACAAGTGAACAGCTCCAGAGGAGGAATACTGAGCAGCTTCTCTCCCAGTGGGAGAAAAAAAGAAATGAGTGGAAAGACCTTTGAGACAAGACAACATTAAAAGCACCAATATACATCTAATACAAATAAATGAAAAAATAATAATAAAAGCATCAATATTTGCATTATATGGAACATACAAAAAGAAGAGGGATAGAGAGAAAGAGCCTGATAAAATATCTGAAGATATTATAGCTGAAAATTTCCCTTACATGAGAAAGAAAATGCTCATTCACATCCAGGAAGCACAGAGAGTCACATACAGGTTGAATCCAAGGAGGAACAAGCTGAGACACATATTAAGAAAATGGAAAAATATGAAAGACAAAGAAAAATATTAAAAATAACAAGGAAAAAGTGAGAAATAACATACAAGGGAATCCCCATGAGAGTATCATCTGATTTTTCAGCAGAAACTCTGCAAGCCACAAGGCAGTAGCACTATATATTTCAAGTGATGAAAGGGAAAAAGCAACAATCAAGAATACTCTACTCAGCAAGGCTCTCATTCAGATTTGATGGAGAATTTAATGCTTTACAGAAAAGCAAAAGCAAAGATAATTCAGCATCACCAAACAAGCTTTACAACAAATGCTAAAGGAACTTCTCTAGGCACAAAAGAGATCAGCAACTTAAAACAACCATGTACATATATACAGGGGCCCCCAAACTCTCAGATCTGCCTGATGATCTGAGGTGGAGCTTATGTAATAATATAAATAAAGTGCACAATGAATCCAATGTGCTTGAACCAAACCAAAACTATCCCCTTCCTCTGGTCTGTGGAAAATTGTCTTCTATGAAACTGGTATCTGGTTCCAGAAAGATTGGACACCACTGCATATATAGACTGCTATATCAAAGCTTCATGGGAAAAATTGACCCCCAAATTACAATAGATACACACGCAGAAAGGAAAAGAAACATAAAAACAACAGTGAAATGGTCATCAAACCACAAAGGAAGAGAACAAATAGGATGGAATGAAAAAAGACCTACAAAAACAAGCACAAAACAATTAAGAAAGTGGCAATAAGAACTACATATTGGTAATTATTTTAAATGTAAATGGATTAAATGCTCCAACCAAAAGGCATAGACTGACTGAATGGATACAAAAAGAAGACCTGATATATGCTGTCTACAAGAGACCCACTTCAGACCTAGGGAAACATACAGACTGAAAGTAAGGGGATGGAAAAAGATATTCCATGCAAATGGAAATCAAAGGAAAGCTGGAGTATCAGTGCTTATGTCAGACAAAATAGATTAAAATAAAGACTGTAAAGAGATAAGAAAAGACACTACATAATGATCAAGGGATCAATCTAAGAAAAAGATAACAACTGTAAATATATATGCACCTAACAGAGAAGCCAGAGAAGGCAATGACACCCCACTCCAGTACTCTTCCTTGGAAAATCCCATGGACAGCAGATCTGGTAGGCTGCAGTCCATGGGGTCGCTAAGAGTTGGACACAACTGAGTAACTTCACTTTCCTTTTTCACTTTCATGCATTGGAGAAGGAAATGGAAACCCCCTCCAGTGCTCTTGCCTGGAGAATCCCAGGGACTGTGGAGCCTGGTGGGATGTCATCTATGGGGTCACACAGAGTCTGACACGACTGATGTGACTTAGCAGCAGTAGCAACATAGAAGCACCTCAATATATACGACAAATGTTAACAGCTATAAAAGGGAAATTGACAGTAACACATTAATAGTGGGAAACTTTAACATCTTGCTTATACCAATAGACATATCATCCAGACAAAAAATTAATAAGGGATCACAAGCCTTAAATGACACATTAGACCAGATAGACTTAATTGACATCTATAGGACATTATACCTGAAATCATCAGAATACACCTTCTTCTCAAATGCACATGTAACGTTCTCCAGGATAAATTATATCTTGGGCCAAAAATTGAGCCTCAGTAAATTTATGAAAATTGAAATTTTGTTAAGCATCTTTTCCACCCACAACACTATGAGATTAAAAATCAATTACAGGGGGTGAAAAGGTAAAAACTTATAGAGGATAAACAACATGTTACTAAACGATCAATGGATCATGGAAATAATCAAAGGGGGAAATCAAAAAATACTTTGAGACAGATGACAATGGAAACATGATCATTTGAAACCTATGGGACACAACAAAACTAGTTCTATGAGGGAAGTTTATAGCAGTGAAATCTTACCTCAAGAAACAAGAAAAATCTCAAATAAATCAATCTCACACTTGAAGCAGCTAGAGAAAGAATAGCAAACAAAACCCAAAGTTTGTAGATAGAAAGAAATCATAAAATTCAGAACATAAACAAATAGAAATGAAGAAAATAATACAAAAGATCCATGAAGCTAAAAGCTTGTTTTTGGAGAATATAAACAAAATTGATTGACCCTTAGACAGAATCATCAAGAAAAACAGACTCAAATCAATACAATTAGAAAGAAATAAGGAGAAACTACTATTGGCATCATAATAATACAAAGGAGCATAAAATGCTGCTACGAGCAACTGCATGCCAATAAAATTGACAACCTAGAAGAAATGGACAGATTCTTATAAAGACATAACCTTCTAAGACTGAACCAAATAGGAACAGAAACTATGCAGAAACCAATCACATGTACTGGAATTGAAACTACGACTATAAAACTTCCAAGAAACAAAAGTCCAGGTCCAGATGGCTTCATAGTTGAATTCTATCCAACATATAGGAAATATTCAATACCTATTCTTCTAAAACTCTTCCAAAAATTTCAAAGAATGGGACATTCCCAAAACCTTTCTGTGAGCCTCCCACACTCTGATACTCAAAACTAAACAAAGATATCACACACACAAAATTTGCAGACCAATATCACTAATGCATATAGATGCAAAAATTCTCAACAAAATGACAGCAAATAGAATCCAACAACACCATGATAAAGTGGGATTTAATCCAGAGATGCAAAGATTCTTCAGTATACATAAATAAATCTATGTGATACAACACAACAACAAATCAAATAATAAAAAAAATAATCATCTCAGTAGGTGCAGGAAAAGCTTTTGACAAAATTAAACATTAATGATAAATCTGTCCAGGAAGTGGGCAAAGAGTTAACCTATCTCAATATTCTAGAGACTATATACAACATACCCACAGCTGACATCATTCTCAGTGGTGAAAACCTGAAAGCATTTCCTCTAAAATCAGGAACAACACAAGGATATCCACTATCAACCCTTTTATTCAACATTGTTTTGGATGTCTTAGCCATGTCAGTCAGAGAAGAAAGAGAAATAAAATGATTCAAAATTGTAAAAGAAGTAAAACCATCACTATTTGCAGATGAAAACAGAAAATCCTAAAACTGCTATGAGAAAACTACTAGAGCTTCTCATTGATTGGGAAATTGCAGGATACAAAATGCATACACAGAAATCTATTTCATTTTTATACACTAACAACAAAAGTTTCGAAAGAGAAACTAAAGAAATAATTTCATTTACCATATCACCAAGCACCAAAACCCAACCCCACATAACAGCCAAAGGCTCTAGTTGTGGAAAGCCTAAGCCAACGAGAAAACAAGATGCAAACAAAGCCACATGAATCAGAAGACAGGTTGCTTAAAGTCTTTTTGAGCACGCAGCCATGTCATAGCATACCCTGTGACATGGCCCTGCTGATCAGAGGGAGAAGACTCAGCTCCATTCACAAGAAACTCCATTCACAGTCTATAACACCAGAAAGTCTGCACAATACTTGAACCAACCTCATCCATCAGGGAGCAAACACCAGAAACAAGAGGAAATAGCATCCAGAATCCTTGGAAAGAAGACCACAAGCACAGAAAGTTACACAAAATGAGACAACAGAGAAATATTCTTTAAATGAATGAATAAGATAAAGAGCCACAGGAACAACTAACTGAGAAGGATTTTTTTAAGGCAATCTACCTGAAAAAGAATTCAGAATAATGAGAGTAAAGATGATTCAAAATCTCAGGGAAAATTTGGAGGCACACATCAAGAATATAAAAGCAATGTTTAACAAGGAGACTGAACATTTAAAGATCAAACAAACATAGATGAAAAATACACTGGAAGAAACCAATAGCAGAATAACTGAGGGGGAAGAATGAATAAGATGGAAGACAGAGTGGTGGAAATCAATGCTGCAGAACAGAATAAAGAATAAAAGAATTAAAAGAAATGAGAACAGTTCCAAAGAACTCTGGGACAACATGAAATGCACCAATCTTCAAATTATAGGAGCACCAGAAGAAGAGGGGAAAGAGAAAGACTCTGATTAAATATTTGAAGAGATTATAGCTGAAAACTTCACTAACATGGGAAATAGCCACCTAATATAGCAATGAATATATCAGGGAAAATAGACTATAAAATAAAGACTATTACAAGAGGAAAGGAATGATATAGCTGAAAACTTCACTAACATGGGAAATAGCCACCTAATATAGCAATGAATATATCAGGGAAAATAGACTATAAAATAAAGACTATTACAAGAGGAAAGGAATGATATTATATAATAATCAAGGGATCAAATCCAAGAAGAAGATAGAACAATTTTAAATATACACACACCCAACATGGGAGCAGTTTGATATATAAGGCCAATGCTAACAGCTAAAAGAGGAAATTGACAGTGACAATATATTAGTTGAGAAATTTAAAACATCCTACTTACCATAATGGACAGTTCACCCAGACTGAAAATTCACAAGGAAACACAAACTTTAAATAACACATTAAACCAAAAAGACTTAATTTATATCTATAGGTAATTCCATCCCAAAGCAGAAGAATACACTTGATTCACAAATTCACATTGAATATTCTAAAGAAAAGACTACTTGAGCCACAAAGCAAACCCTCATAAATTTAGGAAAATTGATATAATATTAAACATCTTCTCTGACCACAATGCTGAGGTTAGGAATCAGTTGGAGAGGGGGGAGGAGGGTTTCCCAGGTATCTCTAGTGGTAAAGAACTCGCCTATCAATGCAGGAGACAAAAGAAGCGACTTTGATCCCTGGGTTGGGAAGATTCCCTGGAGGAGCACATGGCAACCCACTCCAGTATTCTTGCCTGGAGGATCCCATGGACAGAGGTGTCTGGTGTCTACTGTCCACTGGATTGCAAAGAGCTGGACATGACTGAAAGGACATAGGACACATGCACATGGAGGGGGGGGGCGGTGGAAAGCTGTTCAAAACCATGAACACATGGAGACTGAGCCACCTGGGAAACCCAATATATTAGATTAAAAGCCATAAACACTTGATTCCAGTATTTTAAAATGTATTTTATTTTAAATTCAAAAGTGTTTTTTTGTTTTGTTTTGTTTTGTTTGTTTGTTTTAGTGTAGAATTACCTGGATAGCAACTCACTTGGAAGGAAAACATTTAAGGTGTCATTACCAAATATATTATTATGACTAATCTAGAGTAACTTTATTTCTACTTTGTCCTCCCCATTTTCTGAGTTCTGTTCATTCAGTCAGGGAGTATAAACAGATTTGGAAACAAATACTTAATTTAGCATATAACTCTTTCTTTTACAAACTATTTAAGCATTCATTTATTTTTTTATATATTGATAATATAATTTCATATGCTGTGTTGTGCTTAGTAACTCAGTTGTGTCTGACTCTTTGTGACCCATAGACTGTAATCCACCAGGCTCTTCTCTCCATGGGGATTCTCCAGGCAAGAACACTTGAGTGGGTTGCCATGCCTTTCTCCAGGAGTTCTTACCTATCCAGGGATTTAACCCAGCTCTCCTGCATTTCAAGAGGATTCTTTACTGTCTGAACCACGAGGGAAGCCCAAGAATACTGGAATGGGTAGCCTTTCCCTTCATCATGGAAACTTCCTGACCCAGGAATTGAACCGGTGTCTCCTGCATTGCAGGTGGATTCTTTACCAGCTGAGCTACCAGGGAAGCCCAATATAATTTATACTTAATCTTATGTAATTCATTGAGTTTGACTCATTAGATGTCCTTTTATACCACTTTTCTTGGCTCATTAATTCTTAATTAATTTTTCATTCAATTTGGAAATTTTGAGTAATTATTTTTATAAGGACCATGAGAATAGTATATTCACAAAGCCTTTACTCATTTGAAAATAGCTTTCTGTTTGTCTTTACACATAAATGTTTACTGTTGCAGAGAAATATGAAACTATATGACTTTGGTTCTTTTAGAGGGAAACCATTATTTTTTTTATTGCTTATATGCTAGAAGAATATTAAAATTCATCTTTTAAAATAATTTTACAAGAAAATATCTACCTGTGGTATTTACTTTGTTATTTTTTCTTCCCAAATGAACTCCCTGTTTAAAAATTTTAAAAGATATGTTTTGTAGATGGCCTTGGGAAAAATCAGGGAAATTATTTGATACTACTAAACTCTAAGAGAATAAGGAGAGTTTGCTTAGAGTGTTTGATAAGCCTTTCTATGATTAGCAAACATGATAGTTATATGTCTCTATGTGGTATGTGCTTTATGTGCCATATGGTACCTAAACTACACCCAATCTTAGGCCAAGGCAAGCTCAAGGGCATGTGATAATATTTTCTTTTCAAATTTAATATAGTAATGCTTTTTTTAAAAAAAACTGACTGGTGTCATGCTTTAAGACTGCTTAAAAATGTACCAGATTTAAACAATTGCATCAAAATTACTGCATAAAAATGTCATACTTGTTTACTGTCTACTTGTCTACTGTTTACTGTCATGGTAATCTGAAAATAAAAAAATCTCACGAATAGTATATTATTATATTAGGATAGTTATTCAGAATCATAATACAGAATTCAGCCAATATAAGCTTTTTCAGCTAATATTTATAATGATTATCCACTTTATAAACTTCAAGACAGAAAATAACAAAATTCTGTAAAGCAATTATCCTTCAATAAAGAAAAAATTTAAAAAATCACCTTGCTTAAATATACCTAGAACTACTCTGATTTGAAAGAATTGAATACAGCATATTGTCCTAGTGTAATATGGATTTTTTAATATACATAACATCTTCCATAATTCTGATATTAACAGTCAATTGAAAATGCAATTTTTAGATACAAAAGATTTATTATAATGTATATAAAAGAGGACTAAAATCTCAGTGGCATCTATGTGAGTAGTATAAATAAATTAAAAGACTAGATAAAAAGCATAGATCTTGGAGAACTGAGTTAATGTTTCTACAGATTCTTGAGCTCTTCAGTAGAATATAGAGTTGAAGAATTTGTCCTTAATCAAAAGAGAAAAAAAAATTAGATTGCAGAAATATGTCACACTGAAGTTAGATGTACTGAAAGAGTAGCTAACTATTAACTTTCAATTAAAACTAAGAAGGTGGAAGGAAAATTATAAATTAATTTATGCATAATTTAAGTCCCTTCCATCAATTTATTTGAACTGAGAGCCATAACATGCTCAATGACACATAGCTGGTATTTTTAAAATTAAGAGTTATTGGTAATGAGAGATTGATCAAGATGGCAGAGTAGGATCATGTAAAATTCACCTCTTCCCATGAACATACAAAAAACACCTACATGTGGAAAAATTCTCACTGCAAGCTAATTGGAAACCAGCTGGAATACTCCTGTATAACTAAGGCTATAAGAAAGATCCCATAAGGAAAGGCAAATGTATAGTAAGGGTTGATGATCAACCACTTAAATAGGTAGTATGAAATTAAAATACAAAAAATGGTAAAAGCAATTGTAGCAACAATAAACATGGAAGGCATAAACAAGAAAAAAGTAAAATATGCTGTCAAAAACACAAAAAGGGGTGACCTTCAAGACGGTGGGCCAGTAAGATGTGGAGATCACCTTCCTCCCAGAAAATACATTAAAAATGCATTTACATGTGGAACAACTACAGAACACCTATTGAATGCTGGCAGAAGACCTCAGACTTCCAAAAAGGCAAGCTAATTTCCAAATAATGGAGTAGGCCAAAGGAATAAGAATAAAAAGATAAATATGAATCAGGACAGTACCTGCATCTCTGGAACAGAGCTGTGAAGCAGGAAAAGTTTCCACACTGGAGGAAGTTCTCTCTTGGCAGAGACAGGGATAGCTTCAGAGCCTTAGAGTAAGGTGCAGCAACAGGTGTGTGGAGGAACAAGCACAGAGATCATTAGCACTGACCAGCACCCACAGCCTGAGGTGCTTTTCTGCATGCCCACTGTGGTGGGGGCTAGGTGTTAAGGCTCAAGCTTTGGGGGTCAGATCCCATGGAGAGGACTGGGATTGACTGCCATGAAGACAGTCTGAGGGGGCTAATAAGACACAGATGAGGGAGTCCAGGAAACAGTCTGGGCTTGCCAGAGAGGCAAGAGATTATTGTGGGATGTGAGAGGAGAGGGGTGTATCGGCCAAGAACTTTCCAACTTCATACACTCACAGATGGCAGGGCATTACCTACATGAGATCTAGAGGTGGTGTGAGCAGTGACTGCTGTCTCCAGGTTCACAATGGGTGTGATGTCTGCCCCTGATGCCATCAAGCTGTGAGAAAGCACAGATCACTGGCCACATCCTCCCTGGAGCCTATGCAGCCTGGCACTGCTGAGAGTCCTGCAAACTGGGACCAACTCCCCCAGGAGAACACATGGCCCACTTCAGGCTATAGCAACTACCTGAAAGCCTCTGATGCCGCAGGCTTTTGACACATATCCCAAATGTATCTGCTATAACCCTCCCTCTCCCCTGAACCTGAGCAGGCAAGTGAGCCCTAATCAACTGCTGTTTTGCCTCCCATTCTCTAAGAAAGTAATAGTTGGTAGAGGGCAACATATAAGCAGAGGTAGGGCCAAAACCAAAGTTGAGCTTCAGGGGCTCTGTGACCAGAGAAAAGGAAGGGAATTCTCTCGTGTAACAGCAGAAGCAGCAGACTGAATACCCACAAATTATCTTGGTAAACCCTGCATCTTTGAAATATCTGAATAGACAACAAGTGTTCCTGCACATGAGGCTGTGGACTTTGGGGGCAATTGTGGGCTTTGGAAAGAAATAGAGCTGGAGTAAGACAAGATTAAATATGAAATGAGTCCACAGTGTCCACAATAGGTCCAGAGACCTTCCTAGAAATACTGGAGAACTTCCTTGGTAGGCAGATTGACTGGAGTTCTTCCCTCATAGCTCAGTTGGTAAAGAATCCGCCTGCAAAGCAGGAGACCCAGGTTCAGTTCCTGGGTTGGGAAGATCCCCTGGAGAAGGACACGGCAACCCACTCCAGTACTCTTGCCTGGAGAATTCCATGAACAGAGAAGCCTAGCAGTCTACACTCTATGGGGTCACAAGAGTCAGACACGACTGAGTGACTAAGCACATTGTGGTAGCAAGGACACTTATAGCTGAGGCCACAGGAAAATATTCTTACTACTCTTCTCTCTATACATTTTTTTATTTTCATTTTGTTCTATTATTGTTCTTTATTATTCTTATTTTTATTTGTTATATCTTTCTGACTTTGTTTTAAAAATATTTTATATTATTTTTCCTATTTCTACTGGACTTTTTCATTATATTGCAATTTTTCCATGTTTTTTTCCCTTTCTTTTGTATCTTATTTTTAAAAATATTTTGTATTTCTATATTTTTACTTTACTTTGCTTTGTATTTTTTCCATTTGTTTTCATCCCTCTTTTGTTTTAACAATTTTATTTTCTTTTGATTATATCTGTGTGTTTGTTTAATGTGTTCTTTGCCTTATTTTAGTTTGTGTCCTCTAACTGATCTGCTCTTAGATTTGTGTTTTTGATATTTAGTTTCTATTGTTTGTTTTCATTTATGGACTGGCTTATAGGTTTGAGGGCTCTCATCTTTTAAATTTCCTTTTATTCACTTATTTTGCAAGTGACTCTGTATGTATTTCTTTGTATGTTTTGTCTTTTTAGTTTTCCTTTTATCATTTGTATTGCAGTTTTATCTGTCTGTTTAGTCTTTGTTTATCTTTTTCTCCCCTTTTCTTCTGTGCTGTGGGGCCTGCAGTGCCTTGGTGCTCCAGTCAGGGATCATGCCTTAATCTCGGAGCTGGAAGACCCAAATCCAGAATGTTTGCCCACCAGAGAGCTCCCAACACCATGGCATATTAATCTGTGAGATCTTCTTCTAAGGCCTCCATCTCAACATCAAGGCCAGGCTCTACCCAATGGCTAGCAAGTTCCAGTGCTGGACCTCACACCAAACAACTAGCCAAACAGTAACACAATCCCACCCATTAGTAGACATGATGCCTAAAGCCATGGAAAATATGCAGAAATACCAAAACATACCACTAGATACAGCACTGCCCAACGGAGGAAAAAAGATCCAGCTCCACCCATCAGAACACAGGCAACCATCTCCTCCACCAGGAAGTCTTCACAAGGCATAGGTCCAACCCCACCCACTGGGAGCTGAGAGAACAATTAAGAGGAAATATAACCTTGCAGAAAATGAGATTCCAAATAATACACTGGATGACTCAACACATGGAGATCACTAAATGGTCACTATGAAAATCAGATTGATTATATTCTTTGCAGCCAAAGATGGAGAAGCACTTATACAATCAGCAAAAACAAGACCAGGAGCTGACTGTAGCTCATATCATGTGTTCGTTATTGCAAAATTCAGACTTAAATTGAATAAAGTAGAAAAAGCCCTAGACCAAATTCCTTATGATTATACAGTGGAAGTGACAAATAGATGCAAGGGACTAGGTCAGATAGACAGAGTGCCTGAAGAATTATGGATGAGGTTCATGACATTGTACAAGAGGCAGTGATCGAGACCATCTCCAAGAAAAGGAAATGAAAATGAAACAGCCATGGTTTCATTTCAATGTATGACAAAATCCACTACAAATTAAAAAAAAAAAAAAAAGAAAAAAAATAATAATAAAAAAAAAGAAATGAAAAAAGGCAAAATGGTTGTCTGAGGAGGCCTTACAAATAGCTGAGAAAAGAAGAAAAGCTAAAGTCAAAGGAGAAAAGGAAAGATATATCCATTTGAATGCAGAGTTCCAAGGAGCAGCAAGGAGAGATAAGAAAGCCTTCCTACGTGATCACTGCAAAAGAGAAAAACAATATAATGAGAAAGACTAGAGATCTCTTCAAGAAAATTAGAGATACAAAGGGAATATTTCCTGTAAAGTTGGGCACAATAAATGACAGAAATGGTACGGACCTAACAAAATGAGAAGATATTAAGAAGAGATGGCAAGAATACACGGAAGAACTATACTAAAAATATCATCATGACCCAGATAATCACTATGATGTGATCAGTCACCTAGAGCCAGACATCCTGGATGTGAAGTTAAGTGGGCTTTAGAAAGCATCACTATTAACAAAGCTAGTGGAGGTCATGGAATTCCAGTTGAGCTATGGCAAATCCTAAAAGATGATGCTGTGAAAGTGCTGCACTCAATATGCAAGCAAATTTGGAAAACTCTGCAGTGAACACAACACTGGAAAGGATCAGTTTTCATTCTAATTCCAAAGAAAGGCAGTGCCAAAGACTGTTCAAACTATCGCACAATTGTACTCATCTCATGCTCTAGGAAAGCAATGCTCATAATTCTCCAAGCCAGACTTCAAAAGTTAATGAACTAAGAACTTCCAGATGTTTAAGCTAATTTAGAAAAGGCAGCAGAGCCAAAGATCAAATTGCCAGCATCCCCTGAATCATTGAAAAAGAAGAGATTTTCAGAAAAACATCTATATATGCTTTATTGACTATGCCAAAGCCTTTAATTGCGTGAATCACAGCCAACTGTGGAAAAGTTTTCAAGAGATGGGAATATCAGACCACCTTACTTGCTCCCTGAGAAATCTTTATGCAGGTCAAGAAGCAACAGATAGAACTGGACATTGAACAATGGACTGGTTACAAATTGGGAAAGGAGTATGTCAAGGTTATATACAGTCAAGGTTATATACAGTCACCCTGTTTATTTAACTAATATGCAAACTACATCATGTGAAATGTTGGACTGGATGAAGCACAGCTGGAATCATGATTGCCAGGAGAAATATCAATAACCACAGATATGCAGAAAACACCACTCTTATGGCAGAAAGTGAAGAGGAACTAAAGGGCCTCTTGATGAAAGTAAAAGAAGAGACTGAAAAAACTGGCTTAAAACTCATTATTCAAAAAATGAAGTTCATGACATCTAGTTCCTTCACTTCATGGAAAATAGATAGGGAAACAATGGAAACAGTGAGAGGCTTTATTTTCTTGGGGCCCAAAATCACAGCAAATGGTGATTGCAGCCATGAAATTAAAAGACGCCTGTTCCTTGGAAGGAAAGCTATGGCAAACCTAGACAGCATATTAAAAAAAACAGAGACATTACTTTGCCGACAAAGTTCCGTCCTGTCAAAGCTATGATTTTTCTCATAGTTGTGTATGGATGTGAGAATTGAACTGTAAAGAAAGCTGAGCACTGAAGAATTGATGCCTTTGAACTGTGGTCTTGGAGAAGACTCTTGAGCGTCCTTTGGACTGCAAGGAGATCCAACCAGTCCATCCTAAAGGAAACCCGTCCTGAATTTTCATGGAAAGGAATGATGCTGAAGCCAAATCTCCAATACTTTAGCCACCTGATGCAAAGAACTGACTCATTGGAAAAGATCCTGAAGCTGGGAAAGATAGAAGGCAGGAGGAGAAGGGGACGACAGAGGATGATATGGTTGGATGGCATCAGTGACTCAATGGACATGAGTCTGAGCAAGTTCTGGGAGATGATGATGGACAGGGAAGCCTGGCCTGCTGCAGTTCATGGGTTAACAAAGAGTTGGACATGACTGAGCAACTGAACAGAACTGACTGTAACACAGTAAGGTAAACATAATGAGAAGAAAGTGAAACATGCAACAGATTAAGGAGCAAGGTTAAAACCTATAAGATCAAACAAAGGAACAGGAAATAGAAAGTCTAACTGGAGAAAGAGTTCATATTAATTGTAGTAAAGTTGGTCCAAAACCTCAGAAATAGAATGGAGGCAAACACACAAATAGTATGGATGCACAAAATAAGAAGTCACAAGAAATATTTTACAAGAACCTAGAAGAACTAAGGACTAGACAGTCAGCAATTAACAAAACAATAGCTGAAATGAAAAATACACTAGGGAGAACTGATAACAGAATACCTGATTCAGAAGAAAGGACAGTTGAGCTAGAAAATAGAATGGTGGAAATAACTGAAACAGAGCAGAATAAAGGGGAAAAAAAGGAATGAAAAGAAATGAAGACTTTCTCAGAGACTTCTGGGGTAACATTAAGTACACCAACATTTGAATTATAGGAGTCCCAGCAGAATAGAAAAATAAAGTGTATGATAAAATCCCCAAGGATATTGTAGTAAAAAAACTTCTTTAATATTGGAAAGGAAATAGCCCCCCAAGTCCAGGAAGCCCAGAGAGTCCCACACAGAGTAAACCTAAGGAGAAATACACCAAAACACAAAGCGATCAAACTAACACTAATTAAACACACACACACACAAAAATATTAAAAGCTGCAAGGGAAAAGCAATAAGAAACACACAAGGGATGTTTCATAAGGTTAACAGCTGACCTTTCAGCAGACATTCCACAGACCAGAAGAAAGTGGCAGGATAAACTTAAAATAATGAAAGGGGGGGGGAATAATCTACAACCAAGTTTATCCTCCCTAGCAACGGCTTCATTCAGATTGAACAGAGAATTCAAAACTTTAGAGAGAAGCGTAAGCTAAGAAAATTCAGCATTACAAAACCAGCACCACAACAAACGCTAAAGGAACTTCTCTAGGCAGGAAACACAAGAGAAGGAAAGGTCCTACAAAACCAAACAGAAAACAATGAAGTAAATGGTAATAGGATCATATATATCAATAATTATATTAAATGGAAATGGGTTAAATGATTCAACCAAAAGACCCAGACTGGCTGAATGGATTAAAAAAAAAAAAGACACCTACATATGTTGTCTATAAAAGACTCATTTCAGACCTAGAGACTGAAAGTGACATGCTTGAAAAAGATATTCCATGAAAATGAAAATCAAAAGAAAGCAGGGGAACAGTACTCGTATCAAATATATATATATATACACACACACACACACACACACACACACACACACACACACACTTTAAAATAAAGACTTACAAGAGACAAGGAAGGACACAACATATTGATCAGGGATCAATCCAAAAAGATATAATCATTATAAATACATATGCATCCAACATAGGAGCATCTCAATACATAAGGCAAATACTAACAGATGTAAAAGAGAAAATCAACAGTAACACAATAATAATGGGAGGTGTCAATATCCCACTCACACCAATTGACAGATCATCCAGGCAGAAAATTATTAATAATAATGATAAACACAAAAGGGGCAGAGCAGTAAGAAACATAGATCTCTTCACGTGTAACTGAACCTAAATAATGAATACCACAAAACAAGTAGATTTAGTTCTAAGTCAATTATGTGAGCCCCATTTGTTGTCCAGTCCTCAGTCGTGGTCTGATTCTTTGCAACCCTTTGGACTTCAGCAAGTCATACTTCCATGTCTATCATACAATGCCCGGAACTTGCTCAAATTCATGTCCATCAAGGCGATGATGCCATTCAACAGTCTCATCTTCTGTCATCTCCTTCTCCTCCTGCCATAAATCTTTCCCAGCAACAGGGTCTTTTCTAGTGAGTCATTTCTTCACATCATGTGGCCAAAGTATTGGAGCTTCAACTTCAGCATCAGTCCATCCAATGAATATTCAAGATTGTTTTCCTTTAAGATGGACTTGTTGGATCTCCTTGCAGTCTAAAGGACTCTGAAGAGTGTTCCCCAAAACCACAATTAAAAAGCATCATTCTTTGGAGCTGAGCCTCCTTTAAGGTACAACTCTCACATCCATACATGACTACTGGAAAAAGCATAGCTTTGACTCTATGAATCTTTGTTAGTAAAGTGATGTCTCTGCTTTTTAATATGCTGTCTAGTTTTGCCATAGATTTTCTTTGAAGGAGTAGGCATATTTTAATACCATGGCTGCAGCCACCATCTGCAGTGATTTTGGAGCCCAAGAAAATAAGATCTGTCACTGTTTCCACTTGTTCCCCATCTATTTGTCATGGAGTGATGGGGGCAGATGTGAAGACCTTAGTTTTTTAAGTGATGAGATTTAAGCCAGCTTTTTCACTCTCTCCTTTCACTTTCATCAAGAGGCTTTTTAGTTAATATTTGTTTTCGGTCATAAGGTGGTGCCGTCTACATATCACAGGTTATTTATTGGTATTTTACCTTTCAATCTTGACTTCAGCTTCTGCAGCATCCATCTCAGCATTTTGTGTGATGTACTTTGCATATAAGTTAAATAAGCATAGTGACAATACACAGCCTTGATATACTCCTTTCCCAATTTGGAACCAGTTTCTTGTGCTATGTCTCGTTCTAACTAATGTTTCTTGACCTGCATACAGATTTCTCAAGAGGTAGGTAAGGTGGTCTGGTATTCCCATCTCTTGAAGTTCAATTTTCCACAGTTTGTTGTGATCCACACAGTCAAAGGCTTTAATATAGTCAGTGAAGCAGAAGTAGACTTTGTTCTGTCATTCTGTTGTTTTTCCTATGATTCAATAGGTGTTGGCAATTTTATCTCTGGTTCCTTTGCTTTTCTAAATCCAGCTTGAACACCTGGAAGTTCTTGGTTCACATACTGTTGAATCCTGGCTTGGAGGATTTTGAGCATTACTTTGCTAGCATGTGAGTTGAGTGAAATTGTGTGGTAGTTTGAAACATGCCTTGGCATTGCCTTTCTTTGGGATTGGAATAAAAAAAGAAACTGACTTTTTTCAGTTCTGTGGCTACTGCTGAAGTTTCCAAATTTGCTGGCATGTTGAGTTCAGCACTTTACCACCATCATCTTCTAGGATTTGAAATAGCTCAGTTGTAATTCCATCACCTCCACTAGCTTTGTTTGTAGTGATTCTTCCTAAGGCCCACTTGATTTTGCATCCCAATATGTCTGGCTCTAGGTGAGTGATCACACAATCATGATCATCTCATTCCCAAAAACTACCACAAATTAAAAAATCTACAATAGTTACCCTGAAAATTAAAAAAAAAAAAATAGAAAACAAGTGCGATACTAAAGAAAACTAACAAACTATAATGGAAGAATCAAACAAAAATAAAGAAATCAGCAGAGAAGAGTTACGAAACTACAGGAGAACAAACAACAGAATGGGAATAAGTACAAACATAGTTTACTGACTTCAAAGATAGTAAAGTAGTAGGATGTACACTCATCTTCTGTGAGAACATCAAAATCACAACTTGCCGCTGAACAAGGATGTTGGAACCCACCAAGAAAAAATACTCCACTTCCAAGGACAAAGGAAAAGCCACAGCAAGATTGTAGGAGTGGCACAATCACTTTTAAAAACCAGAATTCCTTCCTGCCAGAGACTCTAGGAAAGCAAAAACAAACCCTTGTGTGCACCAGAACCCATGAAAAGAGCAGTGACCCCCCCCCCCAACAAGAGACTGACTCTGAACTGCCAGTGAATGTTTGAGGGTCTTCTGTGGAAGCATGGGTCAACAGTGGCTTGTTGTGGGGACAGCGGCACTGGAACCACCAGTCCTTGGAGGCATGACATGTAGCAAAAGTCCTCTTGGTGGAGTTTGTCATTAGTCCCACCATAGAGCCATTGGGCAGGTGATCCACAAACTGGAGAACAATTATATCAAAGAAGTTCCTGCACTGTTTCAAAGGTTCTAGGTCTCACAATACATTTCTCAACCTGGAGTTATAACAAAGGGACTTGGAATCCCCAGGGAACCAGATGTTGAAGATCAGCAGGGCTGGATTACAGAATTTTCACAGGACTAGGGAAGCAGAGACTATATGAGGGCATAAACAAAACCTTGTGCACACCAGGACCCAGGAGAAAGGAGGAGTGACCCCATAACAGACAGACTCAGATTGAATATGAGTTTTTGGGAGTCTCTGAGAGAGGCATGGGTTGATAGTGGCCAGCCACAAGGTCAACAGCACTGGCAGAAGCATTCATGTGAGGCACAGAGTTTTGACATATGTCCTCTTGGAAGAGGTTGCCAGGAGGCCTAACACAGAAACTATAGCCTTTCCATAGAAAACAGAAGACTCCACCACTGGACAAACTACAGGGAGGGGGGTCACAGTCCCACATACCAGCAGAAACTTAGATTAAAGATTTACTGAGCATGGCCCTACCCACCAGAAGAAGACTCAGTTTCCCAAACAGCCAGTCCTTCCAAATAGGAAGCTTTCACAAGTCTCTTATCCTTATCCATCAGAGGGCAGACAGAATGGAAACCACAGTCACAGGAAACTAACCAAAATGATCATGTGGATCACAGCATTGTGTAACTCAATGATGCTATGATCCATGACAGGTAGGGCCAACCCAAGACCGACAGGTCATGGTGGAGAGGTCTAACAGAGGTGGTCCACTGGAGAAGGGAATGACAAGACACTTCAGCATTCCTGCCTTGAGAACCCCATGAATAGCATGAAAAGGCAAAAAGAATTGACACTGAAGGATGAACTACCCCAGGTCTGTAGGTGTCAAAACTGCTAATGAATAAGAGTGGAAAAACAGTATCAGAAAGAGTGAGGAAGCTGAGCCACAGCGGAAATGACGTCCAGATGTTGATGTGTCTGGTAATGAAAGTAAAAAACAATATGATGAAGAACAATATTGCATAGTAACCTGGGATGCTACGTCCATGAATCAAGGTAAGTTAGAAGTGGTCAAACATGAGATGGCAAGAGTGAACACCTACATTTTAGGAATCAGTGAACAAATGGATGGGTATAGGTAAATTTAATTCAGATGGACATTATATCTAATATTGTGGGCAAGAATTCCTTAGAAGAATTGGGGTAGCCCTCATAGTTACCAAAGAATGCAAAATGCAGTACCTGGGTACAGTCTCAAAAAATGTCAGAATGATCTCTGTTAGTTTGAAGTCAAACCATTCAACATCATAGTAATCCAAATCTATGCCCCAACAAATACCAAAGAAGACTTTGACAGATAACGTGAAGACCTACAAGAACTTCTAGAACTAACTCTCAAAAATGATGTCTTTTCAGCATAGGGGGTTGGAAGTCAAAGGTAAGATGCCAAGAGATATTTGGAGTAACAGGCAAGTTTGGCCTCGGCGTACACAATGAGAAGGGCAAAGGCTAACACAGTTTTGCCAAGAGAGTGCACTAGTCATGGAAAACACACCCTTTCAGCAAAACAAGAGATGATTCTACACATGGACTTCACCAGATAGTCAATACCAAAATCAGATTGATTATATTCTTTGAAGCCAAAGATGAAGCGGTTTTCAATACATTGAGTGAAACAAGACTGAGCTGACCGTGGCTCAGATCATGAGCTCCTTATTGCAAAATTCAGACTTAAGTTGAAGAAAATAGGGGGACACCACTAGGCCATTCAGGTGTGACATAAATCAAAACCCTTATGATTATACAATGGAAGTGAAAAATAGATTCAAAGGATTAGACTTGAAAGATAAAATTCCTGAAGAACTATGGGCAGAGTTTCATAACATTGTATAGGAAGTGGTGACCAAAAGTGTCTGCAAGAAAAAGAAATGCATCAAGACAAAATAGTGGCTTGAGAAGGCCTTACAAATAGCTGAGAAAAAAAAGATAACTGAAAGGCAAAGGAAAAAAGGAAAGATATACCTATCTTAAAGCAGAGTTCCAAAGAATAGAAAGAAAGATAAGAAAACATTCTTAAGTGTACAATGCAAAAAGATAGATGAAAACAATAAAAAGCAAAAGACTAGAGATAACTTCAAGACAACTAGAGATATCAAGGGAACATTACATGCAAAGATGAGTACAATAAAGGACAGAAATGACAAAGACCTAGCAGAAGCAGAGGATATTAAGAAGAGATGGTAAGAATACACAGAAGGGGTCTTAATACAAAAAAGGTCTTAATGATCCAGATAATCACAATGTTGTGATCACTCACCTAGAACCAGACATCCTGGAGTGTGAAGTCAAGTGGATTTAGGAAGAATTCCTATGAACAAAATTAGTGGAGATGATGGAATTCGAGCTGAGCTATTTCAAATCATAAAAGATGATGCTGATAAAGTGCTGAATTTGATAGGCTGAAAAATTGGGGAAAAAAAAAAACTCAGCAGTGGCCAAAGGACTGGAAAAGGTCATTTTATATTCCAGTCCCAAAGAAAAACAATGCTAAAGAATTTTCAAACAACAGCACAATTGCACTCATTTCGCATGTTAGCAAGGTAATTCTCTAAATCCTTCAAGCAAGGCTTCAACAACACGTGAACTGGGAACTTTCAGATATATAAGGTGAATTTAGTAAAGACAGAGGAACCAGAGATCAAATTGCCAACATGTGTTGGATGATAGGAAAAAGTAAGGGAATTTCAGAAATACAACTACTCCTGCTTCATTGACTACACTAGAGCCTTTGAATGTGTGGCTCATGACAAAATGTAGAAAAGTGTAGAGATGGGAATACCTGACCACCTTACCTGCCTCCTGAGAAACCTGTATGCAGGTCAAGAAGCAACAGAACTAAACATGGAAAAATAGACTGGTTCCAAATTTGGAGAGGAGTACATCAAGGATGTATATTGTCACCCTGCTTATTCAACTTGTAGGCAGAGTTTGGTTTGTTCAGTTACTAAGTCCGGTCTGACTCTTTGAGACCCCATGGACTGCAGCACACTAGGCTTCATTGTCCATCCCCGAATCCTGGGGCTTGCTCATACCCCTGTCCATCGAGTCAATGATGCCTTACAACCATCTCATCTTCTGTTGTCCCCTTCTCCCCCTGCCTTCAGTCTTTCCCCAGCATCAGGGACTTTTCCAATGAGTCAGTTCTTTGCATCAGGTGGCCAAAGTGTTGGAGCTTCAGCTTCATCATCAGTCCTTTCAATGAATATTCAGGATGGATTCACTTTAATATTGACTGGTTTGGTCTCCTTGCAGTCCAAGGGACTCTCAAGAGTCTTCTCCAATACCACATTTCAAAAGCATCAGTTCTTCAGTGCTCAGCTTTCTTTATAGTCCAACTCTCACATTATACATGACTACTGGAAAAACCATTGCTTTAACTAGACAGACATTTGTCTCTATTTTTTAATATGCTGTCTAGGTTTGTCATAGCTTTTCTTCCAAGGAGTAAGTGTCTTTAAACTTCACGGCTTCAGTCACAATCTGCAGTGATTTTGGAGCCCAAGAAAATAAAGTCTGTATCTATTTACATTGTTTCCCCTTATATTTTCCATGAAGTGATGGGACCAGATGCTATGATCTTCATTTTTTGAATGCTGAGTTTTAAACCAGCTTTTTCACTTTCCTCTTTCATTTTTATCAAGAGGTTCTTTAGTTCCTCTTCATTTTCTGCCATATGTGTGGTGTCATCTGCATACTTGAGGCTACTGCTATTTTCCCTGTAATACTGATTTCAGCTTCTGCTTCACCCAGTCTGGCCATTCACATGATGTACTCTGCATATACGTTAAATAAGCAGTTTCAATATACAGACTTGATGTACTCCTTTCCAAATTTAGAACCAATCCATTGCTCCATATCTGGTTCTAACTGTTGCTTCTTGACCTGCATACAGGTTTCTCAGGAGGCAGGTTAGGTGGTCTGGTATTCCTATATCTTGAAAAATTTTCCAGTTTGTTGTGATCCACACAGTCAAAAGCTTTAGAAGTCAATGAAGCAGATGTAGATTTTTTTTCTGGAATTCTCTTGCTTTTTCTATGATCCAATGGATGTTGGCAATTTGATCTCTGGTTCCACTGCCTATTCTAAATCCATCTTGAACATCTGGATGTTCTCAGTTGAAGCATAGCCTGGATAATTTGGGGCATTACATTGCTAGAGTGTAAGATGAGTGTAATTTTCCAGTATTTTTGACATTCTTTGGCATTGCCTTTCATTGGGATTGGAATGAAAACTGACCTTTTCCAGTCCTGTGGCCATTGCTGAGTTTTCCAAATTTCCTGGCATATTGAATCAGCGCTTTAACAGCCTCAACTTTTAGGATTTGAAGTATCTCAGCTGGATTTTCATCATCTCCACTAGCGTTTTTATTAATTTATTTTTTAAATTGAAGGATAATTGCTTTACAGAATTTTGTTGTTTTCTGTCAAACCTCAACATTAATCTGCCATTGGTATATTTATATCATCTCCCTTTTGAACCTCCCTCTCATCTGCCTCCCCATCCCACACCTCTAGGTTGATACAGAGCCCTTTTTTGAGTTTCCTGAGCCATACTGCAAATTCTCAATGACCATCTATTTTACATATAACAATGTAAAGTTATGACCAACCTAGATAGCATATTAAAAAGCAGAGACATTACTTTGCCAACAAAGTTTCGTCTAGTCAAGGCTATGGTTTTTCCAGTGGTCTTGTATGGATGTGCGAGTTGGACTGTGAAGAAAGCTGAGCACTGAAAAATTGATGCTTTTGAACTGTGGTGTTGGAGAAGACTCTTGAGAGTCCCTTGGATCTCCCTTGGACTGCAAGGAGATCCAACCAGTCCATCCTAAAGGAGAGTGGTCCTGGGTGTTCATTGGAAGGACTGATGCTGAAGCTGAAACTCCAGTACTTTGGCCACCTCACACGAAGAGTTGACTCATTGGAAAAGACCGTGATGCTGGGAGGGATCGGGGGCAGAAGGAGAAGGGGATGACAGAGGATGAGATGGCTGGATGGCATCACTGACTCAATGGGCATGGGTTTGGGTAGACTCCGGGTGTTGGTGATGGACAGGGAGGCCTGGCGTGCTGCGATTCATGAGGTCACAAAGAGTTGGGCACGACTGAGCGACTGAACTGAACTGAACTGAATGTAAGTTTCCAAGCTACTCTTGCCATACACCTCACCATCTCCTCCTTTCTCCCCACGTCCATAAATCTATTCTCTATATTTGTTGCTCCATTGCTGACCTGCAAATAAGTTATTGAGTACCATTCTTCTAGATTCTGTATACGTGCATTAGAATATGATATTTATCTTTCTCTTTATGACTCTGTATAGAGGTTCTAGGTTCACCTGTCTCATCAGAACTGACTCAATTATCTTTCTTTTAATGGCTGAGTTATATTCCATTGTGTATATGTGCCACAACTTCTTTATCCATTCATCTGTCGATGGCCATCTAGGTTGCTTCCATGTTCTAGCCATAGTAAATAGTGCTGCAATGAGCAATGGGATAAATGTGTCTTTTTCAATTTTGATTTCCTCAGAGTGTATGCCTAGGAATGAAATTGCTGGGTCATATGGTTCTTTTATTCCTGGTTTTTAAGGAATCTCCATACTGTCTTCCACAGTGGCTGCATCAATTTACATTCCCACCAACAGTGCAAGAGCATTCCCTTTTCTCCACACCCTCTCCAGCATTTTTGTTTCTAGATTTTTTGATGATGGCATTTTGACCAGTGTGAGGTGATACCACATTGTAGTTTTGATTTGCATTTCTCTAATAATGAGTGATGATGAGCATCTTTTCATGTACTTGTTAGCCATCTGTGTGTCTTCCTTGAGGAAATGTCTGTTTAGGGTTTTTCCCCATCTTTTGATTGGGTTGTTTGTTTTTCTAGCACTGAGTTGTATGAGCTGCTTGTATATTTTGGAAGTTAATCCTTTGTCAGTTGTTTCATTTGCTATTATTTTCTCCCATTCTTAGTGTTGTCTTTTCACCTTGCTTATAGTTTCCTTTGCTGTGCAAAATAATTTAGGTTTAAGCAGGTCCCACTTGCTTACTTTTGTTTTCATTTCCATTTCTCTAGGAGGTGGGTCATAGAGGATCTTGCTTTGATTTATGTCATCGAGTGTTCTCCCTACGTTTTCCTCTAAGAGTTTTTAAGTTTCTGGTCTCTTACATTTAGGTCTTTAATCCATTTTGAGTTTATCTTTGTGTATAGTGTTAAGAAGTGTTCTAATTTCATTATTTTACATGTAGCTGTCCAGTTTTCCCAGCACCACTTATTGAAGAGGCTGTCTTTGCGCCATTGTATATTCTTGCCTCCTTTGTCAAAAATAAGGTGTCCATAGATACATGGGTTTATTTCTGGGATTTCTATCTTGATAAATTGGTCTATATTTCTGTCTTGGGGTCAGTACCATACCGTCTTGATAACAGTAACTTTGTTGTAGAATCTGAAGTCAGGATGGTTGATTCCTCCAGCTCCATTCTTCTTTCTCAGGACTGCTTTGACTATTCGGGATCTTTTGCATTTCCATATGAATTGTGAATTTTTTTGTTCTAGTTCTGTGAAAAATGCCATTGGTAATTTGATAAGGCTCGTATTGTATGTGTAGATTGCACTGATATTATAGTCATCTTCACAGTATTGATTCTTCCTACCAAGAAACATGGAATATCTGTCCATCTGTTTATGCCTTTTTTGATTTCTTTCATTAGTGTCATAATTTTCTGTGTACAGTTCTTTTGTCTCCTTCGGTTCAGTCGCTCAGTCATGTCTGACTCTTTGTGACTCCATGAATCACAGAATGTCAGGACTCCCTGTCCATCACCAACTCCCAAAGTTTACTCAAACTCATGTCCATCAAATTGGTGATGCCGTTCAGCCATCTCATCCTTTGTTGTCCCCTTCCCCTCCTGCCCCCAATCCCTCTCAGCATCAGAGTCTTTTCCAACGAGTCAACTCTTCGCATGAGGTGGCCAAAGTACTTGAGTTTCAGCTTCAGCATCAGTCCTTACAATGAACACCCAGGACCGCTCTCCTTTAAGATGGACTGGTTAGATCTCCTTGTAGTCCAAGGGACTCTCAAGAGTCTTCTCCAACACCACAGTTCAAAAGCACCAATTCTTCACCACTCAGCTTTCTTCACAGTCCAACTCTCACATCCATACATGACCACTGGAAAAAACATAGCCTTGACTAGATGGACCTTTGTTGGCAAAGTAATGTCTCTGCTTTTTAATATGTCTCCTTAGATAAGCTTATTCATAGATATGTATTTCTTTTTATTGCAATGGTGAATGGGATTGATTCCTTAATTTCTCTTTCTGATTTTCAATCGTTAGTATATAGAAACACAAGTTATTTCTATGGACTGATTTTGTATCTTGCAACTTTCCTAAGTTAACTGATTAGCTGTAGTAATTTTCTGATATTATCTTTAGTGTTTTCTATGCACAGTATCATGTTATCTGCAAACAGTGAGAATTTTACTTTTTCTTTTCTTATCTGGGTTCCTTTATTTCTTTTTTCTTCTCTGATTGCTGTAGCTGGACTTCCAAAACTATGTTTAATAATAGTCGTGAAAGTGGACATGCTTGTCTTGTTCCCGATCTTAGAGGGGATGCTTTCAGTTTTTCACCATTGAGAATGTTTCCTGTAGGCTTATCATATATGGCCTTTACTGTGTTGAGGTAGGTTCCCTCTATGCCCATGTTTTTGAAGAGTTTTAACCATAAATGGGTGCTGAATTTTGTCTAAGGCTTTTTCTGCATCTGTTGAGATTATCATATTTTTTTTTAATCTTTCAATTTGCTAAGATGGTGTATCACATTGATTTATTTGCACATATTGAAGAATCCTTGCATTCCTGGAATAAACCCACCTTGATCATGGTGTATGAGCTTTTTGATGTGTTGCTGAATTCTGTTTGCTAAAGTTTTGTTGATGATTTTTACACCCATGTTCCTCAGTGGTATTGGCCTGTAGTTTTCTTTTTTGTCTTGTCTTTGTCTGGTTTTGGGTCAGGATGATGGTGGCCTTTAGAATGAGTTTGGAAGTGTTCCTTTCCCTGCATTTTTTGAAAGAGTTTTAGAAAGATTGTCATTAGCTGTTCTCTAAATGTTTCATATAATTCTCCTGTGAAGCCATCTGGTCCAGGTTTGTTTGTTTTTAAGATATGTGATTACAGTTTCAGTTTCAGTGCTTGCAACTGGATTGTTCATAATTTCTATTTCTTCCTGGTTCAGTCTTGGAAGATTGAACTTTTCTAAGAATCTGTCCATTTTTTTTTTCTTCCAGGTTATCAATTTTATTGCCATATAGTTGTTTATAAGAGTCTTTTTTATAATCCTGTGTATTTCTGCATTTTATGTTGTATCCTCTCCTTTTCCATTTCTAATTTTGTTGATTTGATTCTTCTCTCTTTTTTTCTTGATGAGTCTGGCTAAAGGTTTTTCAATTTTGTTTATCTTCTCAAAGAACCAGCTTTTAGTTTTATTAATCTTTACCATTGTTTATTTCATTTCTTTTTCATCTATTTCTGCTCGGTGCTTTATTAATTCTTTCCTTCTACTAATTTTGGGATTTTTTAAAAATTCTTCCTTTTCCAGTTGTTTTAGGTATTCAATGTTTTTCTTGTTTCTTGAGGTAAGATTGTATTGCTATAAACTTCCCTCTTAGAACTGCTTTTGCTACATCCCATAAGTTTTGAGTTGTCATGTTTTCAATTTCATTTATTTCTATTTTTTCCTTTTTATTTCTTCAGTAACCTGTTGGTTATTTAGAAATGTGTTGTTTAATCTCCATGTGTTTGTTTTTCTTACAGTTTTTCTCTTGTAATTGATATCTAGTCTCATGGCATTGTGGTCAGAGAACATGTTTGATACAATTTGAATTTTCCTGAATTTACTGAAGTTTCTTTTGTGACCCAAGATGTTGTCTATCCTGGAGAATGTTCCCTGTGCACTTGAGAAGAAAGTGTATTCTTCTGCATTTGGATGGAATTTCCTGAAGCTATCAATGAAATCCGTCTCATCTAATGTATCATTTAAGTCATGTATTTTCTTTTTTTTTTTTTTTTTTTTTTGGTCAGGAAAAATTTAACAGGAGGCTTCCTGTGTGATGTTTCCTATCTCTCTTGAGCCCTCTCTTCCTTATCAGTCCATGTCAGGTGAGAGGAACAGGCAAGCCTCTCCCAGGATGAAGATCAGAGAGATGGGATGCTTGCATAGGATTTTCTTCATTAGCATTTCCATACAGTGAAAAGTAACTATTTACAACCCTCTTTTCATATGGATCGCCTCTTGGCCTTATGGCCTCTATTGCTCCTTGCTTCCTTGGTAAACATATAAAATCTGGTCTCTTGATCTTTATTTAAAGAAGCTGCTGATATATATACTGTTACAGAATTCAATAAATCACCTTGGGTCCCCGTGTCTTTCTTTCTTTCCCTCCCTTCCTCTCTCTCTCTCTCTCTCTGCCTCTCTCTCTCTCTCTCTCTGTTTCTGTCTGATTCCCTGGAGCATGAAAGCCAACTTTGTAACCCAGGGAATATAGCCTCTTTACTTCTTTCACTCTCTCATCGTCAACTCTGGACCACCAGGTTCCAGTCAAATAATTTGATGATCTGTCCATTGCTGTGAGTAGGGTATTAAAGCCTCCTACTATTATTGAGGTGTTGTCAATTTCTCCTTTTATGTCTGTTCAGTTCAGTTCAGGTGCTCAGTCGTGTCCAACTCTTTGCAACCGCATGGACTTCAGAATTCCAGGCCTCCCTGTCTACCACCAACTCCTGGAGTCTATTCCAACTGGACTCCTCAAAGCTTTCTTTATAGTCCAAATCTCACATCCATACATGACTACTGGAAAAACCATAGCTTTGACTAGATGGACTTTTTTTGCAAAGTCAAGTCTCTGCTTTTTAATATGCTATCTAGGTTTGTAATAACTTTCCTTCCAAGGAGTAAGTGTCTTTTAATTTGATGGCTGAAGTCACCATCTGCAGTGATTTTGGATGCCAAGAAAATACGGTCTGCCACTGTTTCCCCATCTATTTGCCATGAAGTGATGGGACCACGTGCCATATTTTCTTAATGTTGAGCTTTAAGCCAACTTTTTTCACTCTCCTCTTTCACTTCCATGAAGAGGTTCTTTAATTATACGTTTCCTGCCATAAGTGTGTTGCCTTGTGTATATCTGAGGTTACTAATATTTTTCCTGGCAATCTTGATTCCAGCTTGTGTTTCATCAACCCAGCATTTCTCATGATGTAGTCTGCAAATAAGTTAAATAAGGAGGGTGGCAATATCCAGCCTTGACATACTCCTTTCCCTATTTGGAACCAGTCTGTTGCTCCATGTCTAGTTCTAACTGTTGCTTCCTGACCTGCATACAGGTTTCTCAGGAGTCAGGTCAGGTGGTCTAGCATTCCCATCTCTTTAAGAATTTTCCATAGTTTGTTGTGGTCCACACAATCAAAGATTTTGGCATAGTCTGTTAGTGTTTATCTTATGTATTGAGGTACTCCTATGTTGGGTGCATAGATATTTACAATTATTATATCTTACTCTTGGATTGATCCCTTGATCATTATGCAGTGTCCTTCCTTATCTCTTGTAATTTTTTTTTTTTTTAATTTTAAGGTCTATTTTGTCTGATATGAGGATTTCTGCTCCAGCTTTCTTTTGCTTCCCATTTGCATAGAAAATACTTTTCCATCCTCTCACTTTCAGTCTATATGTGTCTTTAGGTATGAAGTGGGTTTTTTGTAGCCAGCATATAAATGGATCTTGTTTTTGCATCCATTCAGCCAGTCTAAGTCTGTTTGTTGGAGCATTTAATCCAATTCCATTTAAAATGGTTATTGATATATTTGTTCCTATTGCCAGTTTCTTAATTGTTTGGAGTTGATTTTGTAGATCTTTTCTTTTCTCTTGTATTTCTTGATTATAGAAGTCATTTAACATTTGTTGTAAAGCTGGTTTAGTGGTACTGAATTCTTTTAACTTTTGCTTGCCTGAAAAACTTTTGATTCCTCCATTGATTTTGAAAGACATCCTTGTCAGGTACAGTAGTCTTGGTTGTAGATATTGTAGATTTTTCCCTTTCAGTACATTCAATATATCCTGCCATTCCCTTCTGGCCTGCAGTTTCTGCTGAACGGCGAGCTGTTAAGTGTATGGAATTTCCCTTGTATGTTACTTATTGTTTCTCCCTTGCTGCTTTTAATATTCTTTCTTTATGTTTAATCTTTGTCGGTTTGATTAGTATGTGTCTTGGCATGTTTCTCTTTGGGTTTATACTGTATGGGACTCTTTGTGCCTCTTGGACTTGTTTGACTATTTCTTTTTCCATCTTGGGGAAATTTTCAGCTATAATCTCTTCACAAATTTTCTCATATACTTTCTATTCTCCACTAGCTTTTTTCATTAGGTATGCTTCCCATGGCCCACTTGACTTTTCACTGCAGGATGTCTGGCTCTATGTGACTGATGGCACCATCATGGTTATATTGGTCATTAAGATTTCTTTTTATGTACTTCTTGTGTGTATTCTTGCAGAGAATAACATGCAAAATGTCAGGTTGAATGAACACAAGCTGGAATCAAGATTGCCAGAAAATATCAATAACCTCAGGTATGCAGATGACACCACCCTAATGGCAGAAAGAAAAGAGAAACTAAAGAATCTCTTTATGAATGTGAAAGAGGAGAGTGAAGAAGATGGCTTAAAAATCAATGTTCATGTATTACCCATCCTGATACCCCCTCCCACCTCCCTCTCTACCCAATCCCTCTGGGTCTTCCTAGTGCACCAGGTCTGAGCACTTGTCTCATGCACCCAACCTGGGCTGTGATCTGTTAACATCCCACCCTCACCTTCTCCCATAGAGTCCAAAAGTCTGTTCTGTACATCTGTGTCTCTTTTTCTGTTTTGCATATAGGGGAATACATGTAAATCCATGGCTAATTCATGTCAATATATGACAAAAATCACTACAATATTGTAAGGTAATTAGCCTCCAACTAATAAAAATCAATGAAAAAAAATCAATGTTCAAAAACTAAGATCATGGCATTACTTCATGACAAATAAATGTAGAAGAAAATTGAAATAGTAACAGGCTTTGCTTTCTTGGGCTCCAAAATCACTGCAGATGGTGAATGCAGCCATGATACTAAAAGACTTTTGGAAGAAAAGAAAAGCTATGACCAACCTAGATAGCATATTAAAAATCAGAGATATTACTTTGCCAACAAATGTCTTTCTTGTCAAAGCTATGGCTTTTTCAGTAGTCATGTACGGATGTAAGAGTTGGCCCATAAAGAAGACTGAATGCTGAAGAACTGATGTTTTTGGACTTGGTGTTGGAGAAGACTCTTGAGAGTCCTTTGGACTGCAAGATCAAACTAGTCAATCCTAAAGAAATTAACCCTGAATATTAATTGGGAGGGCTAATAATGAAGGTGAAATTCTAATACTTTTGTCACCTAATATGAGTCACTGGAAAAGACATGGGTGCTGGGAGAGATTGAGAGTGGTAGGATTAAAGGAAAACAGAGGAGGAGATGGTTGGATGGCAACATCAATTCAATGGACATGAGTTTGAGCAGTCTCCAGGCAATAGTGAAGAACTTGGAAAACTCGCATTCTGCCATCTAAGTAAATTCCACCAAGGTAGTGAATGACCTATACTCTTAAAACTATAAAACATTGATGGAGAAACTTAATGTGATACAAAGAAATAAAAATATATCCCCTGTTATTGGAATGGAAGAATTTGTATTGTTAAGCGCCCATACTACTGAAAGCAATCTACAGATTTTAGCACAATCCCTATCAAAATATCCATGACATTTTCCATAGAAGTAGAACAATAATGTTAAAATTTATACAGAATTACAAAAGGCCCTGAATTATCAAAATAATCTTGAGAAAGTAGAACACGGTATAATACAAAAGTGTAGTAATCATAACTGCATGATATTGGCACAAAAGAAACACACACATTTCAATGGAACAGAGTAGCAATCTTGGAAATAAACCTACACACTCCATGACAAAGGAGACAAAAATTTACATTGGAGAATAGAGTCTCTACAATAAGTGATGTTGAGAAAACTAGAGAGATACATGTAAAAAAATGAGATTAGAACATTTTTTTACACCATAGACAAAAGTGAATTAAAGTAGATAAAAAATCAAAATCTAAGACCTGAAACCATAAAACTCCCAGAAGAGAACATAGACAGAACACTTTGACTTAAATCATAGCAATACTTTTTGGATCTGTGTCCTGAGACAAAATAAATAAAATAAAAAATTAAAAAAATGGTACCTAATTAATCTTACAAGATTTTAAAAAGGAAACCACCCACAAAATGCCTGTCCACAAAAAGGAAACCATAAATAAAGAAAAGACAACCTACTGAATGAGAGAAAATGCTTGCAAGTGATGACTAGTAAGGATTTAATATTCAAAATACATAAATACCTCATATAAGTCAATATAAAAACTGATAAAATATGTGCCAAAGAGCTGAACAGTCACTTTTTCAAAGAAGTCATACAGGAAAAGATACTGAACATTGCTAATTATTAAAGAAATGCAAATAAAAACCACAATGTGATATCACCTCACACCTGTCAGAAATTTTATCATTAAACATAACAAATGGGGACATCCCTGGCAATGTAGCAGCTAAGACATTGCTTTCCAATGCATAAGGTAGGGGTTGAATCTAGGCTGGGGAGATAGGATCCAATATGACTCATGAAAAACAAAACATAAAACAGAAGCAATGCTATAACAAATTCAATAGAGAGTTTAAATGTGGCCCACATCAAAGAAAACTAGAAAGAAATGATGGAAAAGGTGTGGAGAAAAGGGAACTTTTGCACACTGTTGGTGAGAATATACATTTTTAAAAACTATGGTGAAAAGTGTGAAATTTCCTTAAAACTAAAAGTAGAACTTCCATATTATACAGCATTTTGTCTCCTTAGTATATATTTGGAAACAAACATAATAAAACACTCATTCAAAAGGATGCATACAACCCAAAGTTCAGAGCAGCATTATTTACAAGTCCATGATATGGATGCAACCCAAGTGTCCATCAATAGTTGGAAGTATAAACAAGATGGAACTACATTTTATCCATAAACTAATTAAATTATTAAATATGCAAAATGCAGCAACGTTAATGGACCTAGAATGTCATATGTTTAATGAAATAAGTCAAAGACAAATAATGCATGTTACCACTTATATGCTGAATATAAACTCATATATATATATATATATATATATATATATATATAATATATGTATAACAGAAGTAGACACACATATACAGAAAATAAACTAGTGGTTGCAAAGCATTATTTGTAATATAGATACACAGCAAGGATATATTGCACACCACAGGAAAGTTAGTCACTATTTTCTAATAATTTTAAATGGACTACAATATATAAAAATAATGAATCATTATGCTGTACACCTGAAACTAATATAATACTAGAAATCAACTATATTTCAATATAAAGCAAAAAGAAACTGGTCCAAGAAGTTAGTGCATTTTACTTATTTTAACTTTTATTTTGTTTACCTACTTGTCACATAAAATAAGCATGTGGAATCATTTTGAACTTTCAAAATGGCTGAAGGGCAACAGTGTTTGAATTGTACAGATTAATATTCAGCTCATGATCATGATGATGATAGCCACAAAAGGCTGATTTCTGAGTAAAAATCATGCTTTCTGAGAACATTAAGCATACCCTCAGTACACAGAAGAGAACTACCAGTGCTACTTTTTGCAGTACATTTCATTTTGGTAAGGAGAAAAATGAGATCTTGCTTTTTAATTTTTGATTTCTGTGTAGAGCAAAGTGCATTTCTCCTGTAATGTATTTTGCTTTACTTGTACTAATTTAATCTGATGAAATCTGCAAAAATTTTGTCTGCATTTGTTTATTATTTCTATTTTATTCTCAAAAACTTTTCTTTCAAAACAAGTGTTCTTTCCTTGAGGTTTTTTTTTTTTTTTACTTTTTGATTTTGAAATTATTAAGTATAAATTCACAGGAAGTTGCAAGGATAGTTGAAATTCACCATGTACCTTTCACTGAGTTTCCCCAGTAGTTACATCTTGCATAATTATAATGAAATATCAAAACCAGGAAGTGAACATTGAATGAGATGTTATACAATTCTATGTCAATTTACAACATGTGTAGATTTGTGTAACTAGCATAGCAACCAAGATACAGTACCTTTATATCTCTACAAAGTTATCTGTTATGCTACTCATTTATTATTGCACCCACATTCTTCCCCCTGCTACCCAAACCCTTATAACTCTTAATCTTTTCACTTTAACTGTTGTTTTGAGAAACTTATATACATGAAAACATATACAATGTGACAATTATAAGATTGGCCTAATTTGTGGCAATATATTTTTGGGTCATGTATTCAGTATCACTGATCTTTATGTTTATTCCTACACTAGTACCACATAGCTTTGATTATTAGCACCTCTATAGTAGGACTTAAAATCCTTTAGAGTGATTCCTCCCAGTTTATTCTTTTATTTGAAATGAATTTGGCTAGTCCAACTTGTTTTTCCAAATATATTTTAGAATAATTTTTAATAAAAAATTTTCTTAGATTTTTCATATGAATTAAATTAGATGTACTTATGCATTTGAGCTGACATCTTTAGTATGTTGAGTATTCATACCATTCATACCCATGAATATGTCTCTAATTTTAAAAGATCTTCTTTGATTTATTCTTATTTTCTAAAGTGCTATTCTCCCTTATTATCTACCCTTGTTAGACTTCCTCATCTTCTCCCGTTCCAATTTACTGAACACCTGAATGAAGCACAAGCTGGAATCATGATTGCCAAGAGAAGTAGCAATAATAACCTCAGACATGCAGATGGAACAACCCTTAAGACAGAAGGTGAAGAAGAACTAAAGAGCCTCTTGATGAAAATGAAAGAGGATGGTGAAAACGTTGGCTGAAAGCTCAACATTCAGAAAACGAAGATCATGGCATCCGGTCCCATCACTTCATGGCAAACAGATGGGGAAACAGTGGCACACTTTATTTTCTGCTCCAAAATCACTGCAGATGGTGACTGCAGCCATGAAATTAAAAGACGCTTACTCCTTGGAAAGAAAGTTATGACGAACCTAGACAGCATATTACAAAGCAGAGACATTATTTTGCCAAAAAAAATTCCATCTAGTCAAATAAATATTTATTTCCATAGTCACATATAGATGTGAGAGATGGGCTATAAAGAAAGCTGAGTGCCAAAGAATTGATGCTTTTGAACTGTGGTGTTGGAGAAGACTCTTGAGAGTCCCTTGGACTGCAAGGTGATCCAAGTCCATCCTAAAGGAGATGAGTCCTGAGTGTTCATTGGAAGGACTGATGTTGAATCTGAAACTCCAATAATTTGGCCACCTGATATGAAGAGCTGACTCATTTGAAAAGACCCTGATGCTGGGAAAGATTGAAGGCAGGAGGAAAAGGGGACAACAGAGAATGAGATGGCTGGATGGCATCACCGACTCAATGGACATGAGTTTCGGTAAATGCTAGGAGTTGGCAATGGACAGGGAGGCCTGGCATGTTGAAGTCCATGCTGTTGCAGAGTCAAACAAGACTGAGTGGATGAACTGAACTGAACTGAACTGAACTGAACAGGGGAACTATAGTTCTTCAGTTTGTTTTTCATGAGAATAATAGTGACAATTAATCTACAGAATATACAAAAAAGAAGACTGAAGCTTTATACATATATGAAACAAATAGCTAATCACTTTGAAAATAAATTCTTGATTTTACAAATAACTATCTAGAGTGACAGTCAATATTAATCTAGGCAAATAATGCCATTAGCCCAGAATGTAGCCAAGATATTTCATCATCATCATAGAAATGTACACTAAATAATTCAGAGGGATCAGAGGGATCATTCATTTAAGAAGTTCGCAATACCAGTTCCTGATCTGGGAAACTTTTAAATAAAGGTTTTTTTTCTTTATTTCTTTTTTTTTAATGTGAATTTTTATTTTTTTTTTATTTTTTAATTCTTTTTTTTTTTATTAGTTGGAGGCTAATTACTTCACAACATTTCAGTGCATTTTGTCATACATTGACATGAATCAGCCATGGAGTTACATGTATTCCCCATCCCGATCCCCCCTCCCACCTCCCTCTCCACCCGATTCCTCTGGGTCTTCCCAGTACAGTTTAATTGTGGTAAAATATGCAAAAATAGGATAATTTTAACTTTTCATAAATATACAATTCAGTGTCATTAAACACTTATCAATGTTTTGTAACCATCGTCATTGTTTATACCACAATTTTTAAAAATCATCTGAAAAAATACTCTGCCCATTCAATAACAAATAATATTATCCTCCTCCAACAACCTTTGGTAAACTCTACTTTTTGTCTCTATGAATTTGCTTTTCCTAGGTATATCATATAAATGCAATCACTGACTATTTGACATTATGGTGTCTAGCTTATTTTACCTAACACAATGTTTTAAAGGTCCATACACAGAGTAGTACATATTAAAATATCATTCCTTCTTATGGTTGAATAGTATTCTGCTATATGAATATACCACTTTTGTTTTTCCATTCATCTATTGATGGATACTAGAGTTCTTTCCATCTCATAGCTATTGTGAATAATTCTGCTTTATACACGAGGATACAAGTATCAGGTCAAGTCTTGTTTTCAAAATTTATAAACACACACACACATACAAAAGAGACAACTCTCTGGGTCATGTAAAACCACTATGTTTAAACTTCTTAAAAAGTTCCACACTCTTTTCTTAGTCACCTCACCAATTTACACTCCCACCAGAAATGAACAGAGTTCTGATTTGTACACACCATTTTTAATACTTTTCATCATTTTTATTATAGTCATCCTAGTACGTTTGAAGTGGCATTTCATTGTGCTTTTGATATGTATTTCCCTTAAAATTAATAATGTTAAATATCTTTTCATGTTTTTACAGTTCATTTGCATATATTTGGTGACTACTCAAGTCTCTGTGCCTTTTTAAATCACATTGCTTCTTGTTGTTAAATTGTCAGGATTATTTATATGCTGAAACTGTTATTCCTTAGTAAGGGCTTCCCTCGTAGCTCAGTTGGTAAAGAATCCACATGCAGTGCAGGAGACCTGGGTTTTATCCCTGAGTTGGGAAGATACCCTGGAGAAGGCAATGACAACCCATTCCAGTATCCTTGCCTGGAAAAATCCCATAGACAGAGGAACCTAGTGGGCTGCAGCCCATGGGGTCATGAAGAGTCAGTCATGGCTGAGCAACTAACACATATTATTCCTTAATCAGACACATGATTTGCAAATCTTTTATGTCATTCAGTAAGTTATCATTTCCTAATTCACACAATCATTTTATACTCAAAGTTATTAATTGTGAAGTTTATCTTTTTCCCCCTTTTTTCATGTGCTTTTAGTGTAACATTCATGAAGTTGTTCTTGTTCAGTTGCTAAGTCATGTTCGACTCTTTTGCAACCTCATGGACTGCAATAGGCCAGAGCTCTTCACTATCTCACAGAGTTTACTCAAACACCTGTCCATTGAATCAGTGATGCTATATAACAGTCTCATCCTCTGCTGCCCATTCCCCTCTGGCCTTCAGTCTTTCCCAGCATCAGAGTCTTTTCCAGTGAGTCAGATCTTCAAATCAGGTGGCCAAAGTATCAGCGTTTCAACTTCAGCAGCAGTTCTCCAATTAATATTCAGGGTTGATTTCCTTTAGGATTGACTGGTTTGATCTCACTTCTGTCCAAGGGACTCTCAAAAGTCTTTGCCAGCACAATAATTATAAACATCAATTCTTCAGCACTCAGCCTTCTTTATGGTCCAAGTCATATCTAGACATGAATACTGGAAAACTATAGCTTTGATTATGTGGACATTTGTTGGAAAATGATATCTCTGATTTTTAATACACTGCCTAGGTTTGTCTTAGCTTTTTTTCCAAGGAGCAAGATTTTTTTGTTGTTGTTTGTTTTTGTTTTTTAATTTAATGATTGCAGTCACCAACCACAGTGATACTGAACCCAAGAAAATAAAATCTGTGACTGCTTCTATGTTTCCTCTTTTATTTGCCATGAAGTGTTGGGACCAAATATCATGATCTTAGTATTTTGAAGATTGAGATTTAAGCCAGCTTTTTCACTCTCTTCTTTCAGCTTCATCAAGAGGCTCTTCAGTTCTTCTTGACTTTCTGCCATTAGAGTGGGAGCATGTATATATCTGAGGTTGTTGATATTTCTCCTGGCAATCTTGATTCCAGCTTGTGATTCATCCAGTCTGGTATTTCACATGATGTTCTCTGCATGTAGTGCGATGGACCACACAGAAGCGTGGCCATGAGGAGCTACCCCTCGCCAAGGTCAGGGGTGGCGACCATGAGCGCAAGGCAGTGATGGCACAGGAGTGGCCAAGAGGAGCTACCCCACACCCGAGGTCAAGGGAGTTAAATAAGCAGACTGACAATATACAACCTTGTTGTACTCCTTTCCCAATTTTGAACCACTCCATTGTTCCATGTAATGTTCTAACTGTTGCTTCTTGACCTCGATACAGGTATTTAATGAGACCTAAAAAGTAATCTGGTATTCTCATCTCTTGAAGAATTTTCCACAGTATGTTGCGATCCATACATTCAAAGGCTTTAGTGTAGTCAATGAAGCAAATGTAGAACTTTTTTTTTTTCTGGAATTTCCTTGTTTTCTAAATGATCCTACCAACATTGGCGATTTGATCTCTGCTTCTTCTGTCTTTTTTAAACCAATCTTGTAAATCTTTTTTTATGTACTGCTGAAGCCTAGTTTGAAGGATTTTGAGTATACACTTGCTAACAGTTGCACAGTGATTTGAACATCACTTGGCATTTCCCTCCTTCGGGATTGGAATGAATGCAGACCATTTCCAGTCTTACTGTCACTGCTGAGTTTTCCAAATTTGCAACATATTGGGTGCAGAACTTTAACAACATCATATTTTAGGATTTTAAACAGCTCAGCTAGAATTATATCACTTTCACTAGCTTTATTTGTAATAGTGATTCCTAAGGCCCACTTGACTTCACATTCCAGGGTGTCCATCTCTAGGTGAGTGAACACACCATTATGGTTATCCATGTCATTAAGACATTTTTCTATAGTCCTTCTGTGCATTCTTGCCACCTCTTCTTAATCTGTTCTGTTCTTTCAGGCCCTTACCATTTCTGTCCTTTAATATGTCCATCTTTGCATAAAATATACCCTTGGTATCTCCAATTTTCTTGAAGAAATCTATAGTCTTAGCCAATCTATTGTTTTCCTCTATTTCTTTGCATTGTTTACTTAAGAAGGCCTTCTTATCTCTCCTTGCTCTTTTCTGAAACTCTGCATTGAATTGGTTATATCTTTCTCTTTCTTTTTCACATCTCTTCCTTTCTCAGCTGTTTGTAAAGCCTCCTAAGACAACCACTATGCCATCTTGCATTTCTTTTTCTTTGGGATGGTTTTGGTTATGATGTTGCAAGCCTTTGTTCATAGTTCTTCAGGAATTCTGTCTTTCAGATCTAATTCCTTGAATCTATTCACCTTCACTGTATAAGCATAAGGGATTTGATTTAGGTCATACCTGAATGCGCTAGTGGTTTTCCCTACTTTCAATTTATGTCTTAATCTTGCAATATGGAGATAATGATCTGAGACACAGTCAGCTCCAGGTTTTGTTTTGACTGACTGTATAGAGTTTCTTCATCTTCAGCTGCAAAGAATGTAATCAATATGATTTTGGTATTGAGCATCTGGTGAAGTTCATGTGTAGAGTCATCTCTTGTGTTGTTGGAAAAGGCTGTTGCTATGACAAGCTTGTTTTCTTGCCAAAACTCTGCTACCCTTTACCATGCTTCATTTTTTACTCCAAGGTCAAACTTGCCTGTTACTCCAGGTATCTCTTGACTCCGTATTTTGCACATCAATTCTCTATGCTGGAAAGGAGATTTTTGGTGTTAGTTCTGGAAGATTTTTAGGTTTTCAAAGAACTGTTCAACTCCATCTTCCACATTAGTGGTTGGGGCATAGACTTGGATTACTATGAGGTTGAATGATTTTGCCTTAGAAACAAACAGAGCTCATTCTGTCATTTTTGAGACTGCTCTCAAGTACTTAATTTTGGACTCTTCTGTTGAATATGAGGGTTACTCCATTTCTTCTAAGGGATTCTTGCCCACAGTAGTAGATATAGTGGTCATCTGAATTTTACCCATTCCCATCCATTTTAGTTCACTGATTTCTAAAATGTCAATGTTCACCCTTGCCACCTCCTGCTTGACTATATCCATTTTACACTGATTCATGGGCCTAACATTTCAGGTTCCTTTGCAGTGTACTTCACAGCATCATACTTCACTTTCACCACAAGACATATCCACACTTGGCCATTGTTTCTGCTTTTGCCTAAACTCTTCATTCTTTCTGGAGCTATATCTCCAGTCTCCCACAGTAAGCATACTGAACACCTTACAAGCTAGAGAACTCATCTTCCAGTGTCATATATTTTTCATTTTCATACTTCTCATGGGATTCTCATGGCAAGAATACTGGAATAGTTTGTCATTCCCTCCTACAGTGGACCACATTTGTAAGAATTCTACACTATGACTTGGGTGGCCCTGCATTGCTTCATTGAGTTACAAAAAACTCTTCACCATGATAAGACTGTGGTTCATGTAAGAGTGCTTTTATTTTTTATGCATTTATTTATTTTTAAGGTGAAGTGAGCTGGGTAGATTTTATTTTTTTTTTAAATTAGTTGGAGGCTAATTACTTTACAATGGTGTAGTGGTTTTGCCATACATTGACACGAATCAGCCAAGGATGTACGTGTGTTCCCCATTCTAAACCTCCCTATTCCATCCTATTCCATCCCTCTGGGTCATCCCAGTGTACCAGCCCTGAGCACCCTGTCTCATGCATCGAACCTGGACTGGTGGTCTGTTTCACGTATGATAATATACATGCTTCAATGCTATTCTCTCAAGTCATCCCACCCTGGCCTTCTCCCACAGAGTCCAAAAGACTGTTCTATACATCTGTGTCTCTTTTGCTGTCTCACATATAGGATTATTGTTACCATCTTTCTAAATTCCATATATGTGCATTAGTATACTGTACTGGTATCTTTTTTTCTGGCTTTATTTCACTCTGTACAATATGCTCCAGTTTCATCCACCTCATTGGAACTGATTCAAATGTATTACTTTTAATGGCTGAGTAATATTCCATTGTGTATATGCACCATAGCTTTCTTATCCATTCGTCTGCTGATGGGCATCTAGGTTGCTTCCATGTCCTGGCTATTATAAACAGTACTGTGATGAACATTGGGGTACACGTGTTTCTTTGAATGCTGAGTCCCTCAGTGTGCATGCCCAGCAGTGGGATTGCTGGGTCATATGGCAGTTCTATTTCCAGTTTTTTAAGGAATCTCCACACTCTTCTCTATAGTGGCTGTACCAGTTTGCATTCCCACCAACAGCAAAAGAGGGTTCCCTTTTCTCCACACCCTCTCAGGCATTTATTGTTTGTAGACATTTTGATAGCAGCCATTCTGACATGCATGTAATTGTACCTCATTGTGATTTTGATTGGCATTTTCTGATATTGAGTGAAGTTGAGCATTTTTTCATGTTTTTCTTAGTCATCTGATAGTCTTATTTGGAGAAATTTCTGTTTTGTTCTTTGGCCCATTTTTTGCTTGGGTTGTTTATTTTTCTGGAATTGAGCTGCAGGAGTTGCTTATATATTTTTGAGATTAATTATTTGTCAGTTGCTTCATTTGCTATTGTTTTCTCGAATTCTGAAGGCTGTATTTTCACCTTGCTTATAATTTCCTTTGTTGTACAAAAGCTTTTAAGTTTCATTAGGTCTCATTTGTTTATTTTTGCTTTTATTTCCATTACTGTTGGAGGTGGGTCATAGAGGATCCTGCTGTGATTTATGTCAGAGAGTGATCTGCCTATGTTTTCGCGTAGCAGTTTCTGGTCTTACGTTTAGATCTTTAATCCATTTTGAGTTTATTTTTGTGTATGGTGTTAGAAAGTGTTCTAGTTTCATTCTTTTACAAGTGGTTGACCAGTTTTCTCAGCACCACTTGTTAAAGAGATTGTTTTTTCTCCATTGTATATTTTTACCTCCTTTCAAAGATAAGGTGTCCATAGGTGCATGGATTTATCTCTGAGCTTTCTATTTTGTTCCATTGATCAATATTTCTATCTTTGTGCCAGTGCCATACTATTTTGATGACTGTTGCTTTGTAGTATAGCCTGAAGTCAGGGAGGTGGATTCTTCCAGTTCCATTCTTCTTTCTCAAGATTCTTTTGACTATTCAAGGTCTTTTTTTTGGTTTTGTTTTTTGTATTTCCATACAAATTGTGATATTATTTGTTCTAGTTCTGTGAAAAATACTGTTGGTAACTTGTTAGGGATTGCATTGAATCTATAGATTTCTCTGGGTAGTAGGAGTGCTTTAAGTATAACATTCATAAAATTAGTCATATCCAATTTCATAAAAATTTTTTGTGCTGATTTCAAGAGTTTTATAGGTTTATCTGTTAAGATTTTCTTTGTTTCGACTAAAGTTAAATTGTGTGTACTGATCAAGACAAAAGTTTAACTTCCTATTTTGACATGTGGATATAGTTTTTCCAGTACTGTTTGTTGAAAAGACTGTCCATTCACCACGGAATAGTCTTAACATATATCTCAAAAATTACTTCATCATTTACACGAGAGTTTGTTTATAGATTCACTTCTCTTCCATTGTATGTATGTCTGTCCTTATATCAATACTATATTATTTTAATTATTGTATGGATGTAAGAGTTCGAATATAAAGAAAGGTGAGCACCAAAGAATTGATGATTTTGAACTGTGGTGTTGGAGAAGACTCTTGAGAGTCCCTTGGAGTGCAAGGAGCTCCAAACAGTCCATCTTAAAGGAGATCAGTCCTGAGTGTTCATTGGAAGGACTTATGTTGAAGCTGAAACTCCAATACTTTTGCACCTGATGCAAAGAGCTGACTCATTTGAAAAGACCCTGATGCTGGGAAAGATTGAAGACAGTAGGAGAAGGGGACGACAGAGGATGAGAAGGATGGATGGGATCACCAACTTGATGGACATGAGTTTGTGTAAACTCTGGGAGTTGGTGATGGACAGAGAGGCCTGGCGTGCTGTGGTCGATGGGGTCTCAAAGAGCTGGGCACCACTGAGTGACTGAACTGAACTGAACATTATAGGAAATTTCGAAGTTTGCTAGTGTGAGTACTCCAATTCATTTTACTTTTTCAAGATTCTTTTAGGCTATTCAGGGTCTCTTGAATCAATAAATTTGAGGATTTGTGCTGTCATTTATGTGAAAACGCTGTTGAAATTTTGATTAGGCATTAAATCTGCAGATCTCTGAGTAGCACAGATATTTTAAGAATATTAAGTAATCCTATACATGACACAAAATGTCTTTCCATTTATTTAGGTCTTTTTATGATTGCAGCCATGAAATTAAAAGATGCTTACTCCTTGGAAGGAAAGTTATGGCCAACCTAGATAGCATGCTAAAAAGCAAAGACATTACTTTGCCAACAAGGGTCCGTCTAGTCAAGGCTATGGATTTTCCACTGGTCATGTATGGAGGTGAGAGTTGGACTGTGAAGAAAGCTGAGCGCCGACAAATCAATGCTTTTGAACTGTGGTGTTGGGGAAGACTCTTGGAAGGACAGATGCTGAAGCTGAAATTCCAATACTTTGGCCACCTCATGCGAAGAGTTGACTCATTGGAAAAGACCCTGATGCTGGGAGGGATTGGGGGCAGGAGGAGAAGGGGACGAAAGAGGATAAGATGTCTGGATGGCATCAACGACTCAATGGGCATGAGTTTGAGTAAACTCCAGGAGTTGGTGATGGACAGGGAAGCCTAGCGTGCTGCGATTCATGGGGTCACAAAGAGTCAGATACGACTGAGAAACTGAACCAAACTGAACTGGTGATTCTTTCATCAGTGTTTCAAACATATCAGTTGTTTGTCAAAGTGATTCAGTTTTATATATATATATATATATATATATATATATATATATATATTCATGATTTTTTTTCAGATTATTTACCATTTTAGGTTATTGCAAGCATTAATTGTGCTATACAGTAAATCCTTGTGTATTTTTTTTACCTTATTTTAAGTATGGTAGTTTGTATCTGTTAATTCTGTGTTTCTATTTCATCTTTCCCTTCCCATCCTTTTCCACTTTGGCAGCCATAAATTTGTTCTTTATATCTGAGAGTCTGTTTCTGTTTTGTATATAGATTCATTTATATTGTTTTTAATTTCACACATAAGTGATATAATTTATTATTTGTCTATTTCATGTATCATATATTTGTCTTTGATTTACTTCAGTTAGTATAATATTTTCTAAGTCCATCCATGTTGTCACTAATGATAACATTTCTTTCCTTTTTTTTTTTTTTTTTGGCCTGTGTAACATCTTATTGTGTGTGTGTACATATATGTTGACTAAGAGGGCTATTCCACTTCCTCTAAAGGATTCTTGCCCAAAATAGTATATATAACAGTCATCTAAGTTAAATTCACCCATTTTTGTCCCTTTCACTTTATTGAATTTTAAGATGTCAGTGTTCACTCTTGCCATCTTCTGCTTGATCACATTCAATTTACCTTGATACACGGGCCTAATAGTACAGGTTCTTATACAATATTGTTCCTTAAAGCATCAAAATTTACTCTCACCACCAGACACATCCAAATGAGAGTCATTTCCACTTTGGCCCAGCCACTTCATTTTTTCTGAATCTATTAGTAATTGCCTTCTTCTCTTCCTCAGTAGGTGTTCCAGCTGAAGACCTTCTGACTGGGAGGCTGTATTCTGGTGTCATTTTGTGTTATCATACTGTTAATGGTGTACTTTCAGAAATAATACTTGAATTGTTTTCTGTTCCCTCCTCCAGTGGACCACATTATGTGAGGAAACTCCACTGTAACCCGTCCATCTTCGGTGGTCTTGCACAACATGGTTCATAGCTTAATTGAGTTTGACAAGCCCCTTTGCCATGATAAGGCTGTGATCCATGAAGGGGTCAACAAAAGTGTCTGAAATGCCACACTTGGATGCAGCCTCAGAAACAACAGAAAGATCTCAATTCAATACCAAGCAAACCATTCAAGATTACAGTTATCCAAGTCTATGCCCCCAACCACTAATGCTGAAGAAGCTGAAGTTAGCTGGTTCTATGAAGAATTATAAGATCCTCTAGAACTATCACCAAAAAAGAAGTCGTTTCCAGCATAGGGGATTGGCATACAAAATTCAGGAGTCACAGTAGGCTGTGTCTCAGATCATCAGCTCCTTATTGCAAAATTTAGACTTAAACTGAAGAACGTAGGGAAAACCATTAGGACATTCAGGTATTACCTAAATCAAACCCCTTATGATTATGCAGTCCAAGTGATGAATACATTCAAGGAATTAGATCTGGTAGACAGAGTGGCTGAACAACTATGGGCAGAGGTTCATAATTTTGTACTGGAAAAAGTGACATAAGTCATCCCAAAGTAAAAGCAATGCAAGATAGCCAAAGTGGTTGTCTGAAGACATTTTACACATAGCCGAGGAAAGAAGAGAAGAAAAAGCAAGGGAGAAGGGGAAAGATATACCTAACTGAATGCAACGTCTCAGAGAATAGCAAGGAGGTACAAGAAGGCCTTCTTAAGTGAACAGTGCAAACAAGTAGAGGAAAACAATAGATTAAGACTAGAAAATTGGAGTTGTCAAGTGGATATTTCATGCAAGGATGGGTATGACAAAGGACAGAAACTATAAGGACCTAACAGAAGCTGAGGAGATTAAATAGCAGTGGCAAGAATTAACAGAAAATCTATAAGAAATCTTAATGATGCAAATAGTCATGATGGTTTGGTTACTCACCTAGAGCCTGATATCCTAGAGTGTGAAGTCAAGTGGACCTAGGAAGTATTACAACAAACAAGGCTATTGGAGGTAATGTAATTCCAACTGAGCTAATTAAAATGCTAAAACATGAAGCTCTTAAGTGTTGCACTCAATATGTCAACAAATTTGGAAAACTCAACAGTGGCCCCAGGACTGGCAAAAGTCAGTTTTCATTCCAGTCCCAAAGAAGGACAATGCCAAAGAATTTACAAACTGCTGTACAGCTGTGCTCATGCTGCATATAATAAGGTTATGATCAAAGTCTTTCAAGCTAGGCTTCAGAAGTACTCAAACTGAAAAATTCCAGATGTGCAAGCTGGGTTTAGAAAAGTCAGAGGAACTGGAGATCAAATTGCCAAAATCTGTTGCCTCATTGAGAAAGCAAGGGAATTCCAGAAAAAGATTGACTTGTGCTTCACTGACTATGCCAAATCTTTGACTGTGTGGATCACAGAAAACACTGGAAAATTCTTAAAGAGAGGGGCATACCATACCACCTTACTTGCCTCCCTGAGAGTCATATATGCATTCAAAGAATCAACAGTTAGAACCTTACATGAGACAACAGACTGGTTCAAAATTGTGAAATGAGCACATCAAGGTTGCATATAATATTATCCTGTTTATTTAACTTATATTCATATCACATCATGTAAAATGCTACTCTGTATGAATCAAAAGCTGCAATCAAGATTGCCAGGAGAAATATCCACCACCTGAAATATGCAGATGATATTATTCTAATGGCAGAAATTGAAGAGGAACTAAAGAGCCTTTTGATGTGGGTTAAAGAGGAGACTGAAAAATCTGTTTAAAAACTCAAAATTGAAAAACTAAGATCATGACATCTCGCCCTTTCACTTCATGGAAAATAGATGGGGAAAAAGTAAAAGCAGTGACAGATTTTCTTTTCTTAGATTCCAAAGTCACTGTGGATGGTGCATGGCTGCATCCATGAAATTTAAAGATCCTTGCCCAGTGGAAGGAAAAGTATGACAAACTTGGACAGTGCATTAAAGAGAAAAGATATCCTTTGCTGACAAAGGTTCATTAGTTAAACCTATGTTTTTTTCCAGTTTTCATGTATGGATGTGAGTGTTGGACCACAGAGAATGCTGAGTGCTGAAGAAATGATGCTTTCAAATTGTGGTACTGGAGAAGACTGTTGTGAGTTCCTTGCACTGTAAGGAGATCAAACCAGTCAATTCTAAAGGAAATCAATCCTAAATATTTATTGAAAGGATTGACACTGAAGCTGAAGCTCCAATACTTTGGCCACCTGATGTGAAGTGATGACTCATTGGAAAAGACTCTGATTCTAGGAAAGATTGAAGGCAAAAGGAGGAAAGGGGAGCAGAAGATAGGACAGATAGCAACACCAGCTCAGTGGACATAATCTGTGAAATCTCTGGGAGATAGTGAAGAACAAGGAAGCCTATAGTGCAGTTCATGGGGTCACAAAGAGTTGGACACGACTCTGTGACTGAAAAACAAACACATATATGTATATGTGTGTGTGTGTGTGTACACAGACATACACACACATATACATATATATCACGTCTTCTTATGCTAATCATCGGTTGATGGACTCGAGTTATGTCTATGTTTTGGCTATTGTAAATAATGATCCTATGAACATTGGGATGAATGTCTTTTCTAATCATAGATTCCTCAATATATGCCAAGGGAGTGGGATTACTGGATGATATGGCAACTCTATTCATAGGTTTTTTTTTATTAGTTGGAGGCTAATTACTTTACAATATTGTCATGGTTTCTGTCATGCAGTGACATGAATCAGCCATGGATTTACATGTTTTCCCCATCCCAATCCCCCCTCCCAACTCCCTCTCTACCGGATTCCTCTGGGTTTTTTTTTTCAGGGAACCTCCATTCTGTTCTCCACAATGACTGCACCAATTTATATTCCTACCAAAACTCTAGGAGTTTCCTCTTGCCCACACCCTCTCTAAAATTTATTATTTATTTGCAATCTTTTGATGGTAGTTATACTGATATCTCATTGTGAGGTGATACCTTGTTATGGTTTTGATTTGCATTTCTCTAATAATATGTGATGTTAAGTATCCTTTCATATACTTGTTGCCCATCTGTATGGTTTCTCTGGATAAATGCCAATTTAAGTCTTCTGTTCATTTTTTAATTTGTTTTTTTTATTTGATATTAAAATTTTTGAGGAATGAAACTGATTTCTTAATTTATTTTTCAGATTGTTTATTGCCAGTTTGTAGAAACAATTGGCTTTAGATCAGGTACCCTGCAACTTTGGAGAATTTATTACTGATAGTCCCTTTATTGTGGATTCTTTGGAAATTTCTATATATAAGATTATCTCATTTGAGAATAAAGCCTTTCCCTTCTCCAGGGTATCTTCTCAACCCAGGGGTTGAACCTAGGTCTCCCACATTGCAGGCATAGGGAAGCCCAAAGTTTTACCACTTCCTTGCTAATTTGTATGCATTTCAATTTTTTTTTGACAATACATCCGGTTAGAACTTCTATTATCATCTTGATTAGCAGCAATAAAAGCAGGTATCCTTGTCTTGTTACTCATATTAAGGGTACATCTTCAGTTTTTCATCATTGGGAATACTGTTAAATGTAGAGTTTTTTAATGTGTAAATTATTTTATCATATTGTTGAATGTTTTTCTATTATTAATTTTCTGAGGATTTTTTTTTGTTTTTTTCATTAAAAAATTTTATTTATTTATTTATTTATTAATTGGAAGCTAATTACTTTACAATACTGTAGTGGTTTTTGTCATACGTTGACATGAATCAGCCATGGATATTATTTTTTATAATTAAAGGGTGTTGGATTTTGTCATATGCATTTCTGAATTAATTATGATGGTCACATATTTTCCACTTTTTTTCTGCTAAATTAATGAATTCTACTGATTTTCTTATGTTAAATCACCTTCGCATTCCAAGGACAAATTGCACTTTGTCCAAACAAATAATTATTTTTCATATGCTGTTGGATTTAATCTGTTAATATTTGTTGAGTATTTTTGTCTATATTAATAATGGATACTGCCTATAATTTATTTTATTGTGATGTTTTTGTATGTCTTTATTATCAGATTAATACTAGTCTCACAGAATATGAGTTATGAAAATCTCATTCCTCCTCAAATTTTTTGATGAAATTAAGAATATTTCTTTTGTATAATTATCTTTGTATAATTCACCAATGATGTCATCTAATCCAGGGATTTTATTTATTGGAGATATTTTGATTACTAATTCAGTATGTTAACTTGTTACAGGTATGCTGAAATTTTCTTTTTATTTTTGAGTCAAATTTTATACTTTGTTTTGAGAAATGTGTCTATTTTTTCTAGATTATCTATTTAGTTGGCAAAAAGATGTTTGTAATACACACAAATCTTTTTTCATCATTAGTGCTGTGTTTTCAGTTATTTTAAAATTTTAGTGTTTTGCATGTTTTCCCCTTAGTCTAGCTAAAGTTTTGTTAATTCTGTCAAACTTTCCAAAGAATAACTTTTAGAATCATTAATCTTTTCCCACTACTTCTCTATATTGTTTTTCTTCATACTAATGTTTATTGTTACTTTTCTTCTACTAGTTTGAGATTAGCTTTTTCTTCTCTGTTTTCTTAAGGTGTAGAGTTAGGTTGGTAACTTGAGATCTTTTTCTTTCCTAATTTACAGCTATAAATTTTCCTCTAAGCCCTGCTTTCATTGCATCCCATGAGTTTTGATATGTTATGTTTTGCTTTCATTGTCTTTAAGTATGTCCTAATTCCTCTTGTGATTTCTTCTTTAACACTTTTTTTAAATTGAAGAGTATTTTTAAATTTCCACATATTTGTAAATTTTCCAGTTTTATTTCTGTTATTGATTCTAACCTTTTCATGTTATAGTTAAAAAGATACTTTGAAACATGCCTACATTTAAAAATGTACTGAGATTTATTTTGTGGCCTAATACATAGTCTACTTTGATGACTATCCCATGTGCACTTGAGAAGAATGTGTATTCTGCTATTTTTGGGTGGAGTATTTCCCATAGTTATCTAGGTCTAGTTGGCTTACTGTGTTGTTCAAGAATCCTACTTCCTTACTTACCATTTATATGATTAGTTTACTCATCAGTCTTTTCTGTCTAAGACTTCACCAGAATTGCCTTTAATGTCCATATTTTTTTCAAAAGGCTGTTCAATTGTATCTATTCTTTTTCTAACATATATTTAAAAATTATTTCATTATCTATCTATTTGGTTCAGTTCAGTCACTCAGTGTTGTCTGACTCTTTGGGAACGCAAGGACTGCAGCACACCAGGCTTCCCTGTCCATCACCAACTGAACAGAGCTTTCTCAAACTCATCTCCATCGAGTTGGTGATGTTAACCAACCATCTCCTTCTCTGTCATACCCTTCTCCTCCTGCCTTCAATCTTTCCCAGCAACAGAGTCTTCTCCAAAGAGTCAGTTCTTCTAATTAGGTGGCCAAAGCACTGGAGAGGTAGGATCAGTCCTTCCAATGAATGTTCAAGATGGATTATCTTTAGGACTCTTGAGAATCTTCTCCAACACCACAGCTTAAAAGCATCAATTCCTCAGTGCTCATCTTTCTCTATGGTACAACTCTCACATCCATACACGACTATTGGAAAAACCATAGCTTTGACTAGATGGACCTTTGACAGCAAAGTATCATCTCTGCTTTTTAATATGCTGTCTACATTGGTCATAGCTTTTGTTCCAAGGAACAAGCATCTTTTAATTTTATGGCTGCAGTCACCATCTGCAGTGATATTGGAGCCAAAGAAAATAAAGTCTGTCATGGTTTTCGTTCTTTCCCCACCTATTTGTCATGAAGTGGTGAGACTGGAAGCCATAATCTTAGTTTCTTTGAATGTTGAGTTTTAAGCCAGCTTCTTCATTCTCCTCTGTCAGGTTCATGAAGAGGCTTTTTAGTTCCTCTTCACTTTCTGTCATAAGGGTGGTGTAATCTGCATATCTGAAGTTATTATATTTCTCCTGGCAATCTTGATTTCAGCTTCTACTTCATCCAGTCTGGCATTTTGCAAAATGTCCTCTGCATATAAGTTAAATAAACTGGGTGACATTATACAGCCTTGACGTGCTCCTTTCTCAATTTGGAACCAGTCCGTTGTTCCATGTCTGGTTCTAACTGCTGCTTCTTGACATACATATAGATTTCTTAGGAGGCAGGGCAGGTGGTCTGGTAATCCCATATCTTAAAGAATTTCCCACAGTTTGTCATGATCCACATGGTCAAAGGCTTTGGCATAGTCAATAAAGCAGAAGTTGATGTTTTTCTGGAATTATCTTGCCTTTTCTATGATCCAATGTGTACTGGGAATTCTTAATAATGTACTTTCACAACCTTGAGAAATTCCACAGAAATAGCACCTAGAAAAACAGCATATATTAAGAAACTATGTTAATGATTATCTTTGATTTTTTCCTTAAGAATAGTCACCTTGTTACAAACCCTAAGGCCAGACCCAGAAGGGAGTATGACTTTGATTATGAAAGCATGGACCTTGGAACCCCAGGTAGGAGTCTGGCATGAACACAGCCTACGCACTTGCTGATTGTTCCTGAGACTAGCCCAGAAGGGAATGGAGTGGAGTAAAAAGGAGATCTTTACTATGTCAATGCAGTCCCTGAAATTTAGGAGTACGTGATTAACACAACAGGTGTCTCGAGAAACATAAGATCAAAGAAATTCTTATAGTCTGCAATTAGGAATAAAAGCTGGACTCAGAGTGGACTCTGCACCTCAGTCCAATAGAGGCTGCCAGACCCATTGCGCCAGATTTTGTGTTCTGCTTCATTCTCTTTGCTCACTCCTGGACCATTAGGGCAACACCAACAGGTGTTGGCAATTTGATCTCTGGTTCTTCTGCATTTTCTAAGTCCAGCTTGAACATCTGGAAGTTCACAGTTCATGGACTGTTAAACCCTCACTTGTAGAATATTGAGCATGAATTTTCTAGCATGTGAGATGAGCACAATTGTACGGTTGTTTGAACATTCTTTGGTATTGCCTTTCTTTGGGGTTGGAATGAAAACTGACCTTTTCCAGTCCTATAGCCACTGCTGCGTTTTCCAAATATTCTGGCATATTGAGTGCAGCACTTTCACAGCATCATCTTTTAGGATTTGAAATAGCTCAACTGGAATTTCATGGCCTCCACTAGCTTTTTTCTTAGTGATGCTTCCTAAGGCCCACTTGACCTCACATTTCAGGATGTCTGGCTCTAGGTGAGTGACCACACCATTGTGGTTATCTGGGTCATGAAGATCTTTTTTGTATAGTTCTTCTGCATATTCTTGCCACCTCTTCTTAATATCTTCTGCTTCTGTTAGGACCATACATTTTCTGTCTTTTATTCTGCCCATCTTTGCATTAAATGGTCCCTTGGTATCTCTAATTTTCTTGAAGATATCTAGTCTTTTTCATTCTTTTGTTTTCCTCTATTTCTTTGCATTGGTCACTGAGGAAGAGTTTCCTATATCTCCTTGGTATTATCTGGAACTCTACAATCATGTGGGTGTATCTTTCCTTTTCTCCTTTGCCTTTAGCATCTCTTCTTTTCTCAGCTATTTGTAAGGCATCCTTAGACAACCATATTATCTTTCTGCATTTCTTTCTCTTGGGGATGGTCTTGATCACTCCCTCCTGCAGAATGTCTCAAACGTTGATCCATAGTGTTTCAGGCACTCAGTCTATCAAATCTAATCCCTTGAATCTATTTATCATTTCCACTGTAAGGGATTTGATTTAGGTCCTATCTGAATGGTCTAGTGATTTCCCTACTTCATTCAATTTAAGTCAGTATTTTGCAATTAGGAGTTTATGATCTGGGACACAGTCAGCTCTCAGTCTTGTTTTTGCTGACTGTATAGAGCTTTTTCATCTTCAGCTGCAAATAATAAAATCAGTCTGATTTTGTTATTGACCATCTGGTGATGTCCATGTGTAGAGTCATCTCGTGTTTTTGGACAAGGGTGTTTGCTATGACCAGTGCATTCTCCTGGCAAAACTCTGTTAGCCTTTGCCCTGCTTCATTTTGTTCTCCTAGGCTAAACTTGCCTGTTACTCCAGGTATCTCTTGACTTCCTATGTTTGCATTCCAGTCCCTATAAAAGGACACCTTTTTTTGGTGTTACTTCTAGAACGTCTTGTAGGTCTTCATAAAAACATTCAGCTTCAACTTATTTGGCATCAGTGGCTGGGGCATAGTCTTGGTTTACTGTGATATTGTATGGTTTGCCTTGGAAATGAGCAGAGATCATTCTGTCATTTTTGAGATTGCACCCAAGTACTGCATTTTGGACTCTTTTGTTGACCATGAGGGCTACTCCATTTCTTCTAAGGGATTCTTGCCCACAGTAGTAGATACAATGGTCATTGGAATTAAATTGACCCATTCCAGTCCACTTTAGTTCACTGTTTCCTAAAATGTTGTTGTTCATTCTTGCCATCTCCTCTCCGACCACTTCCAGTCTACCTTGATTCATGGACCTAACATTCCATGTTCCTATGCAATATTGTTGTTTACCTACTACCCAGGGTCAAAGCCACTTCCACAGTTTTAAGTATTTGTTATAATAGTACACCACTTATTGGTACCAAAATCTGCATTATTTTACTAAGACTGCTGCAACAAAATTATTATAGACCAGATGGCTTAAATGACAGAAATATATTTTCTCTGAACAGATGTTCAGGGCAACATTTTTTCAAGATTGGTATCTTCAGAAGTTTCGTTCCTTGTTTTGTAAATGACCATCTTCTTCCTGTGTCTTCATTTGGTCTTTCTATTCTTCAAATATCCTCTGGCCCTTTGGACACTGGTCATGTTGGATTAGGACTTACCATAATAACATCATTGTACCTTAATTACCTTTTTGAATTAAAATAAGTCACATTCTGAGGTACCAAGATTTAGGATCTACCATATGAATTTGTGGAACAACTTACTCCATTACACTTATCTTTTTTGTAGTTGGTCTGTCCACTGACAGATGTAGAATATTGAAGTCTTTCAAGCTATGATTGTAGAACTATCTATCCCTTTGATTTTGTCAATTTTCTTTACATATATAAAGGGTCTGTGATTTAGTGCATACATACATGTAATTCTTATACTTTCTTACTGTATGGTACTTTTTTGTTAGTATATAATTTACTTTTGGTGTATATATTTTCTTATTTAAAGTAAATTTTATAGCTATTAAGCTTTGCTTCCTATAATATCTTTTTTCATCCTTTCAATCTCTTTGTGTTTTTGGAGTTATGATTTATTTTCTTTCCTTAAACACTTTCTGCCAATTTGTATTTTGATTGAAGTGTTTAATTCATTTACATTAAGTAATTACTACTTCCCTGGTGACTCAGATGATGAAGAATCTGCATGAAATGCAGATTGTTTCTCTTGATGGCTCTGTTTAAACTTTATTAATTCTTTATTTCCCTCTTTTCCTGAGACTCAGCCACTTTGTATTTATATTTTCAAGTTCACTATTTCCTCCACTTGTTCAAGTCCACTTTTTAATTTCTCTATTTTTCATATCAGTTATTTTATTTTAAGGATTACTTTTTGATTCTTTTTTATAATTGATATCTCTTTAATGATATTCTCATTTTGTCCATACATCACTTTACTGCCATGTTCATATCTCCATTTAGCACTATGAGATATTTTGTGAAAGATATTTTAAAGCCGTTAGTAAGTCCAGGGCTTGGATTTTTATCAGATATATTTTCTGTCAATTAATTTAATCCCTTTGATTTTACCATATTTTCCTGCTTTGTTTCAGAGCTTGTGATTTTCTTGTTGAATACTGGAGCTTTGAATTGTATAATGCAGTAAAACTTACAAAATCAGCTCCTTCCCCTCCCTAGATTTTATTGTTTTATGGTTGTTATTATTGTTATGTTGTTTTTGTATTTGTTGTGAAGTTTCTCTGTTCCAAGGATCTGTTTTCATTGAATATTTCAGGCTTTCTCAAATCTTTTCTGATGCTGGCTTCCTATGTTCTCCTGTAAATTTTTTTTTTTTAAATCTCAGTACAGTGCAAAAGCTTTTAAGTTTAATTAGGTCCCATTTGTTTATTTTTTATTTTATTTCAAATATTCTGGGAGGTGGGTCATAGAGGATCCTGCTGTGATTTATGTTGGAGAGTGTTTTGCCTATGTTCTTTCCAGGGCAACATCCTATAATCCACAATGAGTCCAGCATGATGCACCAGAAATTTGAGTTACTCTTAAGAGAGTTCCCTGCCACTGTAATGGTAGATTGGGCATGTGCAGCTTTAGGTGCACTCATGCCTGAAATGTACTGATTTAATTGCAACTTATCAAACTGTCCTCAGTAGCTTCAAGCTTCCAAATAAACTATTTCCAAAATAAATATTTGAAAAGCTTCCAACAAAATTGATGTCAAGGTAGAAAAGTGGATTTCTGGTGCTTTCTACTCTTTCTCTCATATGTTAGCAACATTCCACCAAAAGATATAACAATATAAGAAAATTTTCATAAAACAACATATATTTAATTTGAAGGAATACCCTTTAATCTGAAAATTGTGTACTTTGTCTTTTTTTTTACTTTGCTATTTAAAAAATGTAGTATGAAAAATTTCAAAAACACAGAGCCATAAAGAGGATAATATAATTAACTTACATAAACATATTTAACATACACAATAATTATCAAGATTTTGCTACTTTTGTTTTTTATATCCATTTTTCTTCTTTTTGTAAATTTGAGTATTTTAAACTCCTAAATATTATCTCATTTTACCCCTGTGTACTTCATACTTAAGTCTGAATTTCTTAAAAGAACAATTAGTACTTAGCAATGATGTCATTATCACACTAAAAATTTATAGTAATTCCCTAATCACACAGAGACTTGATGCACACTAAATCACATTAATCAACTTCATGCATAGTAAACGTTCACCATTTGACTCAAAATTTGCTTTTTGCAATTGATTGATTCAAATCATGATCCAAGCAAGTCCTTATATTTGTTTGTCATTATGTCAAATCTCTTTTATTCTAGAATAATTTCCTCTTCTCTTAATTATTTATATGTGGATTTTTTTTCAGAGCAGTTTTATGTGTACACACAAATTGAGAAAAGTAAGAGGAGAGTTCTTTCCTTAAATTTTCATTTTTTAAGTTGGAGAAATTAGGTCAATTAATCTATACAATGCCCTGCACTCTGGATGTGTCTCTTTGCTTTCTTCTACTGTCATTTAACCTATTCCCTAGCTTCTATAACTCCTGTAAAGCAGAAGTGGTCTCTAAATTCTTAATTAGATTAAGAATACTTGGTTAGATTAGAACACTTCTGTTTATTTGTTATCGCATTACATCAGAAGGCATATCTATATGTCCCAATTTTAGTACTCTTAAGATTGTTCTATGAAGCTGTTTGTGACAGCCTGATCCAACCTTTGTTAAGTCCCTCAGTTAAACTTCCATCTAATTAGTTTTTTCCATCTAATTATTTTAATCATTGATAATTTTTGTCCAAGTTAATTCCTTTATTAAAGTGTGCAAAAAGTTTATTTCTAATTCTATAATTCTTTGAGTGGTAAACAATATGTTGTTTTGACTTTGTACTCTCTTTCTTGCATAAAAGCATGCCCATATATCACCAATTTGTATTTTTCTGGGCCTGGGACTGATGTGAGATTGTAACTTTAGCACTCCCTTGCTTATATCTCTGCTATATTTGTATTTTTGTACTATTATTCCATACAAAACCCTCAAAATTTATAAGCCACTCAAAACTAAAGAACAAAATAACAGGAAATGGTTACTGTGTGTTTCATCCTTCAAACTGACTTCTGTATCTGGGGATTGTAGGAAAAGAAGAAATATGTGAACTTTTATGGTCCAGCTAACTTCAGTTTATTGAAATATATCCAACTTATCCAAATTAAATCTTACCCACCCCTTTGTAAAGCAGCTTGGGTTCTGAAAGGATGAAATGTTACTTTCTGTCAACCACCTCTGTATTCATAAAAAGTGATGCATAACAACTAATGACAAACAGATTGTCATTGTTGACTATTTATACCAATTTTGTGCCACAAATATTAATTAACAAATAGCAGAATTTTGGAGTTATTCTGAAGAATACCTAGATAACTTTTTTTCTGTCAAAAATATGAACATTCTTTAGATCCCCTTGACTGTTGTGTAATATTGTGAAATATCAATAAACTTATTTTGGTTTTCATCCTTGGCTTCTAGCCAAGCTCCTAAAAACTTTGTATTTCCCTAGATTATTTAATTATAAGGAGTTTTTGTATTCGATCCTTGATCCCAGTTTCTGACAGTGAGCTCCTTAATTCATTGTAATAAGGTGACTGTGGTGGGCTCCAATATACCTTCAGAATGGGAATATATTACCTGAAAGACTAAGCCATACTTAATACAACTTTCTATAAGTACTTTACCTTGGAAAAAAAAGATTTTTCCTGTGGTCTCCCATTAAAGGATAGGCTAAATTAAAAACAGGACACCAGGATGGAGAACTTCCTATGGTTAATAAGTAATTAAATTTTAGCCATTGTAGTAGTCTATTAATTTTCTATTTGTCATGCAATGATGAATAAGCTGATAAATGCAATCAAAGCAGATTTTTTTCTAGGTTTTCTAATCCCACTTTCTACCTCTTTAGATGCATTTTCTTATCTCATTAATTTAAATCCTTACCCCAAATTGCATTGGGTATATAGTATCCAAATGTTTTTATTAGCATGAAAAATTATGGTGGCAGTTTGATTTATGGAAACTTTATAGTGTTATTTATTTTCAAATGTATGATTTAAAATTTTGCATTGCAAATATTGGAATCTAATATTAACTTTGAACCATGGCCATTACCCTACATTGTTTTACTTAGATTCAGTTAAATTCAGTTGCTCAGTTATGTCCGACTCTTTGCAATCCCATGAACTACAGCACACCAGGCCTCCCTGCCCATCACAAACTCCCAGAGTTTACTCAAACTTATGTCCAAGGAGTCGGTGATGCCATCCAACCATCTTATCCTCTGCCATTCCTTTCTCCTCCTGCCTTAAATCTTTCCAAGCATCAGGGTCTTACTCACATTATTTTTCTTAATTAAATATTTTTGTCTGAACATAGGCCCATCATAATTCCAACTATTTTTGTTTAAAACCCAGGTCAGTTTTTACTCCCTTATGATTAACATACTTTGTAATCCAACTTGTACTATGGAAATTAACACTAATATATAATACATACTTCATTGCTTACTATTTTCCACTGTATATTAGTATTAACACCTAATCTGCATTGCTAATTCTCTGGAATCTCAACATCTCACAATTCTATTGCTGAAAAGGATTTAGATGATTTAGGTTTGTAAACCAAAATATTTTATTTAAGGTTATCTTTTCTAAAGTGAAATTCACTTAGCATTTTCAACCTGAAAAGGGCTGGGGGAATAATTTTGACTATGATATTCATTTAGAGGTCAAAGTTCCTGTAGGTACCCATAGGCCATTTATGAGAACTGATGATATACATAATTAAAAATTAAATTTTAGACATTTAAAGAGTAGAAATAATGGAAGCTATAGTACCTGTCTGCATGCAGAATTTAGCAGAAAATGCTCATCTCTTAGATATTAACTTTTTGTCTATTTTTATTGATTGCTATTTATCCTGTTTATAGGTAAATGGTTTTCTTATTTTTAGTCTAGCTAGTGAATTTTGATTGCATATTGGACATTGTGAATGTTACTTTGTTCAATGTCTGGTTATTGTTGCTTTCTTTTTGAGAATCATATTTTCTACTAGAAAATAGTTAAATTGCAGTGTAGTGAAATCCATTTAAACTTGTTTTTAAGATTTTTAGAATGGTAATAGAATAGCCTTTACTCTGGTTATACTGTAACCCCATGACTCTGGTAGAATCTCTATTGAATGTCCCGGGCGATCACTGAATACTCTCCTCTCTGACTGGTGAATACTGTCTAGACATATGCCAGCTTTAGAAAACATAAAACATTATCTCCAAACTGTTTTGTGCCCAGTATTGTGGGATATTACCATATATATTTTGTATCTTAATATTCAGTAAAGGCTCAAAGGGAAACTCTATATAGATTTGTGAAGATTCTTTTCTGCATCTCTTCCACTTTCTGCATCTATGTTCCATAACACCATGCTATATCAAACATTTTCAATTCTGATATCTCTCTCTTTCCCAGACTCAGCAACACTGTTATCTTCTACTTATAGCAGAATTCCAGGCTCTGTAATCCAGAATATCTCTCCAGTAAAAAAAAAAAAATCCAGAAAAATAATAAGGTTCACATGATTTGTATTCAGCCATCTGGATATCATAATACTGTACTTCATATTGTCTAATGTGTGAACAGTTGACTAATATAGGTAAGCTGTATTCTGGTTGCTTAAGGTAGGCAGGTATATTCAGTTACTCTTTCTTCATCATGGGCAAATAGCAAACCTCTTATTTGGAAGAAAGTTGACTAGAATTATACTTGAAGCAATATCATTTAATTATGTTCTTTAGAAACAAACAAAAAAGAAAATAAAGAAATGAAGTACCCAAATTAAAAATATGACAATAATAATGATAAGTTAACCTTTGAATTGCATTTCAAAGGAAAAATTAAGGCAGAATTTAACAAATCAGAAAAGAGAAAAGCAAAATTTTAAAATAAAACAAAAACTGGTTATTCAAAGCAAAACTAGTTAGCATAAGTAAAATTAAAAGGGAGACTTACAAAGTAGGTATAGAAAAAGCATACCTTACCGTAATAAAATCTACATATGACAAAACCACAGCTAAAACCATATTACTAGTGAAAAAGCTGAAAGTTTTTCATTTAAAATAAGGAACAAGAAAAAGATGCTTAGCCTAATCACTTTTATTCAACATAGTATTGGAATTCCAGCCAGAGCAATTAGGCAAGAAAAAGAAAGGAAATAAAAAGCACTCAAATTAGGAGAGAGAAGTAAATTTGTCACTGCTTGAAGATGACATGATATTCTATGTAGAAAATGCTAAAAGATCCCATCATTATGTCATAAATAATGATTTCAATAAAGTCACAAGATTAAAAAAATCAATATAAAGAAATCTGTGGCATTTATTTTTTCTAACAACAAACTATGATAAAGAGAAATTAAGGAAACAATCAATTTCCAATTGCAAGATAAATAATAAAATGTCTAGGAATAAATGTACCCAATTAACTGAAATTTACCCTACTAAATTTACCCTATTAACTGAAAACTAAAAGCGTTGATAAAATAATGGAATAAGACAAAATTACTGTAAAGATATTTCATGTTCATGGATTGTGAAAATTAATATTTTTAATAAAACCATACAAAGCAATCTGCAGATACAGTGCAATCCTTATCAAAATTCCAATGGCATATTTCTAAAATTTGCATGAAAACAACAACAAAAAAATCATGTATAATCAAAGCAATCTTGAGAAAGGAAAACAAAGCTAAATTTATCACACTCCCTCATTTCAAACTGTAGGAATTACAGAAATTACAGGAATTACAGAATTAAAGGAATTACAAAGCTATAGGAATAAAAATAATTTGGTTCTCGAATTAGAACCTTCAGCCTACAGAACAATAACCAGAATCACAGAAAGTTAGATTAAATGAAATGTTAGAGGATTATGTCCCAAGTGACGGAACAGGGTGAAATCCCAGAAAAACAACTAAGTGAAATGGAGATAGGAAAAATAATTCAGAATAATATTAGTGAGTATGATCCAGGATTTTAGAAAAAGAATGGAGACAAGGATGGAGAAGATTCAATAAATGTTTAACAAAGGCCTAGAAGAACTAAAGAAGAAACAGATGAATAATATGATGATTGAAATAAAAAAAATACATTGCAAGGAATCAGTAACAGCACAAATGAGGCAGAAGAACAGTTAAATGACCTGGAGGACATAATGGTGGAAGTCTCTGCTGCTGAAGAGAATAAAGAAAAAGAAATAATGAAAAGAAATGAAGACAGTCTAAGAGATCTCTAGGAGAATATTAAATGCACCAATATTTGAATTATTGGACACCTAGGAAACTAGAGAAAGATCTGAAAAAAATATTTGAATAAATAATAGCTGGAACTTCCCTAACATGGAAAAGGAAACAATCTCCCAACTCCATGAAGTACAGAGATTCCAAGGCAGAATAAATCTAAGGAAGAACACTCTGAGATACATAGTGATCAAGTTACATTTTTTTAAAAAGGACAAATAAATATTAAAAACAACAAAAGAAAAATTACAAATAGTATACAAGGAAACTCTCAGAAGGTTATCAGCTAATTAATCAGCAGGAAATCTGCAGGCCAGAAGGAAGTGGCATGATATATTTAAAGTGATGAAAGGGAAGAACCTACAACCAAGAATACTGTACCCAGCAAAGCTCTCATTCAAATTTGAAGGAGAAATCATACATTTTACAAAGAAGCAAAAAGAATTCAACACTGACAAATCAGCTTTGAAACAATTAAATGAACTCTTCTAAGTGGAAAAGAGACCAGCAGCTTAAAACAATCTTGTACAAATATAGAGTGCTCTATAAAAACGTCATGAGAACAGCAAACTTAAAAAGGAAAAAAAAAGCAACACAAACACAACTGCAAAGACGGTGATCAAGCCAATAGAGAACAAAAGAAGAGAAGAAAAAACCTACAAAAACAAACCCGAAACAACTAAGAAAATGGCAATAGAAAGATGCCTATCAATAATTGCCATAATGGCATCTGGTGCCATCACTTCATGGCAAGTAAATGGGTAAAAAATGAAAACAGTGGTAGACTTTATTTTCTAGAGTGCCAAAATCACTGCAGATGGTGACTGCAGCCATCAAATTAAAAGACACTTTCTCCTTGGAAGAAAAGCTATGACAAACCTAGAGAACATATTAAAAAGCAGAGACATAACTTTCCTGACAAAGGTCCATCTAGTCAAAGCTACAGTTTTTCCAGTAGCCAAGTATGGATGTGAGAGTTGAGCCATAAAGAAAGCTGAGCACTGAAGAACTGATGCTTTTGAACTGTGGTGTGGGAAAGACTCTTGAGAGTCCCTTGGGCTGCAAGAAGATCAAACCTGTCAATCCTAAAGGAAATCCATCCTAAATATTCATTGAAAGGACTGATGCTGAAGCTCCTATACTTTAGCCATCTGATGTAATAACTAAGTCATTGGAAAAGACCCTGATGCTGGGAAAGATTGAAAGCAGGAAGAAAAGGGACAACAGAGAATGAGATGGCTGGATAGCATCACTGACTTGATGAACAAGACTTTGAGCATGCTCTAGGCATTGGTGATGGACAGGGAAGCCTGGAACACTGTAGTCCATGGGATCACAAGCAGTCAGACACCACTGAACTGAACTGAATCAAATGCACCAACCAAAAGACACAGACTGGCTGAATGGATACAAAAACAAGACCTATATATGTACTATCACATGATAAATGGCATTACATGCAAATGGAAGTCAAAGTAAAGCTGCAGTTATGATATTCCTATAAGAAAAATATCCAATTATTAAAAAAATTGTAAGAGACAATGAAGGACACTACATAAACAGCAAGGAATCAATACAAGAGGAAAATATAAAATTTGTACATATTTACGCACCCAACATGGGAGCACTTCAATATATAAGGTAAGGTGGCACCAGTGGTAAAGAATCCACCTGCCAATTCATGAGACACAAAAGACACAGCTTTGATCTCTGGGTTGGTAAGATCCCCTGAAGTAGGAAATGGCAACCCACTTCAGTATTCTTGTCTGGAAAATTCCATGGAGAGAGCAGCCTGTTGGGCTATAGTCCATAAGGGTCACAAAGAGTCAGACATGACTGAGCACATACACAAACACACACAGTAACCATAAAGGGAGAAATCAAATGTAACACAACAGTAATGGGGGAATATAACACACTACTTTCATCAATAGACATATATAGAGAAATTAAGTAAATAGTCTTATTTAGGCTTTGGAGACAAAGTAGAGCAGGCCTTTGATCTTGCTTCTAACCTGCCTGGACACTGCCCTGATTGTGATTGCCCTGATTGCCCATTATGAGAACAAGCCTTGCAGCACTATAGAAAAGATAGGGGATGAATCTTGAGACTGTTGAGCCCCTGGAGGGTGTCTTAACAGCCAAGCCCCAGGCTTACCAGTATTACAAATTTTATAAGAAAAAACAAACAACATTAACATGAAATTAGAGCTGCAATTTGCTTACTGATTGATGATGATATCAGTTTGCATCCTGGGATTATAAGTGGGAGCCCCAAACTCTAATTTTTGAAGTCTCACCAATGGAGAGGACATGCTATCTGGAACCTTGTCCCAACTGGGACTCCAGATATGCTGTGTCACAGGACTTCCCAGCACTGTTTAAATCTGGATGTTTGTCAAAACCCAATTTGGTGGTTATTCTCTGCTGCTTCTATTTCTCCTTTCTTTTAATGTTATTATATCAAAAGTTAGCTAGATAATTATCTAATAAATGTTGGTATTATTTATCTGTATATAATGAGTGGTCTATTTTGTTGACAAATCTTTTGAACCTGAGACAAAAGTGAAAACTTTCTGCAAAACAACATATTATCCACACAGAAAATCAACAAGGAAATAAAAGCCTTAAATGCCACGTGAGACCAGATAGATTTAGTTGATACTCATAGAGCATTTCCTCCAAAAGCAGCAGAATACACATTTTTCTACATGCACACAGAATATTATCTCATGATGACCAGATCCTGGGCCACAAGCAAGCCTTGGTAAATTTAATAAAATTGAAATCATACCAAGCATCTTTTCTCACAACAATGCTATGAGAAAAGAAATAAACTATAAGGGAAAAAACGAAAGAAAAAAAAAAACTGTAAAAAACACAAATGTGTGGAGGCTAAATGGTATGCTACTAAGCAACAAAAGGATCACTGAAGAAATCAAAAAGTACATTAAAAAAAGTACCTAAAGACCAATGAAAGTGTAAACTCTATGATCTAAAACCAATGGAACACAACAAAAGCAGTTCTTAGGGGAAAGTATACAGCAATAGAATCTTAAGTCAGGAAAGTGAAAGTCACTTAGTCTTGTCCGACTCTTTGCAACCCCTTGGATTATACAGTCCATGGAATTCTCTAGACCACAATACTGGAGTGGGTAGCCTTTCCCTTCTCCAGGGGATCTTCTCAATTCAGGGATCTGACCCAGGTCTGCCTGAATTGCATGCAGATTCTTTACCAGCTGAGCCACAAGGGAAGCTCTAACTCAGGAACAAACTGTCAAATAAGCAACCTAATACTATACCTAAAGCAACTAGAGAAAGAAGAACAAACCTAAACAAAACTTAGTTAACAGAAGGAAAGAAATCATAAAGGTGAGAGCAGAAATAAATGAAATAGAGACAAAGAAACAATACCACAGGTCAATGAAATTAAAGCTGATTCTTTGAAGAGATAAGCAAATTTGATAAACCTGTAGCCAGACTTATCAAGAAAAAAAAGAGAGATGACTAAAATCAAAAGAAGTAGAAATGAAAAAAAAAATTACAACTGATTCTACAGAAATGCAAAAGTAAAAGAGGAGGAGATAAGGAATCTATCTGAAAAAGAATTTAGAATAATGATAATAAAAATCATCCAAAATATTGAAAACAAAATGGAGTTACAAATAAATAGCCTGAAGACAAAGATTGAGAAGATGCAAGAAATGTTTAATAAGGACCTAGAAGAAATAAAAAAGAGTCAATTAAAAATGAATAATGCAATAAATGAGATAAAAATCACTCTGGAGGGAACCATGAGTAGAATAACAGAGACAGAAGATAGGATAAGTGAGATAGAAAATAAAATCGTGGAAATAAATGAAGCAGAGAAGAAAAAAGAATCAAAAGAAATGAGGACAACTTCAGGGACCTCTGGGACAATGTGAAACGCCCCAACATTCGAATCATAGGAGTCCCAGAAGAAGAAGACAAAAAGAAAGGCCATGAGAAGTTACTTGCGGAGATAATCGCTGAAAACTTCCCTAAAATGGGGAAGGAAATAGCCACCCAAGTCCAAGAAACCCAAAGAGTTCCAAACAGGATAAACCCAAGGCAAAATACCCCAAGACACATATTAATCAAATTAATAAAGATCAAACACAAAGAATAACTATTAAAAGCAGCAAGGGAGAAACAACAAATAATATACAAAGGGATTCCCATAATGATAACAGCTGATCTATCAATAGAAACCCTTCAGGCCAGAAGGGAATGGCAGGACATACTTAGAGTAATGAAAGAGAATAACCTACAACCTAGATTACTGTACCCAGCAAGGATCTCATTCAGGTATGAAGGAGAACTCAGAAGCTTTACAGACAAGCAACAGCTGAGAGAATTCAGCACCACCAAACCAGCTCTTCAACAAATGCTAAAGGATCTTCTCTAGACAGGAAACACAGAAAGGTTGTATAAACGTGAACCCCAAAACAACAAAGTAAATGGCAATGGGACCATACCTATCAATAATTACCTTAAATGTAAATGGGTTGAATGCCCCAAGCAAAAGACAATGACTGGCTGAATGGATACAAAAACAAGACCCCTATATATGCTATCTACAAGAGACCCACATCAAAACAAGGGACACATACAGACTAAAAGTGAAGGGCTGGAAAAAAATATTTTATGCAAACGGAGACCAAAAAAAAAGCAGGAGTTGCAATACTCATATCAGATGAAATAGACTTTCAAATAAAGGCTGTGAAAAGAGACAAAGAGGGACACTACATAATGATCAAACGATCAATCCAAGAAGAAGATATAACAATTATAAATGTATATGCACCCAACATAGGAGCACCACAATATGTAAGGCAAATACTAACGAGTATGAAACAGGAAATTAATAGTAACACAGTAAGAGTGGGAGACTTTAATACCCCACTCACAACTATGGATAGATCAATTAAACAGAAAATTAACAAGGAAACACAAACTTTAAAGGACACAATGGACCAGCTAGACCTTATTGACATCTATAGGACGTTTCACACCAAAACAATCAACTTCACTTTTTTCTCAAGTGCACACAGAACCTTCTCCAGAATAGATCACATCCTGGGCCATAAATCTAGTCTTGGTAAATTAAAAAAAAAAAATGAAATCATTCCAGTCATCTTTTCTGAACACAGTGCAGTAAAATTAGATCTCAATTACAGGGAAAAAATTATTAAAAGTTCAAACATATGGAGGTTAAACAACATGCTTCTAAATAACCAACAAATCATAGAAGAAATCAAAAAAGAAATCAAAATATGCATAGAAATGAAAGGAAATGAAAACACAGCAACCCAAAACCTATGGGACACTGTAAAAGCAGTGCTAAGGGGAAGATTCATAGGATTACAGGCCTACCTCAAGAAACAAGAAAAAAGTCAAATAAATAACCGAACCCTACAACTAAAGCAACTAGAGATAGAAGAAATGAAGAACCCCTGGGTTAGTAGAAGAAAAGAAATCTTAAAATTAGGGCAGAAATAAATGCAAAAGAAACTAAAGAGACCATAGCAAAAATCAACAAAGCTAAAAGCTTGTTTTTTGAAAAAATAAACAAAATTGACAAACCATTAGCAAGACTCATTAAGAAACAAAGGGAGAAGAACCAAATTAACAAAATGACAAACGAAAATGGAGAGATCACAACAGACAACACTGAAATACAAAGGATCATAAGAGACTACTACCAGCAGCTCTATGCCAATAAAATGGACAACTTGGAAGAAATGGACAAGTTCGTAGAGAAGTATAACTTTCCAAAACTGAACCAGGAAGAAATAGAAGATCTTAACAAACCTATCACAAGCAAGGAAATCGAAACTGTAATCAGAAATTTTCCAGCAAACAAAAGCCCAGGACCAGATGGCTTCACAGCTGAATTCTACCAAAAATTTAGAGAAGAGCTAACACCTATCTTACTCAAACTCTTCCAGAACATTTCAGAAGAAGGTCAATTTCCAAACTCATTCTATGAGGCCACCATCACCCAAAACCAGACAAAGATGCCTCAAAAAAAGAAAACTAGGGGCCAATATCACTGAGGAACATAGATGCAAAAATTCTTAACAAAATTCTAGCAAACAGAATCCAACAACACATTAAAAAAAATCATGCACTATGACCAAGTGGGCTTTATCCCAGGAATGCAAGGATTCTTTAATATCCACAAATCAATCAATGTGATACACCACATTAACAATTTGAAAGATAAAAACCATACAATTATCTCAATAGATGCAGAAAAAGCCTTTAACAAAATTCAACATCCATTTATGATTAAAACTCTCCAGAAAGCAGGCATAGATGGAACATACCTCAACACAATAAAAGCTATATATGACAAAACCACAGCAAGCATTACCCTCAATGGCGAAAAATTGGAAGCATTTCCCCTAAAATCAGGAACAAGACAAGGGTGACCACTCTCACCATTTCTATTCAACATAGTTTTGAAAGTGTTGGCCACAGCAATCAGGGCAGAAAAAGAAGTAAAAAGAATCCAGATAGGAAAAGAAGAAATGAAACTCTCACTGTTTGCAGATGACGTGATCCTCTAAATAGAAAACCCTAAAGCCTCTACTAGAAAATTACTAGAGCTAATCAACGAATATAGTAAAGCTGCAGGATATAAAATTAACACACAGAAATCTCTTGCATTCTTATACACTAACAATGAGAAAAACGAAAGAGAAATTAAGGAAACAATACCATTCACTATTGCAACAAAAATAATAAAATACTTAGGAATATATCTACCTAAAGAAACAAAGAATTATACATAGAAAACTATAAATCACTGATGAAAGAAATCAAAGAGGACACAAATGGAGAAATATACCGTGTTCATGGATTGGAGGAATCAATATTGTCAAAGTGGCCATACTACCCAAAGCAATCTACAGATTCAATGCAAACACTATCAAGCTACCAATGGTATTTTTCACAGAACTAGAACAAATAATTTCACAGTTCGTATGGAAATACAAAAAAACTCGAATAGCCAAAGTAATCTTGAGAAAGAAGAATGGAACTGGAGGAATCAACCTGCCTGACTTCAGACTATACTACAAAGCCACAGTCATCAAGACAGTATGGTATTGGCACAAAGACAGATATATAGATCAATGGAACAGAATAGAAAGCCCAGAGATAAATCCAGGAACCTATGGTCACCTTATCTTCGACAAAGGAGGCAAGGATATACAATGAAGAAAAGACAGCCTCTTTAATATGTGCTGCTGGGAAAACTGGTCAACCACTTGTAAAAGAATTAAACTAGAAAACTTTCTAACACAATACACAAAAATAAACTCAAAATGGATTAAAGATCTAAATGTAAGACCAGAAACTATAAAACTCCTAGAGGAGAACATAGGCAAAACACTCTCTGACATAAATCACAGCAGAATCCTCTATGACCCACATCCCAGAATATTAGAAAAAAAAAGCAAAAATAAACAAATGGGACCTAATGAAACTTAAAAGCTTTTGCACAGCAAAGGAAACTATAAGCAAGGTGAAAAGACAGCCCTCAGATTGGGAGAAAATAATAGCAAACGAAGCAACAGACAAAGGATTAATCTCAAAAATATAAAAGCAACTCCTCCAGCTCAACTCCAGAAAAATAAATGACCCAATCAAAAAACGGGCCAAAGAACTAAACAGAGACTTCTCCAAGGAAGACATACAGATGGCTAAAAAACACATGAAAACATGCTCAACATCACTCATTATCAGAGAAATGCAAATCAAAACCACAATGACGTACCATTGCACGCCAGTCAGAATGGCTACTATCCAAAAGTCTACAAGCAATAAATGCTGGAGAGGCTGTGGAGAAAAGGGAACCCTCTTACACTGTCGGTGGGAATGCAAACTAGTACAGCCACTATGGAAAACAGTGTGGAGATTTCTTAAAAAAACTGGAAATAGAACTTCCATATGACCCAGCAATCCCACTTCTGGGCATACACACCAAGGAAACCAGATCTGAAAGAGACACGTGAACCCCAATGTTCATCGCAGCACTGTTTATCATAGCCAGGACATGGAAGCAACCTAGATGACCATCAGCAGACGAATGGATAAGGAAGCTGTGGTACATATACACCATGGAATATTACTCAGCCATTAAAAAGAATTCATTTGAATCAGTTCTAATGAGATGGATGAAACTGGAGCCCATTATACAGAGTGAAGTAAGCCAGAAAGATAAAGACCATTACAATATACTAACACATATATATGGAATTTAGAAAGATGTTAATGATAACCCTATATGCAGAACAGAAAAAGAGACATAGATATATAGAACAGTCTTTTAGACTCAGTGGGAGAAGGCGAGGGTGGGATGTTTCAAGAGAACAGCATCGAAACATGTATATTATCTAGGGTGAAACAGATCACCAGCCCAGCTTGGATGCATGAGACAAGCCCTCGGACCTGGTGCACTGGGAAGACTTAGAGGGATCGGGTGGACAAGGAGGTGGGAGGGGGGATCGGGATGGGGAACACATGTAAACCCATGGCTGTTTCATTAACAAAATCCAGTACAATTAAAAAAATAATAATAATAAAGAAAAGAAAAAAAAATAAATGCAAAAGTAGCAAGAGTCTACTACCAGGAACTGTATTATAAATTGGACAACATAGGAGAAACAGACAATTTCTTAGAATGTACAATCTCTGAAGACTGATACAGAAATTTAAAGAAAATATGAATAGACCAACCATAAGCACTGAGATTGAAACTTAGTCTGTCAGTTCAGTCGCTCAGTCGTGTCTGACTCTTTGCAACCCCATGAACTGCAACATGTCAGGTCTCCCTGTCCATCACCAACTCCCGGAGTTTACCCAAACTCATGTACAGTTAATTGGTGATGCCATCTAGCCATCTCATCCTTTGTCATCCGCTTCTCCTCCTGCCTTCAATCTTTCCCAACATCAGGGTCTTTTCAAATGAGTCAGCTCTTCGCATCAGGTGGCCAAAATAATGGAGCTTCAGCTTCAACATCAGTCCTTCCAATGAATACCCAGTACTTATCTCCTTTAGGATGGACTGGTTGAAGCTTCTTGCAGTCCAATGGCCTCTCAAGAGTCTTCTCTAACACCACAGTTCAAAAGCATCAATTATTTTACACTCAGCTTTCTTTATAGTCCAACTCTCACAACCATACATGACCACAGGATAAACCATAGCCCTGACTAGACAGACCTTTGTTGGCAAAGTAATGTCTCTGCTTTTTAATATGCTGTCTAGGTTGGTCATAACTTTCCTTCCAAGGAGTAAGTGTCTTTTAATTTCATGGCTGCAATCACCATCTGCAGTGATTAAAACTAATAAATAGTAAAAAAACAAAATGAAACCTCCCAACAAACTAATATCCAGGACCTGTTGGCTTTATGGGAGAATTCTGTTAACCATATAGAGAAGAACTAACCCATATCCTTCTGGAATTCTTCAAAAATTGCAGAGAAAGTTAATCTCCCAAACTCATTCTGTGAGGCCACATCAGCCTAATACCAAAACCAGGAAAAGATACCACACAAAATAAAATTAAGGACAATATCATGGATGAATAAAGACTCAGAAATCCTCAACAAATTCTAGCAGTCAAAAACCAACACTTCAATATGTTCATACACCATGATTTATCCCATGGATGCAAGGATTCTTCAATATCTGCAAATTAATCCATATAATACATCACATCAATAAGTTGAAGAATAAAAGAAAAATATAATCCTCACAATAGATGCAGAAAAACTTTTGACAAAATTCAGCACATATTTATAAAAATTTCAAGAATCTGGGCATGCAGCGAACATAGCTCAACACAGTCAAGGCTATATATGGCAAACTGACAGCTAATATCATACACAACATTGAAAATCTTAAAGCATTTCCTCAAAGAAAGGAATAAAACAAGGATGTTCACTCTTGCCACATTTATTCAACATGGATTGGAAGGCCTGGCTATGCCAATCAGAGAAGAAAAAGAAATAAATGGAGTCCAAATTGGAAAATAAGAAGTAGAATTGTCACTCTTGGAGATGACATGATACCAAACACAGAAAATACTAAAGACATAACCAGAAAACTGCTATAGCTCATCAGTGAATGTGACACAATTGCAAATTACAAAATGAGTACATAGAAATCTGTTGCATTTCTATACACTAACAATGAAACATAAGAAAGAGAAATTCAAGAAGCAATCATATTTTCTATTACATTAAAAATTATAAAATTCCTAGGAATAAACGTACCCAAGGAAACAAACCACCTATACTTCAAAAACTATAAGGTGATGATGAAAGAAATCATAAATAAGAGAATCAGATGGAATGATGTAAATGTAAAAAGTATGGTGGAGGGAGTACATAAAAAACACTGGGACATAACACAGTCAAAAGTTAGATTTTACAGAATTGCTCTTAAAATGTATCTCATAAGTTCTGTAAACAAAAAAACTTTTTTTTCTAAAATTGATGCATTGATCAATTTTCTACCTTTTAAGTGCCCTTTTTAGTAAATGGCTAGTTTTAATAATAAGAGCAAATTTGAATAAAAAGAAAGTTATCTTTTCTTATAACAGGAAGAAAACCACAAAATGAATATGTTGTATTTATTTTCACAAAGTTATTATAACAGAATAGGGGTTTCTGAAAAAAGGAATTATAACAAGCATTTATACTCAGTATAAGCAGAATAGCAAAGGGTGAAAATGTGTAGATAATAAATAACATGTTATATCTGTAAGTAAAAATAATGAGTTAATTTTAACTTGAACAAAAATTACTACTTAAAGATAAGTGAAGACAGTTTGTGGGCCTTGGGGACTGAAACTTTTAGAAGTTTCTCAAAGGAAGCTTTTATTGCTAGTGGTTAAGTAGTTGAGCCACAAATCTACAAGTATTTAATTTATTTTTATATTGCAAGTGTATAGGTTACAGTTTATCACAATGAAGGCAAAATTTATCACCCTCTATTTAAAGCTATAACAAGTATGTGCTCAAATCAACAAGACTTTCCTTCAGAGTAAGTCGACTGTAACTTGTCCTTGACCAGTCAGACAAATAAATAACAGCCTTCCTGTTAATCTGCTGAAGATGAACAGTTTACTGTCTTTCATCTTTAGAGGGAGGATGTCAGTAGTAACGATGCTTTTTATGTCACGTGCCTCAAGCATTGCCATTCCACTATTGCTCAAAAGCTTAGTGAGATGTTAAGAAATGGGATATAATATACTTCTCTTATTCTCCCATTAACATGATATATGAATTTTTAACATTAAAACATTCCATGGTTGAATTAGGAAATATATATTAAAAGTAAAATAAAATGCATGTCACCAAAGAAAGTAAAAGCAACAACTACAAAATCAATGAAGGGTATTTTTGTGTGTCGGAGAGATTTCGATCACTACTATTCTAAGCCATTTCCTATATCCAAACACACAAACACAACATTTGCAGAAATTATGAACGTTTTAAAATAATCTCAGCATGATATTTCAGAAAATGGAATTTTGCAATGTTTCGAGTACATGTTGAAAAGACAGGTAGACTTGAACAGATAAAGGAAAAGGTAAAAGAAAGTAGGACACACATTTTTGGTCTAAATATTTAAAAACCTTTAAAAGGATTTAAATCACTGTTTCATTTTTACTTTCTTTAGAAACTTCGATAGTGTTTTCCACAGTGACTGTACCAATTTAAGTTCCCACCAACAGTGTAAGAGGGGTCCCTTCTCTCCACATCCTCTTCACCATTTATTGCTTGTAGATTTTTTGACATGTGTAAGGTGATCTCTCATTGTACATTTTGATTTGCATTTCTTTAATAATTAGTAGTATTGAGAATCTTTTCATATGCCTGCTGTCCATCTCTATGTCTTCTTTGGAGAAATGTCTATTTAGGTATTCTTTTTTATTTTTTACTGGGTTATTTGGTCTTTTAATTGAGTCACATGAGCTATTTGTAAATTTTAGAGATCTACAAATTGTAAACCCCATGTCAGAAACATCATTTGCAAATATTTTCTCCCATTCTGGGGTTGTCTTTTCATTTTGTTTATGGTTTCTTTTGCTGTGCAAAAGCTTTTTAGTTTACATAGGTCCCATTTGTTTACCTTTAGTTCCATTATTTTGGGAGGTAAATTGAAAAAGATATAGCTGATATTTATGAAAAAGATTGTTCTGCCTATGTTTTTGTTTAAGAGTTTTATAGTTCTGTCTTACATTTAGTTCTTTAACCCAGTTTGAGATTATTTTTGTGTATCATGTTAAAGAATGCTTGATCTAGCAATGTACTTTTGTACATATATCTGAAAAAACACATGGTTCAAAGGGATACATGCACCAGAAAGTTCACGGCAGCATTGTTTACAGTGCCCAAGACATGGAAGCAATCTAAATGTCCATCGACAGATGAATGGATAAAGAAGATGTGGTACATATACACAATGGAATATTACTCAGCCAATAAAAGAATTAAATAATGTCATTTGCTGTGAAATGTATGGGCATGGAGGTTTTCAAACTAAGGGAACTAAGTTAGCGATATTGTTTATATATGAAATCTAAAAGAAATAATACAAATGCACTTATTTACAAACCAGAGATAGACTCACAGACTTAGAGAATGAATTTATGGTTACTAGCACTGGGTGTGCTTAGTTGCTCAGTCGTTTTTGACTCTTTGCAACCGTGTGGACTTCAGCCTGCCCAGCTCCACTGTCTTCGGAGTTTTCAAGCAAGAATAGTGGAGTGAGTTGCCATTTCCTCCTCCAAGGGATCTTCCTGACCCAGGAATTGAACCTGCATCTCCTGTGTTTCCTGTACTGGAGGCAGATTCTTTACCCACTGAGCCATTGAGGAAGCCCACTACAAAATGCTAAGTTACCAGAGGGAGTAGATTGGAAGTTTGGGATTAACATGTACTGCTATATTGAAAAGAGATAACCAACAAAGACTTACTGTATAGCACAGGAAATGCTGCTCAATATTTTGCAATACCCTAAATGAGAAAATAATTTGATAAAGGTTAGATAGATGTGTATATATAACAATTACTTTGCTATATATCTGAAAGTCACACAACATTGTTAATCAACTATGCTCCAATGTAAAATAATTTTTTAAATCACTTTTTTAAATTTGAAGGCTGATTTCTCTGCAGTGGAAATATTAAATTAAAACTGGTGTAATCTTTCTTATCACTAAGTGTAAATACTTACTGATGCCAATGGACTTCAGTCTCTCTATAAGACTCTGGGCATAGATCACACGATGGACTCAATATGTATATATCATTTAGAAAAGTTTTAAGAAGCAACCCTTGCTATTTAGGAAGTTCCTGGTACAAATATTGCTTTATGTTAGAAATTGAAATATTTGTCTGTTCCATAGCTTGAACAAATGCCTACTCATTTCGATATGGCCCATGGGATACAAACCCTGTCCTAAGCCTTGTGAAATAAATTGTCTCCAGAACTTGTTACAATCATATGATGTTTTCTAGATTTATTGATTTTTATACAGAAATTTGTTGCCTAGTATTTTTTAGCATCATTTTCTGTTTATTATCAGACTTCCCTGATGGCTCAGATGGTAAAGGATCTGCCTGGTATGCAGGAGACCTGGGTTCAATCTCTGGGTTGGAAAGATCCCCTGGAGAAGGGAATGGCAACCCACTTCAGTATTCTTGCCCGGAGAATTCCATGGACAGAGGAGCCTGGCAGTCTACAATCCTTGGGGTTACAAAGAGTCAGATATGACGGAGTGACTAACACACATACACACACATACATATATATTATTAAACAAACAGAGTCAAAAAATTGCCTCAGAACTTTAACCTAGGATATATGAACTATGCACATATAATATGACCTTTAAAGCTAATAAGTTCTTACATATATGCAAGGTTGTTTTTTTCTAAAAATGTTTTTAACAATTATTGCACAAATAAGTCACAAAACTTTGGTTGCTACATTCTCACATAGTATTCTTGACAAAGTTTAATAAGAAACAAAGATTGTGGGTTTGTCTCTGTAAACTATGAATGCATTTAGTACTACAAAAATGCAGGCTTCTGGGAAGATATTCAGGAGCCATAAGGGCCTGAAACGCTGAGGTTGTATAATAGTAGGCATTCAGGACACTATTGTCAAATAGTTAGGATTAACTGGATATGTTGTCAAATAGCTGGGATTTTGGAAACATCCAGATGATGGATTTTTTTTTCTTCATTTTTTATCAGTATGTTTAGACATAATCTTAATTTCCTTAACAATTTGTACTTTTTTTTAAAGTTCATTGCTTGTATGTAAAAGAACCATTTCTATTCCTCTTCATTATAAAAGCCTTAAAGGATAAATGATAATATTGGAAATAAATCACTAGCATCCACAAGGCACAGAACAACACACTAAAACCGCAATGAATTTCTTTTACCTCATAATTTCAGTAAGATTAATTAAACCACAATTAAATTTGTCTAATCTTTCTGCTGAAATCTTTTCATAGTATCTTGAATTTGCTTATACCAATACTCAGGATGAAGTCTATGCTACCTCAGCAGAATGCTCTGTATTTTTAGGTTATCCCATGGAACCAGTTTTGATTGAGCTATAGCATGAAGGGTAAGTGGATTCTAGGTTGTTTAATCCTTGGTTCTCAATTCTCAGCATTATTCTGTTCAATAGCTGATTTCCAAAGTAGGGCCACATGTTGGTCTCTGGGGACCTGTTAGACTACCTGTTGCATTCTAAGGCCACATTTTGCACTTTTCAAGTGACAAATACTTAAACATTTAGTTTTATTTAAACATTGACTACCACACAGTATAGTTATTTTTCATTCCTGGCTCTGAATGTGTACTATACAGTATGGACGAGCAGAACAGAAAGAGAACCACAGGTCTGTTGAGTATTACTAAATAATGCATGTAAATTGAGTGAGATAGCTAATTCAAAGAGTGGTAAAGCTTAAATCAAGCAGATACTGGGTTTTCTTATGCAAATTAACTTTAAGCTGTACAAATCTTACCCCTCCTCCCTCCCCCAACCCCCCAGGATTCTTACCAAATAAGCACTCCTTGAAAGTGACCAATAAAAATGCTGACACATCTTTCCACGCCTAACTATTACTTAAATACCATCCATCACTTTGCATTACTTTGATTTAACACAGGATTTTAATCAAATTTGATGTGACAGCCACTGATCAATGTCATTTACAAAATTTCTCAGTTAAATCTGTTCATCTTAAGCCTATTTTTTGCATAATATAGCATCAAAACTTTAGCAATATTATTTAAAAATAAATGTATCTGTTCCTCACTTACTGGAATATTTAAGGTGGCAGATTATATGTTCCATGAAATAGGATGGGTGGCTGACAGGAGCATAGATGTATTGCTATATAAATAGACTATAAGTGCAATATTTTACAGCTGCTTCATCTCTATTCAGAATACTCAAAGGTTCCTGGGTCAACTGATTCCTATTTACTCAAATTTATATTGACTAGCTTAAGGAAGCAAATCTGACACAGTGATTAATTAGACTTTATAGCTCATTGGCAGGCTGTAGCTTAGTATAATTAGCAGAGCTCAAGTTCATCTTTAAATACCATTATGGTCTTCATATTAAAAATGTCAAATTATATTTTTCCATTGTTACAAAATCCAAGATGACTTATTTTCCAAACTTACATAAATGACAATGAAAGACTCAACAGAATACCTTATTTAATACAAAACTTCCACAGCAATAAACATTTTTCAGAAAACTTATTCAGTGGCTCCTGATGTATAAATTTGCATTTTAAACATAAAATATTTCTGAATACTCTATGATAATAAAACAAAATTATCTATGCAATACATTTATCTTCAAAAAATTGGAACAAGTAATATAATGAGCCAAAACTTAAAGTTACATGCATCTGACCTTGCTTATTGTACTAGATGATTCCTAAAGTGTAAGTAAATATCTTGTATATCATATTATATTCATAACATCTGAGTTATTTTCAGTTATGAATTATTATAGCAAAACAAATTGGATTAAACATGCACTAATGAAGTGATTCTTTATAGTAGGAGACAAAATCCAAATAAGACACACAGATGGCTAACACATGAAAAGATGCTCAATATATTCTATGTTTAATCAGTCAGTCTGTCAGTTCAGTCACTCAGTTGTGTCCGATTCTTTGCAACCCCATGAATCGCAGCACACCAGGCCTCCCTGTCCATCACCAACACCCGGAGTTTACTCAAACTCATGCCCATCGAGTCGGTGAGGCCATCCAGCCATCTCATCCTCTGTCGTCCCCTTCTCCTCCTGCCCCCAATCCCTCCCAGCACCAGGGTCTTTTCCAATAAGTCAACTCTTCGCAAGAGGTGCCCAAATTATTGGAGTTTCAGCTTCAGCATCAGTCCTTCCAATGAACACCCAGGGCTGATCTCCTTTAGGATGGACATATTGAATCTCCTTGCAGTCCAAGGGAATCTCAATTTAGAAAGATGTTAATGATAACCCTATATGCAGAAGAGAAAAAA
>CM035303.1:62613166-62625256 GCA_020226075.1 Hydropotes inermis | reverse complement strand
GAAACAGATCACCAGCCCAGGTTGGATGCATGAGACAAGTGCTCAGACCTGGTGCACTGGGAAGAGCCAGAGGGATTGGGTCGAGAGGTAGATGCAAGGGGGGATCGGGATGGGGAATACATGTAAATCCATGGCTAATTCATGTCAATGTGTGACAAAAACCACTACAATATTGTAAAGTAATTAGCCTCCAACTAATAAAAATAAATGAAAAAAAAATAAGCATCAATTTTTCAGCGCTCAGGTTTCTTCACAGTCCAAATCTCACATCTATACATGACCACTGGAAAAATCATAGCCTTGACCAGATGGACCTTTGTTCGCAAAGTAATGTCTCTGCTTTTTAATACGCTATCTAGGTTGTTCGTAACTTCCCTTCCAAGGAGTAAGCATCTTTTAATTTCATGGCTGCAGTCACCATCTGTAGTGATTTTGGAGCCCCAAAAAATAAAGTCTGACACTGTTTCCACTGTGTTCCCATCTATTTCCCATGAAGTAATGGGACCAGATGCCATGATCTTAATTTTCTGAATGTTGAGCTTTAAGCCAACTTTTCTCTCTCCTCTTTCACTTTCATTAAGAGGCTTTTTAGTGCATCTTCACTTTCTGACATAAGGGTGGTGTCATCTGCATATCTGAGGTTATTGATATTTCTTCCAGCAATCTTGATCCCAGCTTGTGCTTCTTCCAGGCCAGAATTTCTCATAGGCACCTTAAATTAAGGATGGTCAAAACTGAATTCTCTATCTCTTTTTATCTTATAATTTACTTCTCCAACAATTTTCTACATCTCATTTTATGATGACTCTGTCCTTCTCATTGCTTAGGTTGAGCATGTTTGTATCATTTTTTATCTACTTCTTTCACATTTGTGTACATTGCAGTAAGAATCTTGTTAGTTATACATTCAAAACATTTCTTGAATCAAAAAATTTCTCACTACCTCCATTTTTTATTTTACTTTGGTCTAAGTTACCATCATCATTCATCTGAAACCTGTTATAGCTTTCCTATTTATATGTTTATTACCCTATAGCATACACCACACAATAGAATAGTTCTTTTAATAAGTCAGATTGTGTAATTTCTTTCCTCAAAATTCATTTTTTTCAGACTAATATTCTATGGCCTTGCAGTGGCCTACAAGATCCCTCATGATTTTCTCATCTCTACCCGTAATATCTTTCTTTGATCCCATCTACTCTAATAGGCCAATAATGTTCTCACATTAAGACATTTATACTAGCTTTTTGCTTTGCCTGAAATGCTTTTCCTCTGAGCATTGATTGACAACACTGTAAAATATTTCTTACTTTTATTGTTTATTGGTTGTTTCCCCTGCCAAAGTATTACATCCATGCAGGTAAGGATCATTTGATTATGTGATTCACTGATGTATCTTAAACATCATGATTTTATTTAACTGCATTCTATAAACATTTACTGAATTTTACATTCATATCAGTATATATAAAATATATATACATATAGCAATATATAAAATTATATTTATATAACATTATATGTATATGTATAACATATATAAATGTGTTATTTATGCATATTATATATAAATATATAACATATTATATATAAATATTTATATAACAGTATACATATGCTTATATGCATTAAGTATATAAACTTATACATACATGTTTTTGTTCTGAAAGAAGAAATTATAACTATTCCAGTCCCTCTATCCATAATTAATTGGATTTTTAATTTATTTTTTCTTTTTTGAGAAGTATCATGAAATTGGAAGCAATTTTCCAGAGCTGTGATTTGTAATTTGAAATTAAGCTATGTTCTTACTCACATTTATAAAAATTCAAAGCTTAAGTGCATTAATGCAATAACTTTTATTTCTAACTGGTACACATTTACATCATAACTTAGCACTATATATACCTATATATTCAGTAGAAAAATGTCAAATTCATTTGCTACCTACAAGCCCTTTTAACATCTTATTTGTCTTTATTCATCTTGAAGGGAAAGTACCTATTTTACACATTGACCTTTCAAAGGTCCTACAAGGGAGGGATGTTTCAAGGTAAAATAATTCAGAAATGATGCAAAATATTGAAACTTGTCAGACTCTCCACTTTGATATTTGACTTTTCTTTTACAACTTCAACAATTCTATAAAACATATTATTCAGAAGAAAGTGACCTTTTGCACCATTTCCAACTTTATATTTTTATGTGCATTCTTATCATCTAGTTTCCAAAATAAAATATTAGTTTTGGAATGAGGATCTCTTTCTAGTTAACATACCACATATGCACTTCCCTTAATTTTCAGCAATGAAATCCATAGAATATACTTGCACTTAGTGCCAATAGTTTAAAATTTTTACTTGACTTTGTCACATGGGCAAATAGAAAACTGAAAGAAAGTAGAGAAATAGAGCAGTTCTTATTGTGGGCAGCATATGTAAACATGTGCAATTTAGAGCACAATATTCCAGGGAGAGAAGGGGAAACCATGGGGAATAATGAAGATCCAAAAGCACACCTTTGCATGCTTAACTGTGGGATGATCTTGTGAGATATATTTGTCATTCAATCTCCCTTATGTAAATAGTTTGAATTAATAAGTTCATAATGAATCTATAAATTTCTGCCTCACACAGATCATAGAGGTGGTTGTTGTTTATAGGTATATCAGAATAACCATTTCTAAACTATCTTCCCTGGTACAGAGTTATGGTGGTAAATTAAAAACCCATGTGGCAGAAGCCTCATTATTATGTTAAGTATTATAATTAACATTAGGTCCTATTTATTGAGAATCCTCTAAATGCCTGTGACAGTAACAGTAGACTTAGTATTTTGTTTTTCATGGCACCTCTGGAAGAAATGATGACTATTCCTTCTTTATAGATGAGAAAATGGACTTAGAGAAGTTAAATGACTTGCCTAGGGTTACACAGCTTAGAGACTTCCCTGGTGGCTCAGACGGTAAAGCGTCTGCCTACAATGTGGGAGACCCAGTTTCAATCCCTGGGCTGGGAAGATCCCCTGGAGAATGAAATGACAACCCACTCCAGTACCCTTGCCTGGATAATCCCATGGACGGAGAAGTCTGGTAGGCTGTAGTCCTTGGGGACGCAAAGAGTTGGACATGACTGAGCGACTTCACTTTCACTTTCACACAGCTTAGAAGCTGACAGAATTTCACAAAGAGATTTACTGTCCCAGTAGAAAATGCTAGGGGGCTTTCCTGTTGGCTCAGTTGTAAATAACTCACCTACCAATGTAGAAGAATGCAGGAGATGCAGGTTTGATTCCTAGGTCAGGAAGATCACCTGAGGAGGGAAATGGCAAACCACTCCAGTATTCTTGCTTGGGAAATCATATGGACATTGGAGCCTGGTGGGCTACAGTCCATGGGATCACAAAAGAGTTGGACATGACTTGGCAACTAAACAACAGCAAAGAAAAATTAATTACACTAGTAACACCCAAAGTTACTAAAAATAAAGAATCTCTGAAAAGTGTATAGGATACTCATTATAATTTGGTGTTTTACTTAGGAAAATGTCTAAATATCCATTCACTCACCAGTATTTGATATATAGAATATATTTTTTGAATGTGAATCTGCTGATAAAATCTTTTCATATATTATATCCATTACCCATTATTCCACAATTTTCAATTTCTGTATAGAGTAACCCCAAGGACTGCAGCATGACAGCCTTCCCTATCCTTCACTATCTCTTGGAGTTCACTCAAACTCATGTTTATTGAGTCAGTGATGCCATCCAACCATCTCATTCCCTGTTGCCCTCTTCTCCTCCTGCCCTCAATCTTTTCCAGAGTCAGGGTCTTTTCCATTGAGTTGGCTCTTGTCATCAAGAGGCCAAAGTATTGGAGCTTCAGCTTCAGCAAGAGTCCTTCCAATGAATATTCAGGGTTGACTTCCTTTGAGATTGATTGGTTGGATCTCCTTGCAGTCCAAGGGACGCCCGAGAGTCTTCTTCAGGACAACAATTTGAAAGCATCAATTCTGCAATGCTCAGCCTTCTCTATGGTCCAACTCTCATCCATACATGGATACTGGAAAAGCCATAGCTTGACCACGCAGACCTTTATTAGCAGAGTGATGTCTCTATTTTTTAATATCCTGTCTACGTTTGTTATCGTTTTCCTTCCAAGCAGCAAACATCTTTTATTTTCATGGCTACAATCAAGGTCTGCAGTGATTTTGAGCACAATAAAATAAAATCTGTCACTGTATCTACTTTTTCTGTTTCATTTGCCAAGAAGTGATGAGACCAGATGCCATGATCTTAGTTTATTGAATGTTAAGTTTCATGCCAGTTTCTTCACTCTCATCTTTCACCTTCATCAAGAGTCTCTTTAGCTCTTCTTCATGTTCTTCTATTACAGTAGTATCATCTGTATATCTGAAGTTGTCGATATTTCAATTGGCAATCTTGATCCCAGCTTGTGAGACATCCACACTCGCATTCCATATGATGCACTCTGCAATATAAATTGAAAAAGCAAGGTGCAAATATACAGCTTTGTCATACTCCTTTCCTAACTTTCAGGGATTCCCTATTGGCTCAGCAGGTAAAGAGTCTGCCTGCAATGCGGGAGACCCTAGTTTGATCCCTGGTCGGGAATATCCCCTGGAGAAGGAAATAGCAACCCACTCCAATATTCTTGCCTGGAAAATCCCATGGATGGAGGAACCTGGTGGGCTACCTTCTATAGGGTTGCAAAGAGTTGGACATGACTGAGCAACTTCACCTCACCTTTTCATAACTTTAAACCAGTCTGCTGCTTCATGTCTGGTTCTAACTGTTGCTTCTTGACCTTCATACAGGTTTCTCAGGAGGCAGGTAAGGTGATCTGGTATTTCAGTCTCTTGAAGAATTTTCCACAGTTTGCTGTGATCCACACAGTTAAAGGCTTTATTGCAGTCATTGAAGCAGAAGTACATATTTTTCTGGAACTCTCTTGTTTTCTCCATGATCCAGAGAATGTTTTTAATTTGATTTCTGGTTCCTCTGCTTCTTCAAAACCCAGCTTGTACATTTGGAAGTTCTCAGTTCGTATACTGCTGAAGCCTACAATTGAAGATTCTGTACATAACTTTGCTAATATGTGAATGAGTGAAATTGTACAGTAGTTTGAACATTTTTGGCTTTGCCCCTCTTGGGATTGGAATGAAAACTGACCTTTATCAGTCTTGTGTCCATTGTTGGGTTTTCCAAATTTGCTGACATATTGAGTGCATGAAGAGGAACAAGTATATGAAATCTCATTAAAGAAGAAAAGGTGACACTAACTGCAAGATTTTCTTACAATGATGCATCTGTTCCTCAATCATTTACTAGTGCTTTATTTCAAAACTAGCTATCATGTAGTTCAATCAGAAACACTATACAATTTATCACCTATGTTAATAAATTAAGTAATTTCTCTCATGAATTTTTCTGAATTTATGAGTGAGAAGTGGGCTTGAATAGCTTCCACTTTGAAATCTGAGGAGGAAAATATTTTAATAAGCATACAAGTGAAAATCAAGATTGTGGGGAGAAATATCAGTAACCTCAAAAATACAGATGATATCACCTTTAATGGAAGAAAGTGAAGGAATTAAAGAATCCCTTGATGAAAGTGAAAGAAGAGTGTAAAAAAACTGGCTTAAAGCTCAACATTCATAAAACAAAGATCATGGCATCTGGTTCTATCACTTCATGGCAAATAGATGGGGAAACAAGGGAAACAGTGATAGACTTTATTTTCTTGGACTCCAAAATCACCATGGATAATGACTGCAACCATGAAATTAAAAATGCTTGCTCATATCAGTGTATGGCAAAAACCACTAAAATAGTGTAAAGTAATTAGCCTCCAACTAATATAAATAAATGAACAACGACAACAAAAATGATGCATGCTCCTTGGAAGAAAAGGTATGACAAACCTAGACAACATTTTAAAAAGAAGAGTCATCACTTTGCCAACAAAGGTCCATATTGTCAGAGCTATGGTTTTCCCAGTAGTCACCTATGGATCTGAGATCTGGACAATAAAAAAGACTGAGCACCAAATAATTGATACCTTTGAATTGTGCTGCTGGAGAAGACTCCTGAGAGTCTCTTGGGCTGCAAGAAGATCCAACCAGTCAATCTTAAAGGAAATCAACCCTGAATATTTACTGGAAGGACTGATGATGAAGCTGAAGCTTCATTACTTTGGCTGCCTGATACGAAGAGCCCACTCAATGGTAAAGAACTTGATGCTGGGAAAGATTGAGGGCAGGAGGAGAAGGGGACAGCAGAAGATGAGATGGTTTAATGACATCACCGACTCAATGGACATGAGTTTGAGCAAACACCAAGAGATGAGTAAAGACAGGGAAGCCTGGTGTCCTGCAGTTGCAAAGAGTCAGATACAACTGAGAGACTGAACAACAAGTTACAAGCATAAAAAGAGAGATGAGACAAAGAGGAAAATCATACTTCTAGCAATAATCATCTTAGGTTACACCAGAACTCACAACTTGCAAATTAAGCAGCCTACAGACCAAGGCTTCCCTGGTAGCTCAGTTGGTAAAGAATCTGCCTGTAATGCAGGAGACTTGGGTTCAATCCCTGGGTAGGGAGGATGCCTGGGGAAAGGAAAGGGTACCCACTCCATTATTCTGGCCTAGAGATGACTTTCACTTTCACAGACCAGGAATTAAAAGCCAAATAGTTGACGAGGAGGGAACTAAGATGGCAGAAGAATAGAACGGGGAGACAACTTTCTCCCCTACAAATTCATCCAAAGAACATTTGAAAGCTGAGCAATCTCCACAAAACAACTTCTGATCACTAGCAGAGGATATCAGACATCCAGAAAAGCAGCCCATTGTCTTCGAAAGGAGTCCTGTATGGAGGGAAAAAAGTCTTGAGGCTACTGAAAGAATACGACTGAAAACCAGAGGCAAGAGACTTAAGCCAAAAACCTGAGAACACCAGAGAACTCCTGAGTACAGGGGACATTAATTAATAAGAGATCATCCAAAAGCCTCCATACCTACACTGAAACCAACCACCACCCAAGAACAAATAAATTCCAGAGCAAGACATTACCACACAAATTCTCCAACAACACAGAAATATAGCTATGAGTGCCAATATACAGGCTGACCAAAGTCACACCAAACCCATAGACCCATCTCAAAACTCACTTCTGGACTCTTCAGTGCACTCCAGAGAGAAGAAATCCAGCTCCACCCACCAGAACACCAACACAAGCTTATCCAACAAGCAAACCTCGACAAGCCAAACACCCAGTCCTACCCACTGGGAGAAACCTCCACAATTAAAAGGAACCACAGGCTACCAGAATACAAAATGGCCACCCCAAACCATCAATCTAAACAAGATGAAAAGGCAGAGAAATACCCAGAAAGTAAAGGAACATGAAAAATGTCCACCAAGCCAAACAAAAGAGGAGGGGATAGGGAATCTACCTGAAAAAGAATTTAGAATAATGATAATAAAAATGATCCAAAATCTTGAAAACAAAACGGAGTTACAGATAAATAACCTGGAGACAAGAATTGAGAAGATGCAACAAAAGTTTAACAAGGACCCTAGAAGAAGTAAAAAGGAGTCGATTAAAAATGAATAATGCAATAAATGAGATCAAAAACACTCTGGAGAGAACCAGCAGGAGAATAACAGAGGCAGAAGATAAGATATGTGAGGTAGAAGATAAAATGGTGAAAATAAATGAAGCGGAGAGGAAAAAAGAAGAACAGAATTAAAAGAAATGAGGACAACCTCAGGGACCTCTGGGACAATGTGAAATGCCCCAACATTCAAATCATAGCAGTCCCAGAAGAAGACAAAAAGAAAGGTCATGAGAAGATATTCAAGGAGATAATGGCTGAAAACTTCCCGAAAATGGGGAAGGAAATAGCCACCCAAGTCCAAGAAACCCAGAGAGTCCCGAACAGTGTAAACCCAAGGCAAAACACCCCAAGACACATATTAGTCAAATTAACAAAGATCAAACACAAAGAACAAATATTAAAAGCAGCAAGGGAGAAACAACAAATAACACACAAGGGGATTCCCATAAGGATAAGAGCTGATCTTTCAACAGAAATTATTCAGGGGAGAAGGGAATGGCAGGACATACTTAAAGTTATGAAAGAGAATAACCTACAACCCAGATTACTGCACCCAGCAAATATTTAATTTAGATATGAAGGAGAATTTAAAATCTTTACAGATAAGCAAAAGCTGAGATAATTCACCACCACCAAACCAGCTCTTCAACAAATGCTATAGGATCTTCTCTAGACAGGAAACAAACAAAGGTTGTATGAACATGAACCCCAAACAACAAAGCAAATTGCAATGGGTCCATTCTATCTAGTAATTACCGTAAATTTAAATGAGTTGAATGCCCCAACTAAAAGACAAAGACTGGATGAATGGATACAAAAGCAAGACCCCTATATATGCTGTCTACAAGAGACCCACCTCAAAACAAAGGACACATGCAGACTGAAAGTGAAGGGCTGGAAAAATAAAATATTCCATGCAAATGGATACCAAAAGAAAGCAGGACTGTTGGTGGGAATGAAAACTAGTACAGCTACTATGGAGAACTGTGTGGAGATTTCTTAAAAAACTAGAATTAGAACTGCCATATGACCCAGCAATCTGACTTCTGGGCTTACACACCAAGGAAAGCAAATCTGAAAGAGACACGTGCACCCGAATGTTCATCACAGCACTGTTTATAATAGCCAGGACATGGAAGCAACCTAGAGGCCCATCAGCAGATGAATGGATAAGGAAGCTGTGGTACATATACACTGTGGAATATTGCTCAGCCATCAAAAATAATTCATTTGAATCATTTCTAATGAGGTGGATGAAACTGGAGCCCATCATACACAGTAAAGTAAGCCAAAAAGATAATGACCAACGCAGTAAACTAACGCGTATATATGGAATTTATAAAGATGGTAACAATAACACTATATGCAAAACAGAAAAAGAGACACAGATGTACAGAACAGAATTTTGGACTCTGTGGGAGAAGGCGAGGGTGGGATGTTTCTAGAGAACAGCATCAAAACATGTATATTATCTAGGGAGAAACAGAGCACGAGCCCAGGCTGGTTGCATGAGACAAGTGCTCGGGCCTGGTGCACTGGGAAGACCCAGAGGAACTGGATGGAGAGGGAGGTGAGAGACGGATTGCAATGGGGAATACATGTAAATCCATGGCTGATTGATGGTAATGCATGACAAAAACCACCACAATATTGTAAAGTAATTAGCCTCCAAATAATAAAAATAAATGGAAAAGAAAAGAAAAGAAAGCAGGAGTCGCAATACTTATATCAGATAAAATAGACTTCAAAATAAAGGCTGTGAAAAGAGACAAAGAAGGACACTACATAATGCTCAAAGAATCAATCCAAGAAGAAGATATAACAATTATAAATATATATGCACCCAACATAGGAACACCACAACATGTAAGGCAAATGCTAACAAGAATGAAGGGGGAAATTAACAATGACACAATAATGGTGGGAGACTTTAATACCCCACTCAGACCTATGGACAGATCAACTAAACAGAAAATTAACAAGGAAACAGACTTTAAATGACACAATGACCCACCTAGACCTAATGGATATCTATAGGACATTTCACCAGAAAACAATCAATTTCACCTTTTTCTCAAGTGCACATGGAACCTTCTCCAGAATAGATCACAACCTGGGCCATAAATCTAGCCTTGGTAAATTCAAAAAAATTGAAATCATTCCAGTCATTTTTTCTGATCACAATGTAGTAAGATTAGATCTCAATTACAGGAAAAAAAACTATTAAAAATTCCAACATATGGAGGTTAAATAACACACTTCTGAATAATGAACAAATCATAGAAAAAATAAAAAAAGAAATGAAAAGATGGATAGAAATGAATGAAAATGAAAACACAGCAACCCAAAACCTATGGGGCACTGTAAAAGCAGTGCTAAGGGGAAGGTTCAAAGCAATACAGGCTTACCTCAAGAAACAAGAAAAAAGTCAAATAAATAACCTACTCTACACCTAAAGAAACTAGAGAAGGAAGAAATGAAGAACCCCAGGGTTAGTAGAAGGAAAAAATCTTAAAAATTAGGGCAGAACTAAATGCAAACGAAACAAAGGAGACCATAGCAAAAATCAACAAAGCTAAAAGTTGTTTTTTTTTTTTTTAAGGTAAATAAAATTGACAAGCCGTTAACCAAACTCATCAAGAAACAAAGGGAGAAGAACCAAGTCAACAAAATTAGAAATGAAAATGGAGAAATCACAACAGACAACTCTGAAATACAAAGGATCATAAGAGACTACTATCAGCAGCTCTATGCCAATAAAATGGACAACCTGGAAGAAATGGACAAATCCTTAGTAAAGTATAACTTTCCAAAACTGAACCAGGAAGAAATAGAAAATCTTAATAGACCCATCACAAGAACGGAAATCAAAACTGTAATCAGAAATCTTCCAGCAAACAAAAGCCCAGGACCAGATGGCTTCACAGCTGAATTCTACCAAAAATTTAGAGAAGAGCTAACATCTATCTTACTCAAACTCTTCCAAAAAATTGCAGAAGAAGGCCAACTTCCAAACTCATTCTATGAGGCCACCATCACCCTAATTCCAAAACCAGAGAAGGATGCCTCAAAAAAAAGAAAACTAGGGGCCAACATCACTGATGAACATAGATGCAAAAATCTTTAACAAAATTCTAGCAGACATAATACAACAACATATTAAAAAGATGATTCATCATGACCAAGTGGGCTTTACCCCAGTAATGCAAGGATTCTTTAATATCTGCAAATCAGTCAATGTAATACACCACATTAACAAATTGAAAGATAAAAGCCATATGATTATCTCAATAGATGCAGAAAAAGCCTTTGACAAAATTCAATGTTCATTTATGATAAAATCTCTCGAGAAAGCAGGCATAGAAGGAACATACCTCAACATAATAAAAGCTTTATATGACAAACCCACAGCAAACATTTTCCTCAAAGGTGAGAAATTGAAAGCATTTCCCTTAAAGTTAGGAATAAGGCAAGGGTGTCCTCTCTCACCACTGCTATTCAACATAGTTTTGGAAGTGTTGGCGACAGCAATCAGAACAGAAAAAGAAATAGAAGGAATCCAGATGGGAAAAGAAGAAATAAAACTCTCACTGTTTGCAGACGACATGATCCTCTACATAGAAAACCTTAAAGACTCTACCAGAAAATTACTACAGCTAATCAATGAATACAGTAATGTTTCATGATATAAAATTAACACACAGAAATCCTTTGCATTCCTATATGCTAACAATGAGAAAACAGAAAAGGAATTAATGAAACAATGCCATTCACCACTGCAACAAAAAGAATCTAATATTTAGGAGTATATCTACCTAAAGAAATGAAAGAGCTACATATAGAAAACTATAAAACACTGATGAAAGAAATCAAAGAGGACACAAATAGATGGAGAAATATACCGTGTTCATGGATTGGAAGAATCAATATTGTGAAAATGGCTATACTACCCAAAGCAATCTATAGATTCAATGCAATCCCTATCAAGCTACCAACAGTATTTTTCACACAACTAGAACAAATAATTTCACAATTTGTATGGAAATACAAAAATACCTCAAATAGCCAAAGCAATCTTGAGAAAGAAGAATGGAACTGGAGGAAACAACTTCCTGACTTCAGGCTCTACTACAAAGCCACAGTCATCAAGACAGTATGATACTGGCACAAAGACAGAAATATAGATCAATGGAACAGAAGTGAAAGCCCAGAGGTAAATCCACATACCTATGGACACCTTAACTTCGACAAAGGAGTCAAGGTTATACAGTGGAAAAAAGACAACCTCTTTAACAAGTGGTTCTGGGAAAACTGGTCAACCACTTGTAAAAGAATGAAACTAGAACACCTTCTAACACCATACACAAAAATAAACTCAAAATGGACTAAAGATCTAAATGTAAGACCAGAAACTATAAAACTCCTAGAGGAGAACATAT
>CM035303.1:62585178-62603422 GCA_020226075.1 Hydropotes inermis | reverse complement strand
AAGATAGCATATTAAAAAGCAGAGACATTACTTTGCCAACAAAGGTCTGTCTGGTCAAGGCTATGTTTTTTCCAGTGGTCATGTATAGATGTGAGAGTTGGACTGTGAGGAAAGCTGAGCACTGAAGAATTGATGCTTTTGAACTGTGGTGTTGGAGAGGACTCTTGAGAGTCCCTTGGACTGCAAGGAGATCCAACCTGTCCATCCTGAAGGAGATCAGTCCTGGGTGTTCATTGGAAGGACTGATGCTAAAGCTGAAACTCCAGTACTTTGGCCACTTCATGCGAAGAGTTGACTCACTGGAAAAGACCCTGATGCTGGGAGGGATTGGGCTCAGGAGGAGAAGGGGATGACAGAGGATGAGATGACTGGATGGCATCACCGACTCGATGGGTATGAGTTTAAGTAAACTGCGGGATTTGGTGATGGACAGGGAGGCCTGACGTGCTGCAATTCATGGGATCGCAAATACTCAGAGATGACTGAGCGACTGAACTGAACTGAAGTGAACTGAAGCAAAATCCATTGCTTTACTTATACTTTTTTAATATGCTATCTAGGTTGGACATAACCTTCCTTCCAAGGAGTAAGTGTCTTTTCATTTCATGGCTGCAGTCACCATCCGCAGTGATTTTGGAATCCCCAAAATAAAGTCAGCCACTGTTTCCACTGTTTCCCCATCTATTTCCCATGAAGTGATGGGGCTGGATTCCATGATCTTAGTTTTCTGAATGTTGAACTTTAAGCCAACTTTTTCACTCTCCTCTTTCACTTTCAAAAGGCTCTTTAGTTCTTCTTCACTTTCTGCTGTAAGGGTGGTGCCATCTGCATATCTGAGATGCTATATATTGTTACCCTGCTTATTTAACTTATATGAAGAGTGAGTTAGAAACACTGATAAAAGCTGGGAAAAGGTGGATCTGATATGTCAATACCCAATTATCTTACTTCTGACTATATCCATATTCCTACAGATCCTTGGGCAAGAGGTTCCGTTTCTTTCATCTTTTGGCAGAATTTCCCTTGGTCATATTCTCCTTTGAGAGGCAACTTCTATGTTACTCCTTTCCCTGGAAAGAGATAGCAAATTTTGTACACTGAGATAAAACACAGCAGGGCAATTATTTTTTAAATATATTTTATATTATTATTTGAAATACTTAACTATACCAACTTTTGATTTCTGTCAGTTATCATAAGAATTTTTGCAGTATTATTAAAAACTTCCATGATGCTTAATGACTAATCGATGTTCAGTCAGTTGATTTAAGTCTAGTTGAGTACACCTATTCACTTAAACTACTAATTAAAATTTTATGGAGAGAAAAAGATGATGAATGTGGATGTGGAGTACATCCCTCTCCATGGATATATCAGGAATATATCTCCAGACACAGAATATCTTGCAGAACACCAGCTGAGAGTGGGCAAGAGTACCTGACCACTGGAAAATAATATATAAACCCTTGAAAAACAGTAGGAGGAAGGAATAAGGAGGGGGAAAGAGGAGAATGAGCAAGTCTGCACCTACCTTTGGCAGGTGGGGGAACTGAAGCAGGGGTCAGGTCCCCACAATGGGGCAATTGTTTGGGACAGAGGAGAAGCAGTACAGGCTGTTGGAGAGTGAGCCAGTTAACCTGTGAATCTGAATGGAATGAGAATCATACAGACAATCCTTGCTGCAGCCCTACTTACCCTAGACAGAGATGAAGGTCCCCTGGAATGTGTGGAAGATAGTATCTGAAATATAGGGATTAGAGAGCAATCCCAGGGAGAGGTTTGCTGTTTATTATGGGGAGATGGCCTGAGGGAATGTGAAGGAGCAGATCATGGTGGGAAATACCTTCAGTGGAAAGCTGGGCTGCCACGGAGGCAAGGCGATACTACACTCACATGCTAGAAGTGGAGCCATCACTGTAGCCTCTCTCACCCTACACATCAGCACCAGCTGAACAATATAGAATGATCCTCAGAAAGTGTGGTCCTTTAAATGCCTGATGTGCCAAGCAATAGAGAATCACCACAACTAGAGGTGCCCTTTAAGTGTGTGAATGGGCGAAGTAACAGAGAAGGACCAGCCAAAGAGGCCCTCTGATCGCCAGCTGCCAGAGGCTTGATAAAGACCTTGATGGGGCCATAGCTCCTGCAGCTGAGGCAGTCAGTGTTTTGAACACTTGGGGCCATCAGGATCCCTTCAATCCAAGCAGTTGCACCACCTCCATGCTCAGTCCTCACTGGGGCAGTGCTGCCAGAGACTAGAAAAAACCCTTATAGCATCATAGCTCCTGTGAAAATAACGACTGTTACCCTTGTGTACCCAGCATTGCCAGGGTACTGTGATCCAAGCATCCATGCCACCTCCATGCTCGATATTCACTGAGACAGAGCTGCCAGAGGCTGGAAAACACCCAAGAGCTCCATATTTCCTGCTGCCCTCACCAATGCCTCACCTGAGTACCTGGTGCTGCCATAGCTCCTATAACCCAACCATCTGCATCACCTCCACCCCTGGTTCTAACTGGAGCAGACACAAGTCCTAAGGGCAGCCTCAGGAGCAAACTCCTGTGGACAACATACATGTAGAGGTGGAGATAAAGCCACATTTGAAAGCCAGGATAAGTATGGCTAAGGAAGAGAACCCAAAACCTTCCCACCAGCTGCACAAGCTGCAGATTAAATTCACATGGTTGACTAGGCAGACTCTGTGTCTATGGTATATATAAAAGAACAATGAGAGCTCTCTCGCTCTCTCTCTCTCTCACACACACACACACACAAATGCCCTAGCTCTGCCGGCTGTGGACACTGGAGGCCAGAACATAGAGTAGTAGGATTAGAGTCTGAGCTGCCTCCATAGAAGGTCCAGAGACCAGCCCAGTATTGGAGGGCATCCTAGGGAGGTGAGGTAGACTGTGACTCACAGTGAGGGAAAGGGCACTGAGAGCTGAGATCCAATAGAGATATTTATCATTATTCTTATATTTTGACATGTTCTGTAGTTGCTTCTGGATTTTTTCTTATTTTTTTCCCTCTTGTTGTAGTTGTTGATTTTAGTAGTACTATTAAATCTATTTAAGCTTTTTAGAATATTTCATCACGTTTTTTATTTCCTTAAATTCTTCTGCCTCTACACTGGCCTTTTGCAGTTCTGTTTTTGTTGTTGTTGTTTTGTTTTTAATTTTAAAACTTATTATTATTATTTTATATTTATTCTTTTGTTTTTCTTCTTCTTATGTTCTTGCTGTATTCTTTAAAATATATAAACCTTTTTATCTAACTCTATTTAACTTTGTTTTTCTATTATTTCTTTTCTTCCTTTCCTTTCTTTTTCTCACTGTGTTTCTTAGTTTGTTTCATTTTTGTTGCTTTATTCTCCAGTTGACACCTTGCTTTGATTGTGTTTTCCAATTTGGGCTTTAGTTAGCTTTATTTTTAACTGTTTTTCTATCATTTTTGGTCACCGGGTCAATCTCTTATAGTTTCTTTCTCTGGACTTTTTTGGTTTTGTTTATCTGTATGTTCCATTATTTTGCTATTTTTTTTTGCTTGAATTTGCATTTAAGAGTTGTTTGGGGTTTATCTTTTGTTTCTTGTTTTGCTTTATGCATGCTTGTTTTAATCCTCTATAATGCTATAAAAAAAAAAAAAACTACTTGTGGAATCTAAATTCCCTGACCAGAAACCAGACCCTGAGCCATTGGAATGTGAGAGCTGACTCCAAGATTCTAGACTACCAGAGAACTCCTAACTCCAGGGAGTATCAATTAGTGAGAACTCTCACAAAGGCCTCTACCTGTGTACAAGACCTGGCATCACCCAACTGCCAGCAGCACCCAGTGCAGGATGCCTCACTCAAACAACAAACAAAAACACAAAATAATCATAATACAGGATTACCACCTCATACAGCCCTGCCCAACAGAGGCAGGAAAACCCACCTCCTTTCACTGGAATGCAAGCACAAGTCACACCGAACACAAGGCCTACATAAAACACTGGACCAACATTACCCACAGGGGGCAGAAACCAAAAGCAAGAAGTAATTCAACCTTGAAGCCTGAGAAAATAATACATCAAACAATAAGTTAAAAAAATATAAGGCAAAAAAATGTGTAAATAAAGGGACAAGCTAAAAACACAAAAGACCAAATAAATGAAGAGGAGATAAGCAAGCTACCTGAAAAAATATTCAGAATAATGACAGTAAAGATGACCCAAAACTTTGAATATAGAATGGAGAAAATGCAATACTCAATCAACACATTTAACAAGGACCTAGAAGATATAAAGAACAAACAAACAGAGATGAATAGCAAAATTACTGAAGTTAAAAGTTTTCTAGAAGGAATCAATAACAGAATATCTGAGATAGAAGACTGGAAAGTGAGCTAGAATATAGGATGGTGGTGGAAATAACTGTCGAAGAGCAGAATAAAGGGAAAAATTGAAAAGAACTGAGGATAGTCTCAAAGAATGTCTGGGACAATATTAAACACAGAAACGTTCAAATTATAGGGGTCCCAGAAGAGGAAAAGGAAAAGAAAGTGTCTGAGAAAAAAATCTGAAGAGATTATAGTCAAAAATTACCACAAAATGGGAAAAGAAATAGCCAAGTTCAAGAAGCACAGAAAGCCCCATACAGGGAAAATTCACGGAGAAACACACCAAGACACATACTAATCAAACTAACAGATAATTAACACAAAGAAAGAATATTAGGGAAAATAATTTGGGACGGGAAAAGAAAAAATATATAGCCAAAACGGAAAAGCAACAAGTGACATACAAGAGAAACTTCAAACAATTAACAGTTAATCTTTTAGCAGAAACTCTGCAGAACAGAATAGAATGACAGGATATATTTAAATTAGTGAAAGAGAATAATCTACAATAACTATTATTCTACACAGCTATGATCTCATTCAGAATTGATGGAGAAATCAAAAGCTTTACAAGCAAGCAAAAGTTAAGAGAATTTGGTACCACCAAACAAGCTTTACAATAATTATTTATGAGACTTATATAGACAGGGCATACAAGAGAAGGAAAATATCTACAAAAACAAGCCTCAAAAAATTAAGAAAAAGTCAATAGAAATATATATATATATATATATATATATATATATATATATATATATAATTAGTTTAAATGTAAATAGACTAAAAATTCCTACCAAAAGACATAGACTGGCTGAATGGATGAAAAAACAAGGCCCAAATATATGCTGTCTACAAGAGACCCACTTCAGATTTAGAGACACAGACATATTTAAAGTGAGAGTATGGAAAAATATATTCCATGTAAGTGGGGTTCGAAAGAAATCTGGAATAACAATACTCATATCAGACAAAATAGACCTTAAGATAAAGAATAATACAAGAGATAAGGAAGGACATTACATAATTATCAAGGGATCAATTCAAGAGGAAGACAAAACAATTGCTAATATCATTCAGCAAACATAGGAGCACCTCAATACCTAAGAAAAACACTAACAGATATAAAAGGAGAAATTCTGTACATCTGTGTCTCTTTTTTCTGTTTTGCATATAGGGTTATCGTTACCATCTTTCTAAATTCCATATATATGCATTAGTATACTGTATCAGTCTTTGTCTTTCTGGCTTACTTCGCTCTGTATAATGGGCTCCAGTTTCATCCATCTCATTAGAACTGATTCAAATGAATTCTTTTTAATGGCTGAGTAATATTTCATGGTGTACATGTACCACAGCTTCCTTATCCATTCGTCTGCTGATGGGCATCTATGTTGCTTCCATGTCCTGGCTATTATAAATAATGCTGTGATGATGAAAGAGACACTTGCACCCCAGTGTTCATCTCACTACTATTTATAATTAGCCTCCAACTAATAAAAATAAATGGAAATAATAATAAAATGAGAAATTGACAGTAGTATAATAGTAGTAGGTGACTTTAAAACTCCACTTACACCAATGGATGGATCATAAAAACAGAAAATCAATAAGGAAACACAAGCCTTAAATGACACATTAGTTCAGATGGACCTAACTGATATATGTAAGATGTTCCATCCAAAATTAGAAGAAAATAATTCCTTCTCAAGTTCACATGGAACATTCTTCAAGACAGACCATGTCTTGAAAATGGTTTTCATATTTTCATAGGTGACAAATCAAATCTAAATAAAATTAAGAAAATGGAAATAATTTCAAGCATTTTTTCTGACTACAAACCTATGAGACAAGATATCAATTATAGGGGAAAATAACTTTAAAAACACAAACACATGGAGATTAAAAAATATGTTCCTAAATAGTGGACTGGTTACTGAAAAAACTAAAAAGGAAATAAAAACAAATGACAAAAAAAAAGGACAGCACAGCAACTCAAAATGTACAGGGTAAAGAAAAAAGCAGTTCTAAGAAGGAAGTTTACAGCAACAAAACCCTACTTAAAGAAACACACACCAGTCAGAATGGCCATCATCAAAAAATCTACAAATAATAACTGCTGGAAAGGGTATGGAGAAGAGAGAACTCCCTTGTACTGTTGGTGGGAACATAAATTGATAGAGCCATTAAAGAAGACAGTATGGAGAGTCCTTTAAAAACTAGGAATAAAACCACTATATGACCCAGTATTCCATTACTAAGCATACACCTTGAAGAGACCAAAATTGAAAAAGACATGTGTAACCCAATATTCATTGCATCATTATTTATAATAGCTAGGACATGGAACAATCTAGAAGTCCATTGTCAGAACAATGAATAAGGAAGCTGTGGTACATATATACAATAGAATATTACTCAGCCATAGAAAGGATCACATTCAAGTTAGTTCTAATGAGGTGGATGAAACTAGTGCCTATTATACAAAGTGAAATAAGGAAGATAAAATAATCGTATATTAATGCATATATTTTTTTTTCTGGGCTCCAAAATCACTGCAGATGGTGATTGCAGCAATGAAATTAAATGACGCTTACTCCTTGGAAGGAAAGTTATGACCAACCTAGATAGAATATTAAAAATAGGAGACATTACTTTGCCGAAAAAGATCCGTCTAGTCAAGGCTATGGTTTTTCCAGTGGTCATGTATGGATGTGAGAGTTGGACTGTGAAGAAAGCTGAGAACCGAAGAATCGATGCTTTTGAACTGTCTTGTTGGAGAAGACTCTTGAGAGTCCCTTGGACTGCAAGGAGATCCAACCAGTCCATCCTAAAGGAGATCAGTCCTGGCTGTTCATTGGAAGGACTGATGTTGAAGCTGAAACTCCAATACTTTGGCCACCTCATGCAAAGAGTTGACTCATTGGAAAAGACCCTGATGCTGGGAGGGATTGAGGGCAGGAGAAGGGGGCGACAGAGGATGAGATGGTTGGATGGCATCATCCACTCGATGGACATGGGTTTGGGTGGACTCCAGGAGTTGGTGATGGACAGGGGTGCCTGGCGTGCTGTCCATGGAATCACAAAGAGTCGGACATGACTGTGAGACTGAACTAAACTGAACTGATGGCACCTAGAAAGGCAGTACCGATGAACCTATTTGCAGGGCAGCAATGGAGACACAGCTATAGAGAACAGATATTTGGATATGGTGGAGGGGGGGAGAAGAGGGTGGGATGTCTGGACAGAGTAACACGGAAATATATACATTGCCATATATAAAATAGATAGCCAATGGGAATTTGCTGTATGAATCAGAGAACTGAAACCAGGTCTCTGTTAACAACCTAGAGGGGTGAGATGGGAGGGACGTGGAAGGGAGTTTCAAGAGGGAGGGAACATAGGTATACCTATGTCTGATTCATGTTGATATTTGGCAGAAACCATCACAATATTATAAAGCAAATATCCTTCAATTAAAAATAAATTTGACTATTAAAAAATAAATGGATACAATGTCAAATTTAAGTTTTCCTTGGGGGATAAAAAACATTGCAGTGCAGTTTGTTTTCACTTATTTTTGTTTTCTATTCAAATGTTTTCTAAAGTTAAGATGATTTCTATTGCCTCCAGGAGTCTAAATAAAGGACCAAAAATATGAAAATGCTTTTAAAAGTCTTATTCTAAGAAATGTGTATTTACAGAAGTAAAAGATACAGAAAAGCACACAAAAAATTAAAAATCTATCCTGTGAGGTTTTGTAATCTGTAACTTCCTACATTTGAAGGTAATTACCTGTATTATCAGAAATATGTCTATTTTAGTATATTAAATTGCTCTTCAACTACCATTGATATTTGGGTAATACATAACCAATCTTTATACACACACTCACACACACAAATAGTCACAGAGAAGAGAAAAAGGAAGAAAAATTTAAGGTTCTTTGTATATTCATTTCCAATAAGATTCCACTGAATTTATTTACACTGTGAATTTGTGAAAACACTCCTTCTCACTCACCAGCTCTGCCACACTTTTTTCTCATTAATACATTTTGTCAACTGACAAATTTTTTTTAATTGGCACATTTTAAAAATACCCCAAATTTGTTTATAAAATACACTTACAAATAGGGAGATTAAATTTTTATTCAAAATTTTATTATTATTTGAATTTCCACTTTAGACCAAAGTACAATTTAACATTTTCTCATTATTGCTTTATTAATGGTTTTCATTTCTTTTATGTGAATTTGATAATCATGTTACAGTATGCTTTCTAGTTTGATGGAAACATTTTACTTTTATGAAGCCTTATGTTATGAAGGTAAATTCATTGTGTTTTTAGTTTTTAAATTATGTTCATGTTGGGAAGTTGAGAAAATAGGTAGTTTCCATTGAGTAAAATAAAACTTTCCATACTACGATGAACCAAATTTGATTAATATAAACATATTTTATTCTAGTTTTATATTAACCTTGATTCATGCTCCTAACATTCCAGGTTCCAATGTTACAGCATTGAACATTACTTTTACCAACAGACACATCCAAACTAAACATTGTTTCCACTGAAGCCCAGCCTCTTCATATTCTCTGGAGCTATTTCTCCATTCTTCCCCAGTTATATATGGGACACCTAAAGATCCTCAATGATCAATAAAAAGAAATAGAGGGGAAGAAAATCGGAAAAATTAGAGATCTCTTCAAGAAAATTAGAGATACCAAAGGAATATTTCATGCAAAGATGGGCTCAATAAAGGACAGAAATTGTATGGACCTAACAGAAGCAGATGATATTAAGAACAGGTGGAAAGAATACACAGAAGGATTGTACAAAAAAGATCTTCATGACCCAGATAATCATGATGGTGTGATCACTCCCACTCACCTAGAGCCAGACATCCTGGAATGTGAAGTCAAGTGGGCCTTAGGAAGCATCACTATGAACAAAGCTAGTGGAGGGGATGGAATTCCAGTAGAGCTATTTCAAATCCTAAAAGATGATGCTGTGAAAGTGCTGCACTCAATATGTCAGAAAATTTAGAAAAGTCCCCAGTGGCCATAGGACTGGAAAAGTTGAGTTTTCATTCCAATCCCAAAAAAAGGCAATGCCAAAGAATGTTCAAACTACTGCACAATTGCATTAATCTCACACTTTAGTAAAGTAATGCTCAAAATTTCCCAAGTAAGGCTTCAGAAATACATGAACATGAATTTCCAGATGCTCAAGTTTGTTTTAGAAAAGACAGAGGAACCAGAGTTCAAATTACCAACATCCGCTGGATCATCAAAAAAGCGAGAGTTCCAGAAAAATCATCCACTTCTGCTTTACTTACAATGCAAAAGCCTTGGCTGCATGGATCACAATAAATTGTAGAAAATTTTGAAAGATATGGGAATACCAGACCCCCTGATGTGCCTCTTGAGAAACCTTTATGCAGGTCAGAAAGCAACAGTTAGAAATGGACATAGAACAGCAACCTGATTCTAAATAGGAAAAGGAGTAAATCAAGGCTGTATATTGTCACCCTGCTCATTTAGCCTATATGCAGAGTACATCATGAGAAATTCTGGGCTGGAAGAAGCACAAGATGGAATCAAGACTGCCGGGAGAAGTGTCAATAACCTCAGATATGCAGATGACACCACGCTTGTGGCAAAAAGTGAAGAGGAACTAAAAAGCCTCTTGATGAAAGTGAAAGAGGAGAGTGCAAAAGTTGGCTTAAAGCTCAACATTCAAAAACGAAGATCATGGCATCTGTTCCCATCATTTAATGGGAAATAGATGGGGAAATAGTGGCTGACTTTATTTTTGTTGTCTCCAAAATCACTGCAGATGATGATTGTTGCCATGAAATTAAAAGACGCTTACTCCTTGGAAGGAAAGTTATGACCAACCTTGATAGCATGTTTAAAAACAGAGACATCACTTTGCCAACAAAGGTCCATCTAGTCAAGGCTATGGTTTTCCAGTAGTTATGTATGTATGTGAGTGTTGGACTATAAAGAAAGCTGGACACTGAAGAATTGACGCTTTTGAACTGTGATGTTGGAGAAGACTCTTGAGAATCCCTTGGACTGCAAGGAGATCCAATCAGTACATCCTAAAGGAGATCGGTCCTGGGTGTTCCTTGGGAGGACTGATGTTCAAGCTGAAACTACAGTATTTGGAGTATTGTGAAGAGCTGGCTCATTTGAAAAGACTCTGATATTGGGAAAGATTGAAGGCAGGAGGAGAAGAGGACAACAGAGGATAAGATGGTTGGATGGCATCACTGACTCAGTGGACATGAGTTTGGGTGAACTCCAGGAGTTTGTAATGGACAGGGAGGCCTGGAGTGCTGTGGTTCGTGGGGTTGCAAAGGGTGTGACTGAATTGAACTGAAAGATCTAGGGAATTAATCTTACAGTATCATATATTTTTGCCTTTTCATACTGTTAGTGGGGTTCTCAAGGCAAGAATACTGGAGTGATTTGTAATTCTTTCTCCAGAGGACCAGATTTTGTCAGAATTGACCTGTCTGTCTTGGGTGGCCCTGCAGAGCAGATGACAAGAGAGAAAATCAAAATTTTAGAAATCAGTGAACTAAAATAGATGAGAAAGGGGAAAATTAATGCAGATGACCATTGTATCTACTACTGTGGGCTAGAATCCCATAAAATAAATGGAGTAGATTTGCTTCTCTATTTTACTTGATGAGTTTGGCTAAAGGTTTATCAATTTTATCTTCTTAAAGAACCAGCTTTTAGTCTTATTGATTTTTACTACTGTTTCTTTCATTTCTTTTTTCAATTATTTCTGCTTGGATCTTTATGCTTTCTTTCCTTCTACTAATTTTGGTGCCATTTTGTTCTTCTTTATCCAGTTGTTTTAGTTGTAAATTTAGGTTTTCTATTTGATTTTTTTGCTGTTGTTGTTGTTATTTCTTGAGGTAGAATTTTGTTTCTGTAAACTTCCCTCTTATAACTGCTTTTTTTGCATCCTACAGGTTTTAGTTGTCGTGTTTTCACTGTTATTTGTCTCTAGAAATGTTTTATTTCCCTTTTGATTTCTTCAGTAGACTGTTGGTTATTTAGAAACGTATTGCTTAATCTCCATGTGTTTGTGTCTCTTACACGTTTTTTTCCTCCCCATTTATTTTTATTCATTGGAGGCTAATTACTTTACAATATTGTAGTGGTTTTTGCCATACATTGAAATGAATTAGCCATGGATTTACATGTGTGCTCCATCCCGATCCCCACTCCTGTCATACACGTTTTATTTTCTTGACTTTGATTTCTATTCATAGCATTGTGGTCAGAGAAGATACTTGATATGATTTCAATTTTCTTAAATTTACTGAGGTTTGATTTGTGACCCAAAACTCTTAGGCATACACCCTGAGGAAACCAAGACTGAAAAAGACACATGTATCACATTGTTCACTGGAGCACTGTTTACAATAGCTAGAACATGGAAGCAACCTAGATGTCCGTCGACAGACGAATGGATAAAGAAGCTGTGGCATATATACACAATGGAATATTACTCAGCCATAAAAAGGAACACGTTTGAATCAGTTCTAATGAGGTGGGTGAAGCTAGAACCTATTATAGAGTGAAGTAAGTCAGAAAGATAAAGATAAATATCATATTCTAATATATATAATATTTATAATATATATTATATATAATAATTGTATATATATATATATATTTATATATATAGTACTGAAAAATTTATTTCCAAATGAACATTGGAGAAAGAGACATAGTGAATAGACTTATGGACATGGGGGGGAGGGTGAGATGGGTGGAAAGAGTAACATGGAAACTTATAATACCATATGTAAGATGGCCAATGGGAATTTGCCGTATGTCTCAGGAAATTCAAACAAGGGCTCTGTATCAAGCTAGACAGGTGGGATAGGGATGGAGATGGGAGGGAGGTTCAAAAGGGAGGGGGTGTATGTGTACCTATGTTTGATTAATGTTGAGGTTTGACAGAAAACAGCAAAATTCTGTAATCATACTTCAATAAAAAATGAAAAAATAAAAATGAAGTATCACACATAGGAAACAAGAGACTGAAATGCAGTCAGTCCAGTTCAGTCACTTAGTGGTGTCCAACTCTTTGTTACCCCATGGACTACAGCATGCCACACATCCCTGTCCATCACCAACACCTGGAGCTTGCTCAAATTCATGTCCATTGAGTCAGTGAGGCAATCCAACCATCTCATCCTATGTTGCCCCCTTCTCCTACTGACTTCAATCTTTCCCAGAATCAGGGTCTTTTCCAGAGTCAGTTATTCCCATCAGTTGTCAAAAGTATTGGAGCTTTAGATTCAGGATCAGCCCTGTTAATGAATATTCAGGACTGATTTCTTTTAGGATTGACTGGTTTGATCTCCTCGTAGTCCAAGGGACTCTCAAGAGTCCACACCACAGTTCAAAAGCATCAATTCATTGGCACTCAGCTTTCTTTATACTCCAACTCTCACATTCATAAATGATTACTGGAAAAACCACAACTTACTACAAGGACCTTTGTTGGCTAAGTAAGGTCTCCACTTTTTAATATCCTGTCTAGGTTGGACATAGTTTTCCTCCCAAGGAACAAGCATCTTTTAATTTCATGGTTGTAGTCGCCATCTGCAGTGATTTTGGAACCCCCACCAAAAAAAAATAAAAGCTTCTCACTCTTTCCATTATTTCCCCATCTATTTTTCATGAAGTGATGGGACTGCATGCTATGATCTTAGTATTCTGAATGTTAAATTTTAAGCCAACTTTTTCACTCTCCTCTTTCACTTTCTCATTATGCTCTTTAGTGCTTCTTCACTTTCTTCCCTAAGGGTGGTGTCATCTGCAAGCCTGAGGTTATTGAAATTTCTCCTAGCAATCTTGATTCCAACTTGTGCCTCATCCAGGCCAGCATTTCACACGATATGTTCTGCATATAAGTTAAATAAACATGGTGACAATATACAGCCTTGATGTACTCCTCTCCTGATTTGGATCCGGTCTGTTGTTTCATGTCCAGTTGAAACTGTTGTTTCTTGACTTACATACATATTTCTCAGGAAGCAAGTAAGTTGGTCTGATATTCCCATATCTTGAAGAATGTTCCACAGTTTGCTGTGATCTACACAGTCAAAGGCTTTGGCATGGTCAATAAAGCAGAAATAAGGCTTTGGCATGGTCAATAAAGCAGAAATAAAAGTTTTTTGGAACTCCCTTGTTTTTGCAATGACTCGACGGCTGTTGGCAATTTGATCTCTGGTTTGACTGCCTTTTCTAAATGCTCCTTGAACATCTGGAAGTTCACAGTTCACATACTGTTGAAGCCTGGCTTGGATAATTTTGTGCATTACTTTTCTAGTGTGTAAAATAAGTGCAACTGTGTGATTGATTGAACATTGTTTGTCAATGTCTTTCTTCAGGATTGGAAAGAAAACTGACTTTTGAGTCCTGTGGCCAGTGCTGAGTTTTTCAAATTTGCTGGCATATTGATTGCAGCACTTTAACAGCATAATACTTTAGGATTTGAATTAGCTTAGCTGGAATTCCATCACCGCCACTAGTTTTGTTCATGTGATGATCCTTAAAGCCCTCTTGACTGCATTACAGGATTTCTGGATTAGGTTTGTGATCACACCATCATGGTTATATGGGTCATGAAGATCTTTGTTGTATATTTCTTCTGTGTATTCTTGCCACCTCTTCTTATTATCTTCTGCTTATGTTAGGTCCATTCCATTTCTTTTCTTTATTGTGCCCATTTTTGCATGAAATGTTCCCTTGGTATCGTTAGTCTTCTTGAAGTGATCTGTAGTCTTTCTCATTCTATTGTTTACTGTATTTCTTTGCACTGATCACTGAGGAAGGCTTTAATGACTCTCCTTGCTATTCTTTGGAACTCTGCATTCAAATGGGCATATATCTCCTTTTCTCCTTTGCTTTTAGCTTTTCTTCTTTTCTCAGCTATTTGTAAGACCTCATCAGACAACCATTTTGCCTTTTTGCACTTCTTTTTCTTGGGAATCATCTTGACCACTGTCTCCTGTATAATGTCAAGAACCTCCATCCATAGTTCTCAGGCATTGTGTTTATCATATCTAATTCCATGAATCTATTTGTCACTACAACTGTATAATCATAAGGGATTTGATTTAGGTCATACCCGAGTAGTCTAGCAGTTTTCCCTACTTTCTTCAATTTCAGTCGGAATTTGTCAATAAGGAGTTCATGATCTGAACCACAGTCAGTCCCCTGTCTTGTTTTTGCTGACTGTATACAGTTTCTCTATCTTTGGCTTCAAAGAATATAATCAATCTGATTCTGGTATTGTCCATATGGTGATGTCCATGTGAAGAGCCTCCTCTTGTGTTGTTAGAAGAGAGTGTTTTCTATGACTAGTGCATTCTCCTGGCAAAACTCTGTTAGCCTTTGCCCTGCTTCATTTTGCACTACAAGGACAAATTTGCCTGTTACTCCAGGTATCTATTGACTCCTTACTTTTGCATTCCAGCCCCATAAAATGAAAAGGACATCTTTTTTGCGTTAGTTCTAGAAGATCTTGTCGGTCTTCATAGAACCATTCAACTTCAGCTTTTTCAGCATTATTGGTCAAGACATATATTTGAATTACCATGATATTGAATGGTTTGCCTTGGAAACAAACAGATCATTCTGTTGTTTTTAAGATTGCACCCAAGTACTGCATTTCAGACTCTTTCCTTGATTATGAGGGCTACTGCATTTCTTCCAGAGATTCTTGCCCACAGTAGTTGATATAATAGTCATCTGAATTAAATTCTCCCATCCCAGTCCACTTTAGTTCACTGATTCCTAAAATCTCTTTGTTCAGTCTTACCACCTCTAATTTTACCACTTTCAATTTACCTTGATTCATGGATCTAACATTCCAGGCTCCTTTGTAATATTGTTTTTTACAGCATCTGACTTTACTTCCATCACCAGTCACATACACAACTGGAAGTTGTTTTTGCTCTGGCTCCATCTCTTCATTTTTTTCTGGAGTTATTTCTCCACTCTTTTCCAGTGGCATATTGGGTACCTACCAACCTGGGGAGTTCATCTTTCAGTGTCCTATCTTTTTTTGCCTTTTCATTCTGTTCATGGGGTTTTGAAGGCAGGAATACTGAAGTGGTTTTTCATTCCCTTCTCCAGTGGACCACATTTTGTCAGAAATGCAGTACTTGGGTACAATTACAAAAGCAACAGAATGATCTCTCTTAATTTTCAAGGCAAATCATCAGACATCAGAGCAATCCAATTCTATGCCCCAACCACTAATGCCAAGGATGCTGAACTTGATTGAGTCTATGAAGACATATAAGATCTTCTGTAAAAAAAAAAAAAAAAAAAAAGATCTTCTCTAACTATCACTTTTTCATCATAGGGGCATGCATGTATGAAAAGCTGCTTCAGTTGTGTCTGCCTCTTTGTGGCCCTATGGAGCATAGCCTGCCAGGCTCCTCTGTCCATGGTATTCTCCAGGCAAGAAGAGTGGAGTGGGTTGCCACGCCCTACTCCAGGGGCTCTTCCCAAACCGGGGATCAAACCTCTGTTTTTTGTAACTCCTGCACTGCAGGTGGATTCTTTACCACTGAGCCACCTGGGAAGCCGTAATCACAGGGGATTGGAAAGCAAAAGTAGGAAGTTAAGAGATACCTGGTGTAACGGGCAAATTTTGCCTTGGAGTATAAATTGTAGCAGGGCAAAGGCTAACAGAGTTTTGCCAAGAGAACAAACATACAGGTCATAGAAAACAACCTCTTCCAACAGGACAGATGATTCTACACACGGATGCCACCAGATGGTCAATATCAAAATCAGATTGATTATATTCTTTGCAGCTGATAACGAAGAAACTCTATACCATCAGCAAAAACAAACCTGGACCTGACTGTGGCTCATATCATGAGTTCCTTATTGCAAAACTCAGGCATAAATTGAAGAAAGTTGGGAAAACCACTAGGACATTCAGGTATGACCTAAATCAAATTCCTTGTGATTATTATCCTTATTATTATTATTATTATTATCCTTATTATTATTATCCTTGTGGATGTGATGAATATATTCAAGGGATTAGATCTTGTAGGCAGAGCACTTGAAGAATTATGGATGGAGGTTGGTAACATTGTGCAGGAAACAGTGACTAAACCATCCCAAAGAAAAATAAATGCAGGAAGCAAAGTGATTTTATGAAGAAGCCTTACTAATAACTGAGAATACAAGCTTTCCCTGAGAAAGGGAAAGATATACCTAATTGAATCAGAGTTCCAGAGAATAGCAGGGGGAGATAAGAAGGCCTTCTTAAGCGAACAGTGTAAAGAAATAGAGGAAAACAGTATAATGGGAAAGACTAGAGAACTCTTCAAGAAAATCAGAGATCAAAGGAATACTTCATGCAAAGATGGGCACGACAAAGACAGGAATGGCAAAGATCCAACTGAAGCAGAAGAAACTAAGATGAGGTGACAAGAATACACAGAAGAACTATACTAAATAAATAAATAAATAAATAAATAAATAAATAAATAAATAAATGTCTCGATGTCCTGGATAACCATGATGGTGTGGACATTCACCTAGAGCTAGATATTTTGGAATGTGAAGTCAAGTGGGCCTTAGGAAGCATTCCTATGAATAAAGCTAATAGAGGTAATGGAATTCCTGCTGAGTTATTAAAATCCTAAAAGCTGATGCTGTTAAAATGCTGCCCTCAATATGGCAACACATTTGGAAATTTCGATAGTGGCCACAGGACAGGAAAAGTCAGTTAGCATTTCAATCTCAAAGAAAGGCAATTCCAAAGAAAGTGCAAACTACCATACAATTGTGCTCATTTCACTTGCTAGCAATGTAATGCTTAAAATCCTTCCAGGTAGGCTTCAGAAGTATGGCCAGATGTACAAGCTGGATTTAGATAAAGCAGGGGAACCAGGGATCAAATTGCCAACATCTGTTGGCTCATAGAAAAGGTAATTCCAGAAAAAAAAAAATCTGTTACTGTTTCATTGACTATGCTAAAGTCTTTCACTGACTTTCACTGATTATGCTAAAGTCTTTCACAGCAAACTGTGGAAAATTCTTAAAGAGATGGGAATGCCAGACCATACCTGTTTACTGAAAAATCTGTATGTATGTCAAGAAACAACATTTAGGACCAGACATGGAATAACTGAGTAGTTCAAAATTGGGAAAGGTATATTTCAAGGTTGTATACAGTCACCCTGCTTATCTAACTTATATTCAGAATGCATCATATGAAATGTTGTGCTGGGTGAATCACAAGCTGGGTTCAAGATTGCTGAGAGAAATATCACATCCTCAGATATGCAGATGGCACAACCCTTATGAGAGGAAGAGAAGAGGAACTAAAAAGCTTACTGATGAAAGTGAAAAAGGAGAGTTAAAAAGCTAGCTTAAAACTCAACATTCAAAAAATTAACATCATGGCATCTGGTTCCATCCCTTCATGGAAAATAGATGGGAAAAAAGTGACAAATTTTATTTTATTTTTAAATTTTCTTGGGCTCCAAAATCGCTGCTGATGGTGACTGCAGCCATAAAATTAAAAGAGAGTTGCTTCTTGGAGGAAAAGTTATGACAAACCTAGTGCTTGTTTGCTAAGTCACTTCAGTCATGTCCGAATCCTTGTGCCCAAATGGACTGCCACTCAACAGGCTCCATGGAATTTTCCAAATAAAAGTACTGGAGTGGGTTTCCATTTACTTCTCCAGTGGATCTTCCTGACCCAGGTATTGAACCTACCTTTCCTGCACTGGCAGGCAGATTCTTTACCACTGAGAGCCACCTAGGAAGATATATATATATATATAT
>CM035303.1:62374566-62577463 GCA_020226075.1 Hydropotes inermis | reverse complement strand
GATAAACAGTGCTGCAATGAACATTGGGGTGCACGTGTCTCTTTCAGATCTGGTTTCCTTGGTGAGTATGCCCAGAAGTGAGACTGCTGGGTCATATGGAAGTTCTATTTCCAGTTTATTAAGATATTTCCACACTGTTTTCCATAGTGGCTGTACTAGCTTGCATTCCCACCAATAGTGTAAGAGGGTTCCCTTTTCTCCACACCCTCTCCAGCATTTATTGCTTGTAGACTTTTGGATAGCAGCCATCCTGACTGGCATGTAATTGTGGTTTTGATTTGCATTTCTCTGATAATGAGTGATGTTGAGCATCTTTTCATGTGTTTTTTAGCCATCTGTATGTCTTCCTTGGAGAAGTGTCTGTTTAGTTCTTTGGCCCATTTTTTGATTGGGTCATTTATTTTTATGGAGTTGAGCTGGAGGAGTTACTTGTGTCTTTGTTTTGTTTTTTATCAGAAATGAATGTTAAATGTGTCAGATGCTTTTACTGCATCTGTTGAAATGATCATGTGATTTTAACCTTCTTTTTGTTAATGTGGTGTATTGTATTGATTAATGTGCAAATATTGAACCCCTTGAATAAATCTCACTTTATCATTGCATATGATTCTTTCTATATATTGTTGGATTCAAGTTACTAATATTTTTTGAAGATTCTTACATCTATGTTCATCAAAAAGAATGGTCTATACATTTTTTGTTATGTTTTTGTCTGATTTTGGTATCATGGTAGAGTTGGCTTCATAAATTAATTCGGGAGTGTATTTTCTTAAATACCATTTCGTTATTTAGAGAAAAGTTGTGTGTGTATGTGTATGCTATCTCATTTTATCTATTAAGGGAAATCATGATAATAACATATCTCCTAAATTTGAATCATCCTCAACTTATGGATAAACTGTCCTTGATTATGCTGTATGAGTCTTTTAATATACTTATGAATTTTTATAACCAACATTTAATGTCACTGTGCCTATTTTCATAAATTACTTTGCTTTTAGTTTTTATTAGTGTCAAGTTTGGTTTTCAAGTTATTTATCTGTATTTGCTTCAAAAAATTAAAAAAAAACAATTTTCCTTTTTTATCTTCTAGAATAAATTAAACGACACATGAATTATCTATCCCTTATAATTTTGAAAGAATTTGCCTTTAAAGTCATCTGTACAGGATATACAGGTATTTATTGACATTCTTTCAATTTCTTCTACTGCTACCTCTAACTTTTTTAAAGCAATTTTGATAATAAATTTTTTTTTTAAATCCATATACTAAAGATATATAATCTATTAAGCTAAATTTATTACTAGCACATTAAAAAATCCCTCTATATCAAGGATTATAGCCTCTCTTATTTCTATATCTTATGTTAGGATTCCTCATCAAGAGGTGAATTTTCAGAATATATTGTAGTTTGGTGGTAGGTTGGAGTTTACATGGCCAACTGAAAATTCTGGTGAACATATTAAGTCTGGAGATAGCATAATCTACTGACAAGTTATGCCTCATTTTCCCTCCACATGAGCAAATGTGCATGCCCAGTTTCCTGGTCTGTATTTAAATGTGTGTGAACATGAGAAAATGAGACCTAGGCTGGAATAAGAGCCTTGTCTTTTCCCTTGGATTTTGTGGAACATTCCAATTGGGGAGGGGTGTTACAGGAAAGTGAAAGATATGCTATTACTTGGGTTCCTATTCTGCCTTTCTCTTTGAATTTAGCTGCTTTCTGACAAAATTTCCCTCAGATTATGCAAGATATTTCTATAAAGAAGATTATGGCTATAGTCATACTTTATGCTTTATGTTCATTTACAGTTGGCCCTCTGTGGCCATAATGTAAAGTTGTAGAGGGGAAAAAAGTAGAATGGGAAATACTAGGAATCTCTTCAAGAAAATTGGATATATCAAGGGAGTATTTCATACAAGGGTGTGCATGATAAAAGACAGAGATTGTAAGGACCTAATAGAAGCAGAAAAGATTAAGAAGTGTCAAGAATGCACAGAAGACCTATACAAAAAAGTCTTAATGACACCACTAACCACAATGGTGTGGTCACTCAGAGTCAAACATCTTCAAGTGTGAAGTCAAGTGGGCCATAGGAAGCATTCTTTTGAACAAAGCTAGTGATGGTGATGGAAATCCAGCTGAGCTATTTGTTTAAAATCCTAAAAGATTATGTTTTTAAAGGACTGCTGTCAATATGTCAGCAAATTTGGAAAACTCAGCAATGGCCACAAATATGGAAAAGATCAGTTTTCATTCCTATCTCAAAGAAGGGCAATGCCAAAAAAATGTTCAAATTAACTTACAGTTGCACTTAATTCACATGCTAGAAAGGTAAACCTCAAAATCCTTCAAGTTAGGCTTCAGTAGTATGTGAACAAAACATTTCCAGATGTACAGGCTGTGTTTAGGAAAAGCAAAAGGACCAAAGATCGACTTGCCAGCATCTGTTTGATCATAGAGAAAGCAAGATAATTCCAGAAAAACATCTGCTTCGTCAACTACTCTAAAGCCTTTGGCAGTATGGATCACAACAAACTGGAAAATTCTTAAATAAATAGGAATACCAGACCACCTTACCTGCCTCCTGAATGCAGGTCAAGTAATAACAGCTAGAATTGGACATGGAACAATGACCTGGTTCAAAAACAGGAAACGAGTACATCGCGGCTGTATATTGTCACCCTGCTGATTTAACTAACATGAAGAATACATCATGAGAAATGCCAGGCTGGATGAATCACAAGCTGGAATCAAGGTTGCCAAAAGAAATATCAACAGCCTCAAATATTCAGATGATATAAATCTAGTGGCAGAAAGTGAAGAGGGAACTAAAGATTCTCTTGATGAGGGTGAAAGAGGAAAGTGAAAAAAAAACTGGCTTAAAGCTCAACGTCCAAAAAGCAAAGATCATGGCATCTGGTCCAATCAGTTCATGGTAAATAGAGGGGAAAAAATGGACACAGTGACTGATCTTATTTTCTTGGGGTTCAAAATCACTGCTGACAGTGACTGCAGCCATGAGATTAGAAGATGCTTGCTCCGTGGAAGAAAAGCTTTGATAAACCTAAGCAGTATATTAAAAAAAACAGAGACTTCACTTTGCCAACAAAGGTCTGTATAGTCAAAGCTATGGTTTTTCCAGTAGTCAGTCATGTATAAATGTAAGAGGTAAACTATAAAGAAGGCTGAGTGCTGACAAATTTATGTTTTCAAATTGTGGTGCTGAAGAATACTCTTGAGAGGCCCTTGTACTTACTGCAAGGACATCAAACCAGTCAGTCCTAAAGGAAATCACCTTGAATTGGAAGGACTGATGCTGAAACTGAAGCTTCAATACTTTGGCCAACTGATTTGAGTAGCTGACTCATTGGAAATCACCTTGATGCTGGGAAAGATTGAGGGCAGGAGGAGACCAGGTCGACAGAGGATGGGATGGTTGGGTGACGTCACTGGCTCAATGGACATGAGTTTAAGCAAACTCCGAGAGATACTGAAAGACAGGAAACATGGTGTGCTACAGTCCCATGGGTTGCAAAGAGTTCAATACGACTTAGCAACTGAACAAAAACTGTATCCACATGTTCCACAACCATGGATTTAACCAACCACAGATCAAAGTAATTTTGTGTACAAAATCTAAGATAGTTAATAGAAAAGTTGAAAATCCTTATTTTTACTTTACTTTCTTCAAATATGTTTTATAATGTTAATCCAACTATAAATAGAAAATTTTTGCTCAGAGCAGTTTATGAATATTGATTTTAGAAATTACTTTCTAAGAAAATGTTTTAGCGCACTCTAGTGGTATGCTTTGTAATTTATCATAGTATAAAAATTGTTTTGCTTATAACTGCCTGCCAATTCAGGAGACATAAGAAATGCTAGTTTGATCCCTGGGTTGGGAAGATCTCCTGAAGAGGGCATGACAACCCACTCCAGTACTGTTGTCTGGATAATTCCATGGACAGATACTGGAGGTTATGGTCCATAGGATCATAAAGATTCAGGCATAACTGAAGTAACTTAGCACAAACTCACATATGCTTATAATAAAATAGATTAACAGGTTATGTATATAAATAAGTTAATTCATTTGTAAGTTAGAATTATCTTCAAACTAAAAAATGACACGCTACAAGTATTTGTACAATTGCTTTTGTTTTTTAATTTCTGTGATATTTCTCTAGTATTTAATAATCTACTGAAGCATTTGGCATTTTTTATATTTAAAAATAATCTGACACCATTTGAGCTGTTTTTATATTTCTAGTATTAAATCATTAATAAATGCTAACATTTGTAATGTGTATGGAATTTTAAGTTCTTGCTATTTTTTTCACCAAGTCAAAAGTGACTACACTGCAGTTTAGTCATATAAGTTCTTGAAGTTAGCTAAATTCTGAAGTTGAAGGCACAGTCCTCCAGACAGCCAAGTCCACACAAGGCTTCTGGTCCCAACTACAAGCGGTTTAGGACCAATCACAAATTTAGAGGGAAGAATCCACACAGGACCCTACTCATTTCACTACAATTTCGGCAGCTTCCCCGAATCAACCTGAATTCTGTGATTCACTAGGAAGACTCACAGAACTCACTGCAATCTATTGTGTTTTATTAGAAGGAACTGGTACAGTAAATTAGCCAAAAGAATAGATACATTAGGCAGTGTCTGGAAAGATTCCAAAGGCAAAACTATCTTTGTTATCAGTACAATATATCTTATGTGTTAATTGATTCAGACTGATAAAACAAAAGTTCCATACACTAAATGACTTATAAACAACAGAAATACATGTTTTGCTGTTCTGGATGCAGAGAAATCCAAGATCAAGGTTTCAGCAGACTTGGTATCTTGTCAGGATTTCCTTCCTGATTCATAGCCTGGCATCTTCTCACTATAAACTTACAGAGTGGGAAGAGAAAGAGAGCTATCAGGGGTCTTTTTTAAATAAGGGCAATAATTCCATTATTGAGGGCTCCACACTAAACACCTAATCACCCCCCCCAAAAGGCTCCATGTTCTACTATATCACACTGAGGTTTAGGTTTTAATATATGCATTTGGTGAAGACATAAACTTTTAGTCTATAGTACTCTCCTGTGACAGTGTACTCGGTGTATTGCCGAACTAAGAAATTGACCTGAACTTTGGTGTCCAGAGTTTTTATTGGAACTTTAGTAGTAGGAAAAAATAATTGATTGATTGTCCTTGTGGTTGAACTCAGTCTCCATCTCCCCTACTTTTTGGAGGTCTGGATGATATCAAAGGGACAAAGGGGCCTACCATAACTCATATCATAAGTTTAAAATATTAAGTGTACTTCTCGAAGCCCACAATGAGCAACAAAGGCATTCATATGTTTGGACCCTTCTAAGTAGTTAGAGATTACCTTCTAAAAGTTCAGGATAAAGGCGAGAACTCCCTTTGGGCAAACCGATGAATAAACAGCAACTTAAAGAATTTTAAAAAAAGGAAGAACTATTTGCTACCTCTATAGAAGAAGTTTCTAATGATTCTATTCACTGACACTTTCCATTAACTGTCATTCCAACTTTAGAAAAATAAATCTGACGAGACTAGATCTATACCACCGCAGCTTTCCAATGGATCACTGCCAGAATGGATTCATTAATGATTTGTTTTTCTTTCCAGACTTCTTCACTTTGCAGATAAAGAAAATGTTGCCTCTAGTTATGTAAGGTCGTGATCCTTAGGGCTCTACCTGGGCTTTCGCTTTTCTGGAGGAATTATGGATTTTGAGAGAACTGGATTCACATCCTGATACTACCACTTATTAGCTGTGTGGCCTTGGACAGATTAAGTGAAATTTAGTTCACTCCTCTGAAAATCACAAATAATGAAAGCTAACTCAATTGGTTGCATTGATACATAAATCAGATTATGTACAGTAAATAAACAGGCAATGTTTTATGATCACCTTCATGAAGGTGAGATGAAACTTGCCCAAATAATAAGTCAGCTACTGAGACTGATCACACTTCACAAATCTTTAATATTTTCAATATTATTTTTTTTTCATTTTAACAGAGGCAAAAGAAATGTGGCAACAGTGTACAGCCTAGGTAGCTACCTATTCAGAGGCTCAAGAGAATATGGCACAATTGGGAACTTGCAATAGTTGATTATGGCTGAAATGCAGAGTGCAAAGAGGAAAGCAACAGTGAGGAGAGATGAAAGTGAAGAGACACACAGCATTAAGGTCATAAAGGGCTCTGTATTATGTATCAAAAATTTGATTTTCCCCTCTAACAATTCTTTCCAAGAAAAGTCATTAAGAAAATTCAGACTTTTGTGGGGAGAATGAAAGCAGCACTGACATTTACTGAGCATCTGCTATGCCTAGCAGGAATAGAAAACCAGAGTCTATCTTTGATATGATGAGTATGGACAACATTTAAGCTCCGAACATTCCCTTTCCTACCACAACACATCTAGTAAATCTGCACTTTTCTTGAAATCTTGACTCCTATGAGAATTTGAGCCCTACAGTCCTACTCTGTAAGTATAACCATTCTCCAGCCCAGCTCTCTGCAAAAGTCAAACCAACTCTCTGTTCTGCTCTTACCATTTCACTTGCCTCTGTGCACATGTTCCTTGGGTGAATCAGACATCTAGCCTTCAGAATTGTGAGAGAATAACTTTCTGTTGTTTCCAGTCAATGTTTGTAATAATTTATTACAGGAAACATAGAAATTTAAAACAGATGGTATAAAAGCACAAGAAAAGATGCTCATCATTACTTGTCATGAGGAAAAGAATAATAAACCAATCATATCAAATGTTGGTGAGAATATGAAGGGGCTACAACTCACAAACAGATAGTGGGAATGTAAACTGGTACAATCACTTTGGAAAACAGTTTAGTGGTTTCTTTAAAAGTTGATAAACATGCACCATGTGATGCAGTCATCCAAATCCTAGGTATTTCCTTAAAAGAAAAGAAAGTAAATTTCCATACACAGACCTGCATGTGACTGTTTATAACAACTTTCTTTGTAATAGCCAAAACCTGGAAATTGTTAATAAAGGTATAAAAGGGTTGTATATCCATGCAGTGGAATGCAACTCAGCAATACAAATAAATGTATGAATTAAGCATGAAGAAGCATGGATGAATACCAAAATCATTCTGAGTGATAAAAGACAGGCCGAAAAAGTAAGTACTGCAAAATTCTATTTAAATAGAGCTGTAGAAAATGAAAACCAATCAACAGTGACAGAAAGAAAAGAAGTGGCTGCCTGGGAAGAGGCATGGAAAAGACAGCTATGATGGATTACCAAAAGGCAGGAGGAAACCTTGGGGATGACACATGATTTCATAAGTATATACTTCACCAAATTATACCTATGTGCAGTTTACATTTACTGTATATCATTATATTCCAATTAAACTGTTAAAATGAATATTTTTATTGAAAATATTCAAGATTTGTGAAGTGTGATCAGTCTCAGTAGTTGACTTATTATTTGGACAAAGTTCATCTCACCTTTATGCAAGTGATCATAAAACATTGACTGTTTATTTACTGTACATAACCTGATTTATGTATCAATACAACCATTTGGGTTAGCTTTTATTATATGTATTTGCAAAAGAGTGAACTAATCTTCACATAATTTGTCCAAGGCCACACAGCTAATAAGTGGTAGTATCAGGACATGAATTCAGTTCTATCAAAATCCATAATCCCTCCAGAAAAGCGAAGGCCCAGAGAACTACAAACTGCAGGAAGCATTAGTAGGCAAGAGTTTACCCAAAAGTCTCCATACCTACATTGAAACCAAGTTTCACTCAAGAGACAAAAAGTTCCAGTGCAAGACACACCTTGCCCGTTCTCCAGCAAACAGGAACACAACCCAGAACATTAAAAGACTGGCTGCCCAAAACAATGCCAAATCCATAAACTCCTCAAAATGCACTCCTGGCCACTTAATTACACTCCAGAGAGAAGAGATCCAGCTCCACCTGCCAGTACAGAGATGCAATCTTCCCCAACCAGGAAACCTTGACAAAATATTGGTCCAACCCTACCTGCAGGGAGCAAACTCTGCAATTAAGAGAAACAACAAACTTCCAGCCTGCAAAAGAGCACCCTAAACACAGTAATCTAAACAACATGAAAATGCATAGAAGTATTCAGCAGGTGAAGGAACTTGATAAAAAAAAACAACAACACCAAATCAAACAATAGAGGAGATAGTCTACCTGAAAAAGAAGTCAGAATTATGACAGTGAAGATCATCCAAAATCTTGAAACCAGATTGGAGTTACAGATAAATAAACTAGAGAAGAGGATAGAGAAGTTGCAAGACATGTTTAACAAGGACCTATAAGAAATAAAAAGTCAGTAAATAATGAACAAGTCAATAACTGAGATTAAAAACATTTTGGAGGGAACCAATAGTAGAATATCTGAGGAAGTAGAGAAAATAAGTGAGGTGGAAGATAGAATGAGGGAAATAAATGAAGCAGAGAGGAGAAAAAGAAAAAAAGAAAAGAAATGAGGATGACCCCAAAGACCTTTGGGATAATGTTAAATGCCCCAACATTTGTAACTTAGAAGAAAAGCCATGAGAAAATACTTGAGGAGATAATAGTCGAAAACTTCCCTAAACTAGGGAAAGAATTAACCACCCAAGTCTAAAAAACCCAGAAATTTCAAAACAGGAAAAACCCAAGACAAAACATGCCAAGACACATATTAATCAAACTAACAAAGATCAAACACAAAGAACAAATATTAAAAGCAGCAAAGAAAAAGCAACAAATAACCCACAAGGGGATACCCATAAAGATAACAGCTTGTATTTCAAACTCTTCAGGTTAGAAGGAAATGGCAGGACATACTTAAAGTGGTGAAAGAGAAAAACCTACAACCAAGATTAATCTACTGAGCAAGGATCTCATTCAGATATGAAGGAGAAATCAAAAGCTTTATGGACAAGCAAAAACAGAGAATTCAGCACCACCAAACCAGCTCTTCAATAAATGCTAAAGGATCTTCTCAAGACAGGAAAAACGGAAAAGGTTTATTAAAATGAACAGAAAACAACAAAGTAAATGGAAATGGAATCATACTTATCAATAATTGCCTTAAATGCAAATGAGTTAAATGTTCCTACCAAAAGACAAACACTGGTTGAATGGGTACAAAAAGCAGAACCATATATAAGTTGTCCAAAAGACACCCACCTCAAATCTAGGCACACATACAGACAGAAAGTGAGGAGTTGGATAAAGATACTTCATGCAAATAGAAACCAAAAGGAAACAGGAGTTGCAATACTCATGTCAGATAAAATAGACTTTGAAATAAAGACCATGATAAGAGGACACTAAGAAGGATGGTACATAATTATCAAAGGATCAATCCAAGAAGAAGATATAACAATAATAAATATATATGATCCCAGAATAGGATCACCTCAATATGTAAGGCAAATGCTGACAAGGATGAAGGGAAATTAACAGTAACACAGTAATAGTGGGGTACTTTAATTTCCCACTCACACCTATGGATAAAACAATCAAACAGAAAATTTGTAAAGAAACATAGGCAATAAGCAATACAGTGAACCAGTTAGACCTATTTGATATCTACAGGGCATCTCACTCCAAAACAATGGATTTCACCTCTTTCTCAAATGCACATGGAACATTCACTGGGATAGATTATATCCTGAGGCATAAATCAACTCTTGGTAAATTCAAAAAAATTGACATCATTTCACGCAACTTTTCTGATCACACTGTGGTAAGATTAAATATCAACCACAGGGGGGCGGTCCTAAGATGGTGGAAGAATAGGAGAAGACCACTTTCTCCCCCACAAAGTCATCAAAAGAACATTTGAACACTGAGCAAATTCCACAAAACAAATTCTGAATGCTGGCAGAGGACATTAGGTACCGAGAAAGGCAGCCCATTGTCTTTGAAAGGAGGTAAGAAAAAATATAAAAGATAAAAAGAGAGACAAAAGAGGTAGGGACAGAGATCCATCCCCGGAAGAGAGTCTTTAAAATGCGAGAGTTTCCAAACACCAGGAAACACTCTCACCGGCGAATCTGTGGTGAGCCTTGGAACCTCAGAGGGCAACATAATTGGGAGGAAAAATAAAAAAAAATATAAAATAAAACCCACAGATTACGTGCCTAAAGGCAACTTCCAGTGGAGAGGCAATGCAGATGCTAGCATCCGCCACTAGCAAGCGGGGACTGGACAGGGAGGCGCGGGGTGCATTTCTTAGGGTAAGGACCAGGCCTGAATGTCCTGAGGGCAATCTGAGGGAACTAACTAGAGATAGCAACCCAGACTCTGGGATAGCTATCCTGTGAAAAGCCCTAACCGAAGACGCTGCTAGGACCTCTTGGAGAACAAATGAGCAAAGCTAGCCGGCTGCAGACCAGCCCATCTCCCATGTGAGAAAGACAGGAAAGCCAGAGCCAGAAGGGGGCAATTGCAGCCCCAGAGAGGCATCATCTACCAAACTGCAAGCAGGCTTCATTGCTAACCAAGACTCCTTGGGATTCTGGACGGTGGACATCTGCCGGGAGGGTAGCAGCAGAGATCAGTTCCCCAGAGGAGACACATGGCACACCTGAGAAGGTGCTCCTGTTGTACACACAGAAAACTGAGTGGCAGGGACAGGGGAGGCAATAAGTCACGGCACCAACTGGGGGCAACTGCGCTCGCCAAGCATCTGGTCACTTGAGCTCCTCGGACCAGGGAAGGGCACAAAATGCAGGCCCAATCAAGTCTGCACCTTTGTGGAGTACCCGAGAACCTGAACCTGAGCGGCTTAGAACTGGGAAGTGCCCTCAACCCAGGGCCCACCTCAGATAGTTCCCAGCAGAGCAACCTACAGCCTGAGCAGTGTAGACTGGGAAAGCACACATGCTGTGAGGAGGGACAAGCCCACTGTGGCTGAAACACTGGGAGCACTCCCCACACATGCCAGTGATATTTGTTTGCAGTGTTCCTCCCTTCCCACAGCACAACTGAAAAAGTGAGCCTAAAAAAAGTGACCACCACCGCCCCCTTGTGTCAGGGAGGAAATTAGACACTGAAGAGGCCAACAAGCAGAAGAAGCTAAAATAAACAGGGAACCACTTTGGAAGTGACAGGTACAGTAGATTGAAACCCTATAGTTAACACCGAATACATAGGAATGGGCCTACAGATCTTGAGAAGTGTAAGCAGGATCAAGGAACTATCTGAGAATGAACTAACCCCACACTGTCCACAACAACATCAGAGAAAGTCCTAGATATATTTTTACTATTATCATTTTCTTAATTTTAATTTTTTAAAATTTTCTTTATTTTTAATTTTTTATTTTTTGTAATTTATTTATTTATTATTATTTTTTTCATTTACTTTTATTAGTTGGAAGCTAATAACTTTACAATATTGTAATGATTTTTGCCATACACTGACATGAATCAGCCATGGATTTACATGTGTTCCCCATCCTGAATCCCCCTCCCAACTCCCTCCCCATCACATCCCTCTGGGTCAATTTTTAAGTCCTCTATTACTCCTTTAATTTTCATTTTTATAACCTACTATTACTTTGCAAAAAAGAGACCTTATTTTTAAAGCAAAATTTAAAATATTTTTTCTGACTTTGTTTTCTTCTTTAATATTGTATTTTTGAGAATCTAACCTCTACGTTAGATTTTTAAACTTTGCTTTTTGGTATTTGTTATCAGTTTTGTACTTCTAAGAACCCAATCTTCAGTACTGATTTTTACTTGGGAATAAGATTACTGGCTGGATTGCTCTCTCCCCCATTGGACTCTCCTTTTTCTCCAGCAGATCACCTCTATCTCCTCCCTCCCCCTTCTCTTCTCTACCCAATTGTGTGAATCTGTCTGTGTGGTCCAGGCTGTGGAGAACAATTAGGGGACTCATTACTGCCTAGATCAGTCTCTCTCCATTTGATTTCCCCTTTTATCCTCCTGACCATGTCTGTCTCCTTCCTCCCTCTTCTCTTCTCTGTGTAACTCTGTGAACATCTCTGAGGGATCCACACTGTGGAGAGCACATAGGGAAGAGATTACTGGCCAGCTTGCTCTTTCCCCTTTTAATCGTCCCTCTTCTCCTCCTGGTAACCTCTATCTCCCTCCTCCCTCTTCTCTTCTCCATGTAACTCTGTGAACCTCTCTGGGTGACACTCACTGTGGAGAATCTCTTCACCATTAACCTATAAGTTTTATTATCAGTGATGTATGGAGAGAGAAGTCTTGAGGCTACTGGAAGAATAAGACTAAAATCCAGAGACAAGAGGCTTAAGCCCAAAACTTGAAAACACCAGAGAACTCCTGATTACAGGGAACATTAATTAATAAGATCATCCAAAAGCCTCCAAAGCCACACTGAAACTAACCACCACCCAAGGGCCAATAATTTCCAGAGCAAGACATACCACACAAATTCTCCAGCTATGCAGGAACATAGCCCCGAGCATCAATATACAGGCTTCCCAAAGTCACATCAAATCCATGCTGCTGCTGCTAAGTTGCTTCAGTCATGTCTGACTCCATGCAACCCAACAGACGTCAGCCCACCAGGCTCCCCCATCCCTGGGATTCTCCAGGCAAGGATACTGGAGTGGCTTGTAATTTCCTTCTCCAATGCTTGAAAGTGAAAAGTGAATGTGAAGTCGCTTAGTCTTGCCCGACTCCTAGCAACCCCATGGACTGCAGCCTACCAGGCTCCTCCATCCATGGGATTTTCCAGGCAAGAGTATTGGAGTTGGGTGCTATTGCCTTCTCCGACCAAACACATAGACCCATCTCAAACCTCACTAATGGATACTCCATTGCACTCCAGAGAGAAGAAACACAGCTGCACCCACCAGAGCACCAATGCAAGCTTCCCTAACCAGCAAACCCTGACAAGCCAAACATCCAGCCCGACCCACTGGGAGAAAACTCCACAATAAAAAGGAACCACAGACTATGGGAATACACAAAGGCCACCCCAAACACAGCAATCTAAATAAGATGAAAAGACAGAGAAATACCCAGCAGGTAAAGGAACATGAAAAATGCCCACCAAGCCAAACAAAAGAGGAGGAAATATGGAATCTACATGAAAAAGAACTTAGAATAATGATAATAAATATGATCCAAAATTTTGAAAACAAAATAGAGTTACAGATAAATAACTTGGAGACAAGGATTGAAAAGATGCAAGATATGTTTAACAAGGACCCAGAAGAAATAAAAAAGAGTCAATTAAAAATGACTAATGCAATAAATGAGATCAAAAACACTCTGGAGGGAACCAACAGTAAAATAACGAAGGCAGAAGATAGGATAAGTGAGGTAGAACATAAAATGGTGGAAATAAATGAAGCAGAGAGGAAAAAAGAAAAAAAGAATCACAAGAAATGAGAACAATCTCAGGGACCTCTGGGACAATGTGAAATGCCCCAACATTTGAATCATAGGAGTCCCAGAAGAAGAAGACAAAAAGAAAGGCCATGAGAAAATACTCGAGGAGATAATAGCTGAAAATTTCCCCCAAATGGGGAAGGAAATAGTGACACAAGTCCAAGAAACCCAGAGAGTCCCAAACAGGATAAACCCAAGGCGAAACACCCCAAGACACAAATCAAATTATCAAAGATAAACTACAAAGAACAAATATTAAAAGCATCAAGGGAAAAACAACAAATAACACACAAGGGGATTCCCATAAGGATAACAGCTGATCTTTCAATAGAAAATCTTCAGGCCAGAAGGGAATGGCAGGACATACTTAAAGTAATGAAAGAGAATAATTTGCAACCCAGATTACTGTACCCAGCAAGGATCTCATTCAGATATGAAGGAGAACTCAAAAGCACTAGAGACAACTAAAAGCAGAGAGAATTCAGCACCACCAAACCAGCTCTTCAACAAATGCTAAAGGATCTTCTCTAGACAGGAAGCACAGAAAGGTTGTATAAACTCGGACCCAAAACAACGAAGTAAGTGGCAATGGGACCATACTTATCAATAATTACCTTAAACGTAAATGGGTTGAATGACCCAACCAAAAGACAAAGCCTGGGTGAATGGATTCAAAAGCAAGACCCCTATATACGCTGTCTACAAGAGACCCACCTCAAAACAAAGGACACATACAGACTGAAAGTGAAGGTCTGGGGAAAAAAAAATTCACGCAAATGGAGATGAAAATAAAGCAGGAGTCAAAACACTCATATCAGATAAAATAGACTTTAAAATAAAGACTGTGAAAACAGACAAAGAAGGACACTATATAATGGTCAAAGTTTCAATCCAAGAAAAAGATATAACAATTGTAAATGTATATGCACCCAACTTAGGAGCACCACAATATGTAAGGCAATTGCTAACAAGTATGAAAATGGAAATTAACAACAACACAATAATACTGGGTGACTTTAATACCCCACTCACACCTATGTATAGATCAACCAAACAGAAAATTAACAAGGAAACACAAACTTTAAATGACACAATGGACCAGCTAGACGTAATTGATATCTATAGGACATTTCACCATTAAACAATCAATTTCACCTTTTTCTCAAGTGCACACAGAAACTTCTCCAGAATAGATCACATCCTGGGCCATAAATCTAGCCTTGGTAAATTCAAAAAAATCGAAATCATTCCAGTCATCTTTTCTGACAACAATGCAATAATATTAGATCTCAATAACAGAAAAAAAAAAACTATTAAAAATTCAAACATATGGAAGCTAAATATCATGGTTCTGAATAACCAACAAATCATAGATGCAATAAAAAATAAAGAAAAATATGCATAGAAGCGAATGAAAATGAAAACACAACAACCCAAAACCTATGGGACACTAACAGCAGTGCTAAGGGGAAGGTTCATAGCATTACAGACTTACCTCAAGAAACAAGAAAAAAGTCAAATAAATAACCTAACTCGATACCTAAGGCAACTTGAGAAGGAAGAAATGAAGAACCTTAGGGTTAGTAGAAGGAAAGAAATCTTAAAAATTAGGGCAGAAATAAATACAAAAGAAACAAAAGAGACCATAGCAAAAATCAACAAACTAAAAGTTGTTTTTTTGAAAAGTTAAATAAAATTGACAAGCCGTTAGCCAGACTCATCAAGAAACAAATGGAGAAGAACCAAATCAACAAAATTAGAAATGAAAATGGAGAGATCACAACAGACAACACTGAAATACAAAGGGTTATAAGAGAATAATACCAGCAGCTCTATGCCAATAAAATGGACAACTTGGAAGAAATGGACAAATCCTTAGAAAAGTATAACTTTCCAAAACTGAACCACTTAACAATAGAAGATCTTAGCAGACCCATCACAAGCATGGAAGTCGAAACAATAATCAGAAATCTTCAAACAAACAAAAGCCCAGGACCAGATGGCTTCACAGTTGAATTCTACCAAAAATTTAGAGAAGAGCTAACACCCATCTTACTCAAACTCTTTCAGAAAATTGCAGAAGGCAAACTTCCAAACTCATTCTATGGGGACACAATCACCATAATACCAAAACCAGACGAAGATGCCACAAAAAAAAAGTAAAGAAAACTACAGGCCAATATCACTGATGAACATAGACACAAAAATCCTTAACAAAATTTTAGCGAACAGAATCCAACAACATATTAAAAAGATCATGCAGCATGACCAAGTGGGCTTTATCCCAGGAATGCAAGGATTCTTTACTATCTGCAAATTGATCAATGTAATACACCACATTAACAAATTGAAAGATAAAAACCATATGATTATTTCAATAGATGCATAAAAAGCCTTTGACAAAATTCAATATCCATTTATGATAAAAACTCTCCATAAAGCAGGCATAGAAGGAACATATCTCAACATAATAAAAGCTATATATGACAAACCCACAGCAAACTTTATCCTCAAAGGTGAGAAATTGAAAGCATTTCCCCTAAAGTTAGGAACAAGACAAGGGCGCCCACTCTCAACACTGCTATTCAACATAGTGTTGGAAGTGTTGGCCCAGCAGTCAGAGCAGAAAAAGAAAATAAAGGAATCCAGATAGGAAAAGAAGAAGTAAAACTGTGATGGTTTTGCAGATGACACTATCCTCTACATATAAAACCCTAAATACTCTACCAGAAAATTACTAGAGCTAACCAATGAATATAGTAAAGTTGCAGGATAAAAATTTAACACACAGAAATCCCTTGCATTCCTATACACTTACAATGAGAAAACAAAAAAGGAATTAAGGAAACAATTCCATTCACTATTGCAACAGAAAAAATAAAATACTTAGGAGTATATCTACCTAAAGTAACCAAAGACCTATACATAGAAAACTATAAAACACTGTGAAAGAAACCAAAGAGGACACACATAGATGGAGAAATATACTGTGTTCATGGATTGGAAGAATCAATATTGTGAAAATGAGTATACTACCCAAAGCAATCTATAGATTTAATGCAATCCCTATCAGGCTACTAATGGTATTTTTCAGAGAACTAGAACAAATAATTTCACAATTTGTATGGAAATACAAAAAACCTCGAAGAGCCAAAGCAATCTTGAGAAAGAAGAATGGAACTGGAAGAATCAATCTGCCTGACTTGAGACTATACTACAAAGCCACAGTCATCAATACAGTATGAAACTGACACAAAGACAGATATATAGATCAATGGAACAGAATAGAAAGCCCAGAGATAAATCCACGTACCTATGGACACCTTATCTTTGACAAAGGAGGCAAGAATATACAATGGGGAAAGACAACCTCTTTAACAAGTGATGCTGGGAAAATTGGTCAACCACTTGTAAAAGAATGAAACTAGAACACTTTCTAACACCATACACAAACATAAACTCAAAATGGATTAAAGATCTAAATGTAAGACCAGACCCTTTAAAACTCCTAGAGGAGAATATAGGAAAACACTTTCCGACATAAATCACAGCAAGATCCTCTATGACCCACCTCACAGAATATTGGAAATAAAGGCAAAAATAAACAAATGGGACCTAATGAAACTTAAAAGCTTTTGCACAACAAAGATGCCTATAAGCAAGGTGAAAAGACAGCCTTTGGAATGGGAGAAAATAATAGTTAACAAAGAAACAGACAAAGGATTAATCTCAAAAATATACAAGCAACTCCTGCAGCTCATTTCCAGAAAAATAAATGATCCAATCAAAAAATGGGCCAAAGAACTAATACAGATGGCTAACAAACACGTGAAAGAATGTTCAACATCATTCATTATCAGAGAAATTCAAATCAAAACCATAATGAGGTACCACTACACGCCAGTCTTAATTGCTCTTATCCAAATGTCTACCAGCAACAAATGCTGGAGAGGGTGTGGAGAAAAGGGAACCCTCTTACACTGTTGGTGGGAATGAAAACTAATACACCTACTGTGGAGAACAGTGTGGAGATTCCTTAAGTAACTGGTAAAAGAACTGCCATATAACCCAGCAATCCCACTCCTGGGTATACACACCGAGGAAACTAGATCTGAAAGAGAAACGTGTACCCCAATGTTCATCGCAACACTGTTTATAATATCCAGGACATGGAAGCACCCTAGATGCCCATCAGAAGATGAATGGATAAGAAAGCAATGATACATATACACAGTGGAATATTACTCAGACTTTAAAAAGAATATATTTGAATCAGTTCTAATGAGGTGGATGAAACTGGAGCCCATTATACAGAGTGAAGTAAGCCAAAAAGATGAACAATAATACAGTATACTAAAACATATATATGGAATTTAAAAAATGCTAATGATAACCCTAAAGCAGGACAGAAAAAGAGACACAGATGTATCGAACGAACTTTTGGTCTCTGTGGGAGAAGGCAAGGGTGGGATGATCTGAGAGAATAACACTGAAACATGTATATTATCAAGTGTGAAACAGATCGCCAGTCCAGGTTGTATGTATGGGACAAGTGCTCGGGCCTGGTGCACTGGGAAGACCCAAAGGGATGGAATGGGAAGGAAGTTGGGAGGGGGATTCAGGATGGGGAACACATGTAAATCCATGGCTTATTCATGTCAATGTATGTAAAAAATCACTACAATATTTTAAAGTAATTAGCCTCCAACTAATAAAAATAAATGAAAAAAAAATTAATTCTTCTGCCCTCAGCTTTCTTTATAGTCCAAGTCTCACAACCATACAGGACTACTGGAAAAACCATAGCCTTGACTAGATGGACCTTTGTTGACAAAGTAATGTTTCTTCTTTTTAATATGCCATCTGGTTTGGTCATAACTTTCCTTTCAAGGAGTGTCTTTTAATTTCATTGCTGCAGTCACCATCTGCAGTGATTTTAGTGTCTCTCAAAATAAAGTCAGCCACAGTTTCCAATGATTCCCCATCTGTTTGCCATGAAGTGATGGGACCAGGTACCATGATCTTAGTTTTCTGAATGTTGAGCTTTAAGCCAACATTTTCACTCTCCACTTTTATTTTCATCAAGAGGCTCTTTAGTTCTTCTTCACTTTCTGCCATAAGGGTGGTGTCATCTGCATATCTGAGGTTATTCATATTTCACACAGCAATCTTGATTCCAGCTTGTGCTTCCTCCAGTCCAGCGTTTCTTCAGAATTTTCCACAGATTACTGTGATCCATACAGTCAAAGGCTTTGGTATAGTCAATAAAGCAGAAATAGATGGTTTTCTGGAATTCTCTTGCTTTTTTTGATAATCCAGCAGATATTGTCACTTTGATCTCTGATTCTTCTGACTTTTCTAAAACCAGCTTGAATATCTGGATGTTCACAGTTCACATATTGCTGAAACCTGGCTTGGAGAATTTTGAACATTATGTTACTAGCATTTGAGATGAGTGCAATTGTGTGGTACTTTGAGCATTCTCTGGCATTGCCTTTCTTTGGCACTGAAATGAAAACTGACCTTTTCCAGTCCTGTGGCCACTGGAGACTTTTCCAAATTTACTGATATATTGCATGCAGCACTTTCACAGCATCATCTTTTAGGATTTGAAATAGCTCAACTGGATTTCCATCATCTCCACTAGCTTTCTTTGTAGTGATGGTTACTAAGGCCTACTTTACTGCATATTCCAGGATGTCTGGCTCTGTTTGACTGTGAGCGATCACACCATTGTGATTATCTGGGTTTTGAATTTGTTTTTTTGTACAGTACTTCTGTGTATTCTTGCCAACTCTTTTTAATATCTTCTGCTTCTGTTAGGTCCAAAATATTTCTGTCCTTTATTGTGCCCATTTTTGCATGAAATGTCCCCTTGGCATCTGTAATTTTCTTGAACAGATCTCTAGTCTTTCCCATTCTACTGTTTTCCTCTATTTCTTTGCATTGATCACTGAGGAAGGCTTTCTTATCTCTCCTTGCTATTCTTTGGAAATCTGCATTCAAATGGGTATATCTTTCCTTTTCTCCTTTCCTTTTCACTTTTCTTCTTTTCACAGCTATTTGTAAGGCCTCTTCAGACAGCCATTTTGCTTTTCGGCATTTATTTTTCTTGGGGATGATCTTGACTCTTGTCTCCTGTACAATGTCTTGAATCTCCTTTCATAGTTCATCTGACACTGTGTCTATCAGATCTTTTCTCTTAAATCTATTTCTCACTTCGAGTTTATAGTCATAAGAGATGGTGGCTGAGACGAACTATCCCACATCCAAGGTAAGGAGCAGTGGATGCACTTTCCTGGAGCAGTCTTGAAGAGATATCCCCCGTACAAGGTAAGAGAAAACCAAGTAAGCTGGTAGGTGCTGAGAGAGGGCATCAGAAGGCAGACAGACTGAAACTACAATCACAGACAAGTAGCCAATCTGATCACACGGACCACACCCTTGTCTACCTCAATGAAACTAAGCCTGTGGGGCCACCCAAGACAGACGGGTCATGGTGGAGAGTTCTGATGGAATGTGGTCCACTGGAGGAGGGAATAGCAAACCACTTCACTATTCTTTCATTGAGAATCCCATGAATAGTATGAAAAGGTGAAAAGATAGGACACTGAAAGATGAACTCCCCAGGTCGGGAGGTGACCAATATGCTACTGGAGATCAATGGAGAGATAACTCCAGAAAGAATGAAGGGATATCACCAAAGCAAACACAATACCCAGTTGTGGATGGGACTGGTGATAGAAGCAAGGTCATGCTGTAAAGAGCAATATTGCATAGGAACCTGGAATGTTAGGTCCGTGAATCAAGGCAAATTGGAAGTGGTCAAACAGGGGATGGCAAGAGTGAATGTCAGTATTCTTGGAATCAGTGAACTAAAATGGACTGGAATGCGTGAATTTAATGCAGATGACCATTATATCTACTACTGTGGGCAGAAATCCCTTAGAAGAAATGGAATAGACATCATAGTTGACAAAAGAGTCTGAAATGCAGTACTTGGGTTCAATCTCAAAACTGACAGAATGATCTCTGTTCATTTCCAAGGCAAAATATTCAATATCACAGTAATCCAAGTCTATGCCCTGACCAGTAACACCAAAGAAGCTGGAGTTGAACAGTTCTATGACGACCTACAAGATCTTCTAGTACTAACACCCCCAAAAGATATCCTTTTCATTATGGGGGACTGGAATACGAAAGTAGGAAGTAAATAAAAACCTGGAGTAACATGCAAAATTTGACCCAGGAATACAGAATGAAACAGGTCAAAGGCTAATAGTGTTCTGCTAAGAAAATACACTTTTCATAGCAAACACCGTCTTCCAACAACACAAGAGAAGACTCTACACATGAACATCACCAGATGGTCAACACCAAAATCAGAGTGATTATATTATTTGCAGCCAAAGATGGAGACGTTCTATATAATCAGCAAAAACAAGACCAGGAGCCAACTATGGCTCAGATCATGAACTCCTTATTGCCAAATTCAGATTTAAATTGAAGAAAGTGGGGAAAACGACTACACCATTCAGGTATGATCTAAATCAAACAGACCCATAACAAGCATGGAAATCCAAACTGTAATCCAAAATGTCACAACAAGCAAAAGCCCTGAACCAGATGGCTTCACAGGTGAATTCTATCAAAAACTTAGTGATGAGCTAACACCTATCATACTCAAACTCTTCCAGAAAGTTGCAGAAGAAGGTAAAAACCCAAAGTCATTCTATAAGGCCACCATCACCCTAATATAAACAAAAACAAAAACAAAGATGCTTCAAAAAAGAAAACTACAGGCCAATGTGACTGATGAACATAGATGCAAAAATCCTCAACAAAATTCTTGCAAACAGAACACAGAAACATACTAAAAAGATCATACATCATGGCAAAGTGGACTTTTTCCCCAGGGATGCACTTGTTCTTCTGTTGGGGTCCTTTAATGGACCAGAACCTGGTGGTACAGAGTTGATGCTAAAAAAGTAAAAGAGAGAAAGAGGCTGATATTCCCTGGTTTATGCAGAGGACCGATAAAGCCCTGTACACAGGACTTGCATTACTCATGAAGGCACCAGGTGCTCTCCCGAGGGAGTGAAGGCACAAAGTGCCTTCTTGAGAGGATCTTAGAAACCTGGGAAGGAGAGTGAGCATGATGGGTCTCCAAGCTCTAGAGAATCAGCCAGAAAGAGAGAGAGAGAAGACATGGGGACCTAAGTTCTGATGGAGCGAAGGTGCTTTAATGATTTTTCTATGAGTATATATAGGCTGTGGTACGAGAAACTTCTTTTGGGAATGATAGAGATCAGAAAACCAAACATACAGCAACTGTTACCGAGGGAACAATGGGTAATGTTAGTCACAAGGTCAGGAGACAATCCATATCTCAAGAAAGGGGAGCAAGACTAAGCAGTTTTGTCATAAAGAGAATGTTTACTAAAGGAGACCCAAGCCTGACTCACACAATGACCTCATTCACTAGGAGCAGCGTGCTGTTCCACTTGAAGAGGGACAAAGGACTCATGAGAGACAGCATGTAGGGATCCTCCCGTCAAACATTCCCTGACATTCTTCAATATTTTCAGTGTGAAAAATGGGATACACCATATTAACAAACTGAAGGATAAAAGTCATATGATTATTTCAATAGATGCAAAGAAAACTTTTGACAAAATTCAATACACATTTATGATAGAAATACTCCTGAAAGCAGTCTTAGCAGGAGCATAACACAACATAATAAAAGCGATATATGACAAACCGAGAGCAAGCATTATCCTCAATGGTGAAAAATTGAAAGCATTTCCTCTAAAATCAGGAACAAGACAAGGGTGCCCACTCTCACCACTAGTACTCAACTTAGTTTTGGAAGTCTGAGCCACAATAATCAGAGAAGAAAAAGAAATTTAAAAAATCCAGATTGGAAACAATATAAAACTCTAAAACATCTACTCTGAAGTTAGAATTTTAATTTCCAGTTCTTTCTCTAAGCAGTTGATGAAAACTCTTAATCTGAATGACCAAAAGAGCAGGTTCTTTTTTGATTCTCTCTGGAAGCATTTTCATCCATATGTTGATGATTTTATAAATGTCCTACCTAGCTTTTGCCTCATTTCATTCCATTCTGGAATGATCATTATCTTATAGCATGGATTTAAAAAAACAGCTTTATTGAAGCAAAATTTGCATACAATAAGCTGCACATAATTAAAGTATAAAAACTTGATATATTTGCACATACATATACATCCATGAAATCATCTCCACAATCAAAAGGATGAACATCTTATGACTCTCAAATGTCCCTAGTGACACTTTGTAAACCATCACTGATATCCTTACCTGCACAACCATCCCCAGGCAACCACTGATATGTTTTCTGTCACCGTAGATTACATTGCACTTAGTGAAATTTAGTATAGATGGAATTACATAACATGTACTCTGTTTTGTCTGGCTATTTTCATTCAGTATAACTTTCAGATTCATATATTTTTTTGGTATATATAATTGTGTTTTATTGCTGATGAATATTCCATTGTGTGAATACATCATGATATATATTTATACATTTGTTTACTGATAGATGATTGGATTAGTTCCAGTATTTTACCATTGCAAATAAAACTGTCATAAATAGCCATGTTCAAATCTTCCTATGGTCAAATGCTTTCATTTCTATTGACTAAATGACTAGGACTAAAATGGAAGGACAATAGAGTAGATGAATGCTTAAATTTCTTAAGAGACTGATAAGTTGCTTTCCTAAGTGATTGTACCATTCATCTCTCATACTAATATTAAGTTGCTGTGATCCTTTAATGGACCAGAACCTGGTGATCTGGAGTCAATGATAAGAAATTGAAAGAGAGAGCTGGAGATAGGAAGAGAGAGAGAGAGAAAGAAAGAAAGAAACACACAGGGACCCAAGGTCTGATGGAGCAAGGGTATTTTATTAGCATAAATGCAGGCTTATATATCTTTAGTAAGATGGTTACTCAGCTATTACAAAGGATGAAATTTTATCAATAGCCAAAATATGGATAGTCTAATACATACAAGGTCGCTGATGCAGAAAACAGTCACTGAAGGGAGTTACTGAAAGGAATCCAAGCAGATACCCTTTCCCATGATCTTAGTCTTGAAAACTGCATGCCCTTTCACTCATTCCCATTTCCAGGAGCTGATAAGGAACAGAGAATTTATGAGAAACAGAAAACAACATGCAGGAATCCTCCCATTATACGTTCCCTGAGATTAAGTGATCGATGGAAAGAAATAGAGGAAAACAATAGACTAGGAAAGACTAGACATAATTTCAAGAAAATTAGAGACACCAAAGGAACATTTCATGCACAGATGGGTTCAATAAAGGACAGAAATTCTATGGACTTAACAGAAGCAAAAGATATTAAGAAGAGTTGGCAAGAATACATAGAAGAACTATACAAAAAGGGTCTTAATGACCATGATAACCACGATGGTTTGGTCACTCACCTAGAGTCAAACACCCTGGAGTGTGAAGTCAAGTGGACCTTAAGAAGTGTTCCATGAACAAAGCTAGTGGAAGTGATGGAATTCCATCTGAGCTAGGTAAAATCATAAAAGCTGATGTTGTTAAAGTGTTAACTCAATATATCAGCAAATTTGGAAAACTCAGCAGTGACCACAGTACTGGAAATCGTCAGTTTTCATTCCAATCCCAAAGAAAGGCAATGCCAAAGAATGTTCTAACTACTGTACAATTGCATTCATTTTGCATGCCAGCAAGGTAATTCTCAAAATTCTTCAATTCAGGCTTCAATAGTATATGATCTGAGAATTTCCAGATGCACATGCTGAATTTCCAGATGCACATGCTGAACCATAGATCAAATTGCCAACATCCATTAGCTCATAGAAAAAGCAAGAGAATTCCAGAAGAACATCTAATTTTGCTTCATTGACTGTACTAAGGCTTTGACTGTGTGGATGACAACAAACTGAAAATTTCTTCAAGATGTGGGAATACCAGACCACCTTACCTGCCTTCTGAGAAAACTGAATGCAGAATAAGAAGCAACAGTTAGAATTGGACATGGAAAAATGGACTGGTTCAAGGTTGGAAAAGGAGTACATGAAGGCTGTATATTGTTCTCCTGCTTATTTAACTTATATGCAGAGTACATTATGTGAAATGGCAGATTGGATGAATCACAAGCTGGAATCAAGACTTCCAGGTGAAATAGCAATAACCTCAGATACGCAGATGATACCACCCTTATGGCAGAAAGCAAAACGGAACTTAAGAGCATCTTCATGACTGTGAAAGAGGAGAGTGAAAAAGCTGGCTTAAACCTCAACATTAAACAAACTAAGATCATGATATCCAGTCTCATCACTTCCTGGCAAATAACTGGTGAAAAATCAAAACAGTGACAGATTTTATTTTCTTGGGCTGCAAAATCACTGCTGATGGTGAATGCAGCCTTGGGATTAAAAGACACTTACTCCTTGGAAGACAAGCTTTGACATATCTAAACAGCATACTAAAAAACAGAGACATCACTTTGCTCACAAAGGTCCATACAGTCAAAGCTATGGCTAGTCCAGTGGTCATGTACAGATGTGAGAGTTGGACCATAGAGAAGGCTGAGCCACTAAAGAATTGATACTTTCAAGTTGTGGTACTGGAGAAGACTCTTGAGAGTCCCTTGGGCTGCAAAGAAATCAAACCAGTTAATCCTAAGTAAGTCAACCCTGAATATTCACTGGAAGGACTGATGCTGAAGCTGAAGCTCCAATACTTTGGCCACCTGATTCAAGGAGCCAACTCATTGGAAAAGATCCTGATGCTGGGAAAGATTGAGGGAAGGAGAAGGGAGTGACAGAGGACAAGATGGTTAGATGGGGTCACTGACTCAATGGAGATGAGTTTAAGCAAACTCCCAGAGATAGTGAAGGACAGGGAAGCCTGGTGCTCTGTGGTTCATGGGGTCACAAAGAGTTGGATACGACTTAGTGACTGAACAACAATAACAAATCTAGTTTGGTTTGGACATTTTCTCTGCTCCATGTTTCACAAAGTAGAGTTTAAAGCATTAGCCAGAATGGGCTCTTTGGGGGAGGTTTCTGGAAGAATTTAAATTGAGTTCATTCAGATTATTGACTGAGTTCATTTTCATGTGTTTGTAAGAATAAGGTCCCATTGTCTGATTGACTATCAGCCAGAGACTAAAAGCTGTCCACATTCTGTCTTAAGCTTTCCATGCAACCTTCCTCCAACAGTGGTAGATTGAGTTCCTCTCATGCTTTGAATGTCTCCATATTTCCTTTCTGGCATCTCTCTCTAGCTGACTCTTCTCTTTTTTGTATTGCTTTTAAGGGCCCATGTCATTTAAAAGCCCCTTTCAAGGGTCTTCCTCTGGTGGCTCAGTGGTAAAGAACTCACCTAATATGCAGGAGCCACAGAAGATGTGGGTGGGGAAGATTCCTTAAAGGAGGTAATGGCAATGCCTGGAGAATCCCCATGGCCAGAGCAGCCTGGCAGGCTACAGTCCATAGGGTCTTGAAGAATTGGACACAAATGAGTGACTTAGCATGCACACACCCACATGACTACACTGATAAAACCAGCATAATCTGTTGATTGTCAGCAGATTAGTAAACTTAATTCCATCTGATATGGCTCTTCTCAATTGCACCTGCATTACTGTTTTCTTGACTAACCTAATGTGTATTAGGTCACTTGAAGTTTTCCTACAGCTCACTGATGCACAGTTCATCATTGGATGCCATGGGGTCTGTGTTTTCTTTTTAACAGTTTACATTGCTGTGTCTCAAGTTCATTGCTTGTTCTTTAGCTGGATACAATCCAGTGTGATTTGCCATCTTAAATATTTGGATTTTCATCTCTGAGTTTAAATTTGAGACTTTTTCTATTTTTCAGCTGCCCACTTAACATGTTCAATCTTTCCTATATCTCACTGGGTACTAGTTATTTTTGTATTCCTATAAGTTAGAACTGGACATGGAACAACAGACTGGTTCCAAATAGGAAAATGAGTACGTCAAGGCTGTATACTATCATCTTGCTTATTTAACTTAAATGCAGAGTACATAATGAGAAACGCTGGGCTGGAAGAAGCACAAGCTGGAATCAAGATTTCTGGGAGAAATAACAGTAAGCTCAGATATGCAGATGACACCACCCTTGTGGCAGAAAGTGAAGAGGAACGAAAAAGCCTCTTGATGAAAGTGAAAGAGAAGAGTGAAAAAGTTGGCTTAAAGCTCAACATTTAGAAAACTAAGATCATGGCATCTGGTCCCATCACTTTATGGAAAATAGATGGGGAGAAAGTGGAAACAGTGTCAGGCTTTATTTTTGGGGGCTCCAAAATCACTGCAGATGGTGATTGCAGCCATGAAATTAAAAGACGCTTACTCCTTGGAAGGAAAGTTATGACCAACCTAGATAGCATATTAAAAGGCAGAGACATTACCTTGCCAACAAAGGTCCATCTAGTCAAGGCTATGGTTTTTTCAGTGGTCATGTATGGATGTGAGAGTTGGACTGTGAGGAAAGCTGAGCACCGAAGAATTGATGCTTTTAAACAGTGGTGTTGGAGAAGACTCTTGAGAGTCCCTTGGACTGCAAGGAGATCCGACTAGTCCATCCTAAAGGAGATCAATCCTGGGTGTTCATTGGAAGGACTGATGCTGAAGCTGAAACTCCAATACTTTGGCTACCTCATGCGAAGAGTTGACTCATTGGAAAAGACCCTGATGCTGGGAAGGATTGGGGGCAGGAGGAGAAGGGGGTGACACAGGATGAGATGGCTGGATGGCATCACCGGCTTGATGGATATGAGTTTGAGTAAACTCCAGGAGTTGGTGATGGACAGCCTAGTGTGCTTCAATTCATGGGGTCCCAAAGAGTTGGAAATGACTGAATGACTGAACTGAACTGAACTGGACTGAACTGAAGTCTACTTGAGGTTTGTTCTATGACTAAATTAGTTTGTATGGAAAAGCTTGATACTTTAGAGTCTTTCTTTGAAAATTTAGTAGAAGGTCCAGGGCTCATAAGTACTCTGTCCTGTGTATCATGAAGTTTCCCTGTCTGACAGGTAGGAAAGCCATTCTTGACCCTCTCTTTTGCTGGACATCATACTGTACACAGCTTCAGCTGTGTCCAACTCTTTGCGACCCTATGGACCATAGCCTGTCAGGCTAATGTGTCCATGGGATTCTCCAGGCAAGAATATCGGAGTGGGTTTCCATGCCCTCCTCCAGGGCATCTGCCTGACCCAGGGATACAACATGTGGCTCCTGAATCACAGACAGATTCTTTACAATTGAGCCACTGGGAAAGCCAATTATACTTCCTAATCCTTTCCTGATATCATAGTTTCCTCACCATACATGCACTAATCAGCTTTCTTTCTTTTTCTTTCTTTCTTTCTTTCTTTCTTTCTTTCTTTCTTTCTTTCTTTCTTTTTTAGTAATTGAGGGAAGTTTCTGCAGATTTCTGGTGTTTTACTTTCGTGTAGTCCTCTGCTTTTTGATACTCTGAATTAAATGCTAGGCAACCCCAGATTCTAAGTTCTATTCCCTCAATCCAGTGATCCTGGTGGGCTCCTGTTCTATGTCTTGGCCTAGAAACTCTCTACAACTAATAAACTGGAGCAAACGCAGGAATGGCCTCATTTGTTTTCCAAATGAAAATCACTGGCCTTGCTCTCTGTGGCTTGAAAATCATTATTTCATATATTTTGTGTGCTTTTGTTAGTTATTTCAAGTGTGAGAATAAATCTGGTTCCTATTTATCTTGAGCAGGAAAGGAGGTCCTTTATTTGAGTTTTAACACTATTTATAAAAATGCATTAGTTTTTACATGTAGAAATGCTCAAATTTATATCAATTTCTCTTTTAGCCAGTGAATGCTAAAGAGAATTTGTTGAGTGTAATATAATATGGTCAGCTGTATAATATAATATGGTCAGCTGTATAACAAAGTCACAAGTTTAAGTTACAAATTTACTCACACTACACTCAGATATGCATAGATAATGTAGTTTCTTTATTTATATAAGCTCTACCCACCTGGGTTGAATGCACCACCTAGATTTACTAATTAATAATATTTATTTCTTCTGTTTCAAACATTCTCCTTTCAGTTTAAATGTTAAGTCTACTCAAAGTTCAACTTCTTATCAGAACTGTCTTTAAAAATCTTCTGAATGATTCTGTCTCTTTGCAGAAATGTCTAGATTTTCATAAATTTTCCATATTTTTCCTTTCTTGGGTTATAAGAAGAAGATAGTGTGTTTCTGGCACTTGAGTGAAGAAATCCTAATATCTTCTTAATGTCCCTTGATTGTTTTTGTGTTATATCACTGACAGTGTCTGGTTGATAACTGCCTCCCCTGCTATCATTCATGTATGAATATTGTGATTTGATCATTATGTTGTTCATGGCCCATTGATAATCTTTGACTATAGATCATGACTCATCTCCACTGCAAACTCTTATGAATCTCTGACACATCATTGGCTAGACAGAGATTTACCTCAAATTTCTCCTGTAAAAGTACTTTATCCTTACTATAATAATCCCCACGGAACATCTTCTGGTTTCCTAGTTCTCTGGAATCTTTATCCCTCTCAGGGAATATACTGGAATTATTGTCTCTATTTGACTGGAGAACCATGCAAAATCTATAGAAGATAAATTCTTTTATCTCCCAATATAGATCATAATTTAGTTCGGGAAACCAGAAAACAGTATAGGTATTTAAAACAAATGGTAAGCTATGACAGATAAATTTGTGCTTATAAAATTGCTGGAAGGTTTAAAGAAGCAAATATCAGGAGGCTGACAGAACATTTAGGTTATACCACATCCACTATGCTGGAAAGTCAGGGAATTAGTATTATAATCATGTGGGTCAGCAAAGTAATCTTATAATCAAGAAACACCCAGTTGTGGATGTGATTGGTGATGGAAATAAAGTCTGATGCTGCAAAGAGCAGTATTGCATAGGAACCTGAAATGTTAGGTCCATGAATCAAGGCAAATTGGAAGTGGTCAAAAAGGAGATGGCAAGAGTGAATATTGACATTTTAGGAATAAGTAAACTAAAATGGACTGGAATTGGTGAATTCCACTCAGGCGACCATTATATCAACTACTGTAGGCAGGAATCCCTTAGAAGAAATAGAGTAGCCATCATAGTCAACAAAAGAGTCTGAAATGTAGTACCTGGATGCAATCTCAAAAACAACAGAATGATCTCTGTTCATTTCCAAGGCAAATCATTCAATATCACAATAATCCAAGTCTATTCCCCAACCAGAAATACTGAAGAAGCTGAAGTTGAATGGTTCTATGAAGACCTACAAGATCTTCTAGAACCAACACCCAAAAAAAGATGTCCTTTTCATTTTAGGGGACTGGGATGCAAAAGTAAGAAGTCAATAGTTACTTGGAGTAACAGGCAAATTTGGCCTTGGAATACAAAATGACAAAGGGCAAAGGCTGATAGCGTATTGACAAGCGAATGCACTGGTCATAGAAAACACCCTCTTTCAACAACACAAGAGAAGACTCTACATATAGACATAACCAAAAGGTCAATAGTGAAATCAGAATGATTATATTCTTTGCAGTCAAAGATGGAGAAGCTCTATTCAGTCAGCAAAAATAAGACCAGGAGCTGACCGTGGCTCAGATCATGAACTCCTTATTGCCAAATTCAGACTTAAATTGAAGAAAGTAGGGAAAACCACTGGACATTCAGATATGACCTAAATCAAATATCTTACAATTATACAGTGGAAGTGACAAACAGATTCAAGGGATCGGATCTGATAGAGAGAGTGCCTGAAGAACTATGGGCAGAGGTTTGTAACACTGTACAGGAGGCAGGGATCAGGGGCATCCTCTAGAAAAAGAAACACAAAAAGGTATAATGGTTGTCTGAGGAGACCTTACAAATAGCTGAGAAAATAATAGAAGCTAAAGGTGAAGGAAAAAAGGAAAGATATACCCATATGATTGTAGAGTTCCAGAAAATAGCAAGGAGATATAAGAAAGCCCTCCAAAGTGATCAATGTAAAGAAATAGAGGAAAACAGAATAATATAAAAAACTGAGATAATTCAAGAAAATTAGAGATACCAAAGGAACATTTCATGCAAAGATGGGCAAAATAAAGGAAAGAAATGATATGGACCTAACAGAAGCAGAAGATACTAAGAAGAGGTGGCAAGAATACACAGACTATGTAAAAAATATATTCATGACCCAGATAATCACGATGGTGTGATCACTAACCTAGAGCCAGACACCCTGGAATGCAAAATCAAGTGGAACTTAAGAAGCATAACTATGAACAAATCTAGTGGAGGTGATGGAATCCTAGTTGAACTATTTCAAATCTTAAAGGATGATGCTGTGAAAGCACTGGCATGTTGAGTACAGCAATATGGAAAATTCAGCAAATTAGGAAAACTCAGCAGTGGCTACAGACTGGGAAAGGTCAGTTTTCATTCCAATTCCAAAGAAAGGCAGTGCCAAACAAAGTTCAAAGTACCACACAGTTGCACTCATCTCACACGCTAGTAAAGTATCATTCAAAATTCTCCAAGTGACACTTCAGCAGTGAACTTCCAGATGTTCAAGCTAGATTTAGAAAAGGCAGAGGGACATGAGATCAAATTGCCAGCATCCATTGGATCATCAAAAAAGCAACAGAGTTCCAGAAAAAAAAAGGGAAGAGAGTTTGATTGTGTGGATCATCACAAACTGTGGAAAATTCTGAGAGATGGGTATACCAGACTATCTCACCTGCCTCCTGAGAAATCTGTATGCAGGTCAAGAAGCAACAGTTTTAGAATTGGACATGGAAGAACACACTGGATCCAAATCGGGCAAGGAGTACATCAAGGTTGTGTATTATCACCTGGCTTATTTAATTTATATGCAGGTTAAATCATGCAAAGTGCTGGGTTGGATGAAGCACAAGCTGGAATCAACATTGCTGGGAGAAATATCAATAACCTCAGATATGCAGATGACACCACCCTTATGGCAGAAAGTGAAGAAGAATTAAAGAGCCTCTTGATGAAAGTGAAAGAGGAGAGTGAAAAAGTTGGTTTAAAACTCAACATTCAGAAAACTAAGATCATGGCATACAGTCACATCACTTCATGGCATGTAGATGGGGAACCAGTGAGAGACTTTAATTTTGGGGTCTTCAAAGTCACTGCAGATGGTGACTGCAGCCATGAAATTAAAACACACTTGCTCTTTGAAAGAAAGCTATGACAAACCTAGACAGCATATTAAAAAGAAGAAACATTCCTTTGCCAAAAAAGGTCTGTCTAGTCAGAGCCATAGTTTTTCCAGTAACCATGTATGGATGTGAGAGTTGGACTACAAAGAAAACTGAGTGCTGAAGAATTGATGCTTTTGAGCTGTGGTGTTGGAGAAGACTTTTGAGAGTCCCTTGGACTGCAAGGAGATTCAACCAGTCAATCCTACAGGAAATTAGTCCTGAATATTCATTGGAAGGACTGATGTTGAAGCTGAAACTCCAATACTTTGGCCACCTGATGTGAAGAACTGACTCATTGGAAAAGACTCTGATGCTGGGAAAGATTGAAGGTGGGAGGATAAAGGGACAACAGAGGATGAGATAGTTGCATGGCATCACTGACTCAATGGACATGAGTTTGAGTAAGCTCTGGGAGTTGGTGATGGACAGGGAAGCCTGGTGTGCTGCAGTCCATGGGGTTGCAAAGAATCAGACACGACTGTGTGCCTGAACTGAACTGAACTGAATCAGAAAAGTGGAGGAGTTCACTTCTAACATTTTAGCTTCTCCTCAGTCCCCCAAATAGGAATTGTTTGAAATGCATATTTTGGTTTCTATAAAATGTTCACATTTCAAAATCCTTCTGCTGCCAGAGGAAGAATTTCTTCTGCCAACCATCTACCTTTTCATTATCATGCCTGTGACCTAATTGGCAGAATGTAAATCATATACAGATACCTAACATAAAATAGGCTTCAAAACGTAATCCAAGGATTTCAGTCACTATGATAGAGGAAAGAACATTGAAAAGGAGAGAATAAACTTCAATTACATCTTCTTATCAGGAATAAACAGGGGGTCATTCAATGGTTTAGATATTCTTTTTTTTCTTTCCCCTTAATCCTTTTTTTAAAAATAGTTCTTTTGTAATGTGGTGTTCAAAACAGAATTGAAAACTGGCACCCTATCTGTTTAAAACATCTGGTAATTTGAATTTTAGTGCCCATTATTGTTTCTTTTCATTGTGCTGATTTTTGGTGATCAAATCTTGGCCCCCTTCATATCACTCTCTCCTTTTTAAAAATTACAGGTGTGCATAGAGATCCCGCCTTTTCCAGGACTGTGCATTTGCAAGCTTGTGATAAATAAGATTGACTAATGCAAGTGTTCCTAATGAATTCCCAATTGGCCCTGAAGTTCTAGCATGTGATTGCTTCACTCCTGACTTTGAATTTCAGTGGGAGATGGAAGTTTTTCAGAAAACAGAATTGTGGAAAATGACCTTTCCTTAACTTGAAGCTACTTTTAAAATCTGAGGGTCTGGGCCAAAAGGAGGAATATCCATGGAGTCAAAATGACAGAGAATAATGACTAACTCCAAAGATGGCTTCACTGAAGAGAAAGCATTTTAGGATGAAAGAAAAATCTTGTCAGAAGATCCCAGAAAAGATCTAGTTTTCATCAGCAGTTAAAGTTATTCATGCAGAAGTGTATACAACAGAACACTGCTCTTTTTGACTTTATTTGTACTTTTTGGCCTGGGATATGGGTTTTAAATGGACAGTGTCTGTACCAGTTTCATTTAAATAAACAAAATATTTGTAAAAACCATAAAAAAATAAAAATAACAACATAGTAAAAAAATTATCCTTCAATTAAAAGTTTAAAAAATAAAAATAAGAAGGGAATATTATAATCAAAAAAAAAAAAAAAAAGAAAAGGAGAGAATAAATTTTTCTTCGACTATGTGTGAATAAATGATCATTTTATTCTGCTCTCTTTTAGTTGCAAAAGTAATCTTCCAGTAGAATCTTGAATTTAAAATGAATCCTTTTGGAGGGAACTAAGATGGTGGAGGAAAAGGACGGGGACACCACCTTCTCCCCTACAAATTCATTGAAAGAACATTTGAATCCTGAGCAAACTCCACAAAACAACTTCTGATCGCTAGCAGAGGACATCAGACACCCAGAAAAGCAGCCCATTGTCTTCAAAAGGAGGTAAGACAAAATATAAAAGATAAAAAGAGAGACAATAGCGTTAGGGATGGAGATCTGTCCTGGGAAGGGTGTCTTAATAGAAAAAGTTTGCAAACACCAGGAAACCCTCTCACTGGCGGGTCTGGGGAAAATTTTCAAATCTCACAGGGCAACCTAACTGGGAGGAAAAATAAATAAAACCCACAGATTGTATGCCTAAAAACAACTCCCAGCAGAAAAGTACCCCAGACGCTCGCATCTGCTACCAGAAAGTGGGGGCGGAATGGAGAGGAGCGGGCAGCATTGCTTAGGGTAAGGCCTGGGCCCAAATGCCCTAAGGTCAATCGGAGGGATCTAACGTGAGATAGCAACTTAAACTGTGGGATAGCAAGAGAGAGAGAATTAAGTTGGGAAAAGCCCTAAACTTAGGCACTACCCACTGGTTCCCAGAACGAAGGGCTGAGTGATCCCAGAGAAGATATAGCTGCTTCGGACCGGCCCATTCCCCACCTGAGGAACGAGGCACGGGGGAGGGGAAAGGGACAAACTCGGCCCCAGAGATGGCACCCCCTACCAAACTGCAAACAGGCTTCCAGCTTCTAACCAAAGACTTCCTTGAGATTCTGGATGGGCGACATCTGCCAGGTGGGTCGCAGCTAGAGTCCAGCACCCCAGAACTGACACAAGGCGCACCCGACCAGCACACAGGGAAACTGAGGCTGGGACCGCAGAGGGGTAAGGCACCCTGCACCTGGGGAGAGTGCACTGGTCAAGATCCTGGCTGCCTGAGATGCTCTGACCGAGGAAGGCACAAAATGCAGGCTCAACCGAGTCTGCACTTTTGTGGAATACCCAAAAACCTGAATCTGAGTGGCTTAGGCCTGGGAATTGCAGGCAACGAAAGGCCCACTCCCTGGAGAGCAGCCAGGAGCCTGAGCAGTATAGACGATGAAAGCACACACCCGTGAGCTGGAGCAAACCCAGTGTGGCCAGAAACCTGTGAGTGCTCCCCACACAGGCCAGTGACATTTGTCTGCAGCGTCCCTCCCTCCCCACAGCACGACTGAACAAGTGAACCTAAACAAAAGACCACGTCCACCCAGGGCAGAAGTTAGACACAGAAGAGACCTGCAAAAATAAGCCAAAGAAACAAAGGGAACCACTTCAGAAGTGACATAGGCAACAGATTAAAATCCCTGTAGTTAACACAGACTACATTGGAAGGGGCCTATAGATATTAAAAAGTGTAAGCTTGAACAAGGAGCTAACTAAAACTGAACCAATCCCACATTGCCTGAAACAGCTCGAGAGAAATTCCTAGATGTATTTTTACTACTATTTTTAAATTACTTTTTTCTCTTTTTTTAAACATTTTCTTTTTTTTTAAAGTCCTCTATTACTCCTCTATTACTCCTTAACTTTCATTTTTATAACCCACTATAACCTGGCAAAAAAAAAAAAAGACCCTATTTTTAAAGTGAACTCCATATATATTTCTTAAATTTTTTTGGTGACTTTGTGGTTGTATACTATTATATTCTTAAGAGTCTAAGAGTCTAACCTCTAGATTTTTTTTTTCTGCTCTAGATTTTTAGTCTTTGTTTTTCAGTATTTGATATCAATTTTGGACATTTAAGAATCCAAGTTTCAGTACCCGTTTTTACTCAGGAGTGTGATTACTGGTTTGATCACTCTCTCCCCCTTTTGATTCTCCTTTTTCTCCCCCAGATCACCTCTATTTCCTTGCTCCCCCTTCTCTTCTCAACCAAATTCTGTGAATCTCTTTGGGTATTCTGGGCTGAGGAGAGCACTTAGGGAATAGAGCACAACCTAGATCTGTCTCTCCTCTCTTGAATTCCCCTTTTTCTAATCCTGCTAACTTCTATCACCTTCCAACTTCTCCTCTTCAGGTAACTCTGCGAATCTCTCTGGGTTTCCCTCACTGTGAAGAATCCTTTCACCATTAACCTAGAAGTTTTATTATCAGTGCTGTATTGGAGGGAGAAGTCGTGAGGCTACTGAAATTATAAGACTGAAACCCAGAGGCAAGAGGCTTAAGCCCAAAACCTGAGAACACCAGAGAACTCCTGAGTCCAGGGAACATTAATTAATAAGAGATCATCCAAAAGCCTTCATACCTACATTGAAACCAACCACCACTCAAGAGCCAGACCAAGACATACCATGCAAATTCTCCAGCAACGCAGGAATATAGCCCTGAGCGTAAATATACAGGCTGACCAAAGTCACATGAAACCCGTAGACCCATCTCAAAACTCACTAATGGACACTCCAGAGGGGAGAAATCCAGCTCCACCCACAAGAACACCGACACAAGCTTCTCTAACCAGCAAACCTCCACAAGACAAACACACAGCCCCACTCACTGGGAGAAACCTCCACAACAAAAAGGAACCACAGAATACTAGAATACAAAAAGGCCACCCCAAACACAGCAATCTAAATAAGATGAAAAGGCAGAGAAAAACCCAGCAGGTAAAGGAACATGAAAAATTCCCACCAAGCCAAACAAAAGAGGTGGAGATAGTGAATGGGAATCTGCCTGAAAATTTAAAGTTTTGCTATATTATTTTGAAGTTTTAACATATTAAAATTGTCTTTTTAATAAACATCTCAACTTAAAGGCATTCCTTGTTGAAAAACAATTTGGCAGTATCTGTAATGATACTTAAAATACAACCTAAATTTGGACCAAGTAATTTTACTCCCAGATATTTATCTTAAGAAAATATCAGTGATGGATACAAAGGGTTATGTGTAAAGGATTTATGTTCTTGTAATTTCCAATGAGCAACTTTTCAAACAACTTATGTATTCAATATCAGAAAAATTGTTAAATATATTTATCTGTAACTCCATTTTGTTTTTAAGATTTTGGATCATTTTTATTACCATTATTCTAAATTCTTTTTCAGGCAGATTCCCATTCTCCTCTCCTAGAGGAGAACATAGGCAAAACAATCTCCGACATAAATCACAGCAGTATCCTCTATGACCCACCTCCCAGAATGTTGGAAATAAAAGCAAAAATACACAAACCCTAATTAAACTTAAAAGCTTTTACAAAACAAAGGAAACGATAAGCAAGCTGAAAAGACAGTCCTCAGATTGGGAGAAAATAATAGCAAATAAAGAAACAGACAAAGGATTAATCTCAAAAATATACAAGCAGCTCCTGCACCTCAGTTCCAGAAAAATAAATTACCCAATCAAAAAGTGGGTCAAAGAACTAAACAGACATTTCTCCATAGAAGACATACAGATGGCTAACAAACACATGAAATGATGCTCAACATCACTCATTATCAGAGAAATGCAAATCAAAACCACAACGAGGTACCATTACACGCCAGTCAGGATGGCTGCTATCCAAAAGTCCACAAGCAGTAAATTCTGGAGAGGGTGTGGAGAAAAGGGAACCCTCTTACACTGTTGGTGGGAATGCAAACTAGTACAGGCGCTATGGAGAACAGTATGGAGATTTCTTAAAAAAAAAAAAAAAAACTGGAAATAGAACTGCCATATGACCCAGCAATCCCACTCCTGGGCATACACACTGAGGAAACTAGATCTGAAAGAGACACATGCACCCTAATGTTCATCACAGCACTGTTTATAATAGCCAGGACAGTGAAGTAACCTAGATGCCCATCAGCAGACGAATGGATAAGGAAGCTATGGTACATATACACAATGAAATATTACTCAGCCATTAAAAAGAATTCATTTGAATCAGTTTTAATGAGATGGATGAAACTGGAGCCTATTATACAGAGTGAAGTAAGCCAGAAAGATAAAGACCAATACAGTACAGTAATGCATATATATGGAATTTAAAAAGATGGTAATGATAACCCAATATGCAAAACAGAAAAAGAGACACAGATGTACAGAACAGACTTTGGGACTCTGTGGGAGAAGGCGAGGGTGGGATGTTCTGAGTGAATAGCATTGAAACAAGTATACTATCCAGGATGAAACAGACCACCATCCCAGGTTGGATGCATGAGACACCTGCTCAGGGCTGGTGCACTGGGAAGACCCCGAGGGATGGGATGGGGAGGGAAGGGGGAGGGGGGACTGGGATGGGGAGCACATGTAAATCTCTGACTGATTCATGTCAATGTATGGCAAAAAACACTAAAATATTTTAAAGTAATTAGCCTCCAACTAATAAAAATAAATGAAAAAAATAAGTAAAATGGATCCTTTTGTTGAGCAACCGAAACATATTACACTAGTGAAAGTGGAAATGTTAATTACTCAGTCGTTTCCATTTCTTTGCAACCCCATGGACTGTAGCCTGCCATAATCTTCTGCTGATGGGATTTTCCAGGCAAGAATACTGGAGTCGGTATCCATTCACTTCTCCAGGGTATCTTCACGACCCAGAGATTGAACTCAGACCTCCCAAATATCAGGCAGATTCTTTACCATCTGAGCCTCTAGGGAAGCGTGATATACTGGTGATGGGATATACTGGTGATATACTGGTGAACTCCAAAGTGAAAAAGTGAAAGTTAGTCACTCAGTTATGTCCGACTCTTTGTGACCTCATGGACTATAGCCCACCAGACTCCTCTGTCCATGGAATTCTCCAGGCAAGAATACTGGAGTGGGTTGCCATTTTCTTCTCTAGGACATCTTCCTGACCCAGGGATCAAACTCAGGTCTCCTGCATTTCAGGCAGACTCTTTACTGACTGAGCCAATGGGAATACAAAATAATAAAATCATTTAGGAAAACATTTTGGCAATTTCTTATAAATATAAACACATATCTACCCTATGGCAAAACCATCCTAATCCTAAGCATTTACCCAAAAGAAATGACAGCATGTATGTCCACATATGTCAACAGACTATGTGCCTCATATGACATATATAGGCATGCTAATTATGCTTCAACCAAGCTGTGTTTTAGGAGAAATTGAATAGGAGACAACAGTAGATCCTTCCTTGAGCAGCACTGTAACTGTTAAGACACAACACATGAATAATATCTCTCACACCTTGCTATAGCCACTAAAGTCAAAGATTCATGTGAACTCGTTTCCTGTGAGTGGAGCCTCTGTTATCACTTAATTCTCATCCTCAAGCTATATTCAATATTTTACTGTCACTTTAAAGAAAATTATTCAATTTTGTAACATTATCAACTGCTTTCTATGAAAGATACCACGTTAAACAGAGGAAGGGTTATCTCTCAGAAAATTTTATTAAAACTCTCATTAAGTAACCTCTATTTTTTCCTAAAGTTTCTTACAATTGTTCAGCTTCTTCGTTTAACTTTCTGTGTCTCCACATGCCTCTAAATCCACTCTACTTTCTTTAGCAATTCAACAATTTCCTTTAAATGGCACATACCATCCAAAAAAATTAAAATTTACCCTTAGCTGAATTTACCTCTTCTTCGAAAGAGCATATCCACAGCATCCACAGTTCCTCCAACTTCCTCCTTGCCCATCTAATTCACTTTATGAAGTAAACACTCTCCTACCCTCAAAATACATCTTTTCATAAAGAGATATGATTCCTATGCTAGGAAATGATATTTATTTTCAATACATTCCATACAGTATACACATTTACAATAACTGGTACTAATTGTTTGTGTTATTTATAAAATTTTGTGCATACATCAAAACCTAAGCTCTTTAATTTCCTAAGACAGTCAATTGCTCTAGCAAATATTATTTGTTCTTTAACTGGAGTAATGAAAGAATCTGTTTACAATGAAAAACCATGTACTTTTTTGAGGGGGATGAGGGCCACAAAGATATCTATTTTCTTGTAGTAATAGTATTATCCCTGGAAGATAATTGCCTTTTGTGTTTTAATATTTCTTCAGAATTTCTTGAAAAATGGGCATGTCATTGTTCTGGTATTCCTCACATATTAAAAGCCTATTGGAATCAAGTCTTTTGCAGTCTCAAAGTTTTCTTTTACGAGTTTTTCTTCCCAGCCTCACATAGTTACAGAGTGAAAGACTAATCTTAAAACACATGTGATTTTAATCCTGGCCGACTTTAAGATACCCAGGGTGTATTGTTATGGCAATAATCTTTCCACTATTTCCCTACTTAATCCATTTGTCCTAGTGAAAATGACATCTACTTTTTGTTTCCGTCAGCAGATATAAAAATGCTTTCTGATGTTTCATCTTTCCTTCAAGATAAACTTTCCCCCTGTTCATAAGTTGTTTCAAGTTCAGTTTTTATTTACTTGCAGTAAATTGTTTGCTAAATCTAGATGTTAACAGTGGACTATTGTGATTTAAAACTATAATCCCGCTAATTTATTTCCTGGTGCAGTGTCCTTAGGGTTCTTTAAGTGGAGGGCAAGATAATGGATTATTAGATTACAGTAATTAGGGTGTCACTTTGCAACACAGGAAAATGTAGCAGAATTATTCAATAGCAAACTGCATATCATTTTAAAAGTTGCTAAGACAGTCTTAGATCTTAATATTATGCTGAAAAAAAGAAATAAGATGAAAAACTCCAACTTCAGTGTACACTATCTTAGATCCCTGGCATGCTTCAGGGTTATTATCTTGCACCAAATAAATCGTTGGTATTTGGGGTTTCCTGCTGACTTTTGAACATGGATGTATGCCCCCAGGCACTCCTCATCCACATAATCTTTACTGTTCTTTAAGGGCAGCAAAGCTGAAATGAATGCTGATTCAGGAACATTTGAAAGTCTCAAGCAAATCATGATCATAGATTCAAAAAGTCTTTTTATTAATCTGCTTTTCTTATAATGGTCAGTCTCAAAGATTAGATCTTCAGTCCAATACTAGTAATCTGGAATAATGTTGTCTTAAACAAGTAAACTTATTTTCAATTTTCAAGCATTGATCTATTTTATTTTATTTGGGCTTTCTTAAAATGTGATTTGAACTTTGATGTAGGAAAATAAGAAAACACTCCACCGCCACACACATTCCTGAACCTCTGTCATGATACGGCAAGTAGAAGGACATTGATGTTATCTGAATACACATATATAGTATAAAAGTTAGATCATAAACTAAAAGGTGGTTATTTTTCATTATTATTGAACTCATCAGTTCCTCCTTCTTTATTCTCAACATTAGAAACTGCATGTATTCTTACAAGTTCAATACTCAAAATATTCATATTTTACTGCTAACCCTGTCATCAATCTCCAGTGACATAGTTCTACTTACCTAAAAGACATCTTCACTTGGATGTTTTTTCACCCCAAATCAATATGTCTAATACATGAATTCACCTTTCTTCTTTCTTCTCAGCCTGCATCCTTCTTTACTCTATTCAGTGTTACCACCATCTCAGCTAATCTACAAAGCTACTTAGAGAATCCTTGCTCCCTTACAGTCCTCTCATATGATCTATCTCAAATTGGACTCACTGGTTCCATCAATGACTTACATACCCATACCTCTTTGACAACCTGACCATCCTTTAGGATTCAGATGAAATCTCACCTTTTCTTTTGAGATGCTGAACTCTCAGAGTTTTAGGATGGCTGGTGAACTCCAAATTCCAGAATGGAAGAAATAGGCACACATATTACATAGTGTAAAATTTACTGAAAAATAACATCAACATGTGTTTGAGAGGAAGACAGTAAAGAAATCATATTCATCAAGGGTTGAACTCAGCTTACATATTATTTTCTCTTTGGGGCCTAAATTGCAAATAATTCATTTCTCAACTTCCACAGAGGGAAACAAAAAATTAACATTCTTTACATGTCCTTTAAACACGTGATTGATTATACCACGTCTGTAGATCTGTTCTCCTTTCTATTCACAACACTCTTGTGCACACATTTGTTAATGAGAATTTAAAATGAGGAAACTGTATTTTCTTGGCCTGCTGGTAGGCTTGCCTGTGATTCTTGTCTGAAAGAAAGCTTTAAAGACCTTCAACTGTTCCCTAAAGACTAATAATTCCAAAACTTATAATAATTGCAACTTAGTCACAATTGTAACTTGATATATACTCCACAGGAGCTTTAGTGAAGTAGTCATTCTACCTGTGCTATGAAAATAATTGATAAACCCTCCCAATATAATCCTGTCTTTCTAGCAAATTCAGCTACTCAAATCATTTGATGAGACTTTTGTTTTTTTAATGACACACACTCTACGCCAAAAAGTAGGAGAACAGTGCTTGAAAAGGAAAATTTACTCAGAAAGGTGAACACTTTGCGAGTGGGCTAGCCAAGGTAAAATGCTCTGCATATCAAAATCAAATGTATATTTAAGACAATTGTCACTAAATTCATGTAACAATAAAATGATTTTATTTTTAAAATAAATTGTGGAGTGTTTAACACTACATTATGAAAGGCCTCAGAATTTATTCCATGAATACAGACTACCTTTTAAATATTCACAAATGTAAAAAGTATAGGTAAGCATTTCATTTATTGCTTGAGGGTCAAGGGTATGGTGGCTTTAGTGGTAAAGAATCCAATTGAAATGCAGGAGATGCAAGAGATATGGGTTCAATCCCTGGGTCAGGAAGATCTCTGGGAGTAGGATATGGCAACTCGCCCCAGAATTCTTGCCTGGAAAATTCAATGGACAGGGAAACTTGGCTGGCTACAGCCCATGAGGCTCCAGAGAGTCAGACATGACTGAATGACTAAACACACAACACAAACACACAAGAACATATAACACAGGATACCAAAAGGGAAAACCATAATATATTGGTAAGTGTAACTGTTTAAAAAAAACTCCACCATAATGTTGAAAATATGGAAATAAAAAAGAAAAAAAAAGAAAAGTCAGAGAGATTAATATTCTTGCTACAAAAGAGCTTTTTACATATATCAATGAAAAGAAGGACAATGACAAAAATGACTATTAAAATGAACAGGGAGATTAACAGTAGAAAGCCTATCAATTCATTCATTCCATAAATATTTGTTGAGCATGTACTATGTGTTATGCACAAATGGTTCAGTACAGTTCAGATCTTTCACTCAGTTGTGTCTGCCTCTTTGAAACCCATGGACTGCAACACACCAGGCTTCCGTATCCATCACCAGCTCCTGGAGTTTGCTGAAAATCATGTCCATCTATTTGGTGATGCCATACAACAGTCTCATCCTCTGTCATACATTTCTCCTCCTGGCTTCAATCTTTCTTAGCATCCAGGTCTTTTCTAAGGAGTCAGGTGGCCAAAGTATTGGTGCTTCAGCTATAATATCAGTCCTTCCAGTGAATATTCAGGACTGATTCCCTTTAGGATTGACTGGTTTGATCTCCTTGCAGTCCAAGGGACTCTCAAGAGTCTTCACCATCAACACAGCTCAAAAGCATCAGTTCTTCAGTACTCAGGTTTCTTTATAGTCCAACACTCATATACATACATGACTACTGGAAAAACCATAGCCTTGACTAGATGGACCTTTTTTGGCAAAGTAATATCTGTGCTTTCTAATATACTGTCTAGGTTGGTCATAACTTTTCTTCCAAGGAGTAAGCCTCTTTAAATTCTATGGCTGCAATCACCATCTGCAGTGATTTTGGAGTCACCCTCCCGGAAAAAAAAAAAAAGTCTGCCACTGTTTCCATTGTTTCCCTTCTTATTTGCCATGAAGTAATGGGACAGGTACCATGATCTTAGTTCTCTGAATGTTGAGCTTTAAGCCAACATTTTCACTCTCCTCTTTCACTTCCATCAAGAGGCTCTTTAGTTCTTCTTCACTTTCTGCCATAAGGGTGGTGTCACCTGCATATCTGAGGTTATTGATATTTCTCTCAGCAATCTTGATTCCAGCTTGTGCTTTATCTGGCCCAGCATTTCTCATGATGTACTCTGAAGCTAAGTTAAAAAAGCAGGGTGACAAAATACAGACTTGACATACTCTTTTCCTTATTTGGAACCAGTCTGTAGTTCCATGTCCAGTTCTAACTGTTGCTTCTTTACCTGAATATAGACTTCTCAGGAGGCACATCTGGTGGACTGGTATTCCCATCTCTTGAAGAATTTTCCATAGCTTGTTAGGATCCACACAGTCAAAGGCATTGGCATAGTCCATAAAGCAGAAGTAGATGCTGTTCTGGCACTCTTGCTTTTTTGATGATCCAAATGATGTTGGCAATTTGATCTCTGGTTCCTCTGCTTTTTCTAAAACCAGCTTGAACATCTGAAAGTTCACAGTTCATGTATTTTGAAGCCTGTCTTGGATAAATTTGAGCATTACTTTGCTAGCATGTGAGATAAGTGTAATTGTGGGGTAGTTTAACATTCTTTGTCATTGCCTTTCTTTGGCATTGAAGTGAAAACTGACCTTTTCCAGTCCTGTGGCCACTGATGAGTTTTCAAAATTTTCTGGCATATTGAGTGCAGTAATTTGACAGCATCATGTTTTAGGATTTGAAATAGCTCAACTGGACTTCCATTATCTCCACTAGCTTTGTTCATAGTGATGCTTCCTAAGGTCCACTTGACTTCGCATTCCAGGATGCCTGGCTCTAGGTCAGTGATTATACCTTCATGATGGTGTGATGGTATGACACCATCACACAAATGGCAAATATACATAACAAAAATGTTCAAAGTCACCAGTAAGCAAATATATGCAAATGTTAATAAGTATCAAGGTTATTTTGAGGGGCTTAACTTTATACACATTTTCTAGAGTGCAGTTGGTGAATTGTATCAGATGGCTCAGTGGTAAATAATCTGCCTGCCAATATAGAAGATGCAAGATACATGGGTTTGATTCCCTTGCTTGGGGGGTTCTCCTAGAGAAGGATGTTGCAACCCACTCAAGTCATTCTTGTCAGCAAAATCCCACAGACAGAGGAGCCTGGCAGGCTGTAATCCATAGGATCACAAAGATTTGGACATGAGTGAGTGACTGAACACACACATTAAAATTAAAGCTATGTATACATTGATTCAGTTCTGCTTCCAAGCATCTTAAATCACAAAAATAATTAGACAAGAAAATTGAGTACAGCATGTTTCTTAACATTCATTTCAAAACATTGGTGCTCAAAGTTACACACACTTAGTGTGGTTCCATGGAACCCCTTCAGCGGCTATTTCCAGTGGAATGGAATAGAATTAAATAAATGGAAGTTGGAATCATTTCTTGCTTCAAAAAGAGAATCTAAATCATTGTGTGCTTTAAATTTGGGGATTCTGTGCATGTTTTCATTTAATTGTTGCATATGTAAAATTATTGTAAAACCTAATATTTGTATTGAAATTTCAGAAACACTCAAAAATAACCATCAAAAAAGCATTTAAATAGATGATGAAGTAATCATGTAATGAAATTCTCAGCACTCATTAAAGTGATATAAAAAATAACAACAGAATTTTTAATATCAATAGATGCCCCAAATATATTTTGCAGGACTTCCTCAGTGGCTCACTGGTAAAGAATCTGCCTGCAAGGACACCGGTTCAATCCCTGGATCTGGAAGATCCCCTGGAAAAGAAAATGGCAACCCACTCAGAAATCCCATGGACAGAGGAGCCTAGCAGGGTCTGTGAGGTCTCAAAAGAATCAATCATGATTTACAGGCTAAACAACAACAAGAATGAATTATTCAGGAGATTACTAACTAGGGCATTTGGACAGATTTTTCAGGCCAAAACAATGACTTCACTAGGTTTTAAAAATTCTGAGCATTTGATAAAATGCAATATGTCTTTTTTTTTTGGGGGGGGGTCTTTGGCTTTATTGTTCAGGGTTTCTCCACATGTAAACATGAGACCCCTGCAATATGTCTTAAGCAGAGATGTCATATTATTTTTTTCCTAGTCTTTTGGGGAGAACAAAAGGAATATGTCCCCTTCATTAAAGGGATTCTTGTAGATGTCTATCTAAACATCTTCATAAGAAGAGATGCATTTTACTTTCTTTATTTGGTCCCTCTCACAAGTCAAGTTTGATACCATTTAACCTGTCTAAATAACCAGGTTCAGAGGTTTGGCTTGTAATAACAAAAGTCAGTTCAGGATTGTGTTGATCTTCAAAATCTACTCTGGCATAGATACATGACATTTATTGTTCATATACCTAAAACAGCCTGTTATGGGCACAGTGAGGGTGATGGACAATTCCTGGCATGATAGCCACCTCATGCTCTTCCATTCGAGAAAAAATATAAAAATTCCAGTTAGGGAGAAGAACAGTGTTACAGATGCAATCTTTAATCTGTTTTATTAATTTGAAAAGCAAATTACTTGCAAGCTCTCTTTTATTATTTTGTATAATAATGCAAGTGATTATTTTACTATCAGTATCAAAGATTTTGTGACATATTTCACACTAGATATACGTGTAAGTCAAAACAGTGAGATTGAGAAATGCTGCAAATAACAGACATCACCTAAGGGTATTTTTGCCATTATTATAAGAGGTCCTTTGGTTTGCTTTTAATCCAAGAACGATTCCAAAGTTACCTATTACCAATTGTAAAACTGGTAGTCATTTCTTTGTCTGTTACTTCTGTAGTCTATGGCAAATGGCCTGCCATTTTATTTATTAACATTCTTAGTATAAAGATAATGAGTTCAGTATATGTTGTTGTTCAGTCATTAAGTAATGTCCGACTCTTTGCAACCCCATGGATTGCAGCATGTCAGGCTCCCCTATCCTTCACTATCTCCAGTGTTTGCTCAAATTCATGTGCATTGAGTCAGTGATGATATCTAACCATCTCATCAGTATACTGTTCATTTGTACTCTAACTAGGAAAGTGAAAGTGAAAGTTGCTTAGTCGCGTCAGACTCTTTGCGACCCCGTGGACTATACTTAAGTCCATGGAATTCTCCTGCCCAGAATACTGAAGTGGGTAGCCTTTCCTTTCTCCAGGAATCTTCTCAACCCAGGGATCAAACCCAAGTCTCCCTCTTTGCAGGTAGATTCTTTACCAGCCGAGCCACCAAGGAACCTTACTCTAACTGGGACATAACAACATTTTTTTTCTACTTTTCCTCTTGCTTTTTAAAGAATCCACTTGAGGAAAGCAATTACGTTTTAACACAATGACTGGAAAACCTATAATTGGAAACAAAAAGCTATGAAATCTTAAAATACTTTAAAGCAACTTGTGTTCAATTTAATTGTCCTAGGAGTCGCTTTTCTAATTCTTCTTTGTTCACCCCACTCCTCCTCCTTCTCTAACTTCTCCAACTACTTATCTTTCTTTAAGGACCTGGATTGATGACCCTGGATAAGCACAATCTTGTAGGTCTCTATCTGTCTAACCTCTAAAAAACGTTTCAATCAATCTCTTACAAAGACTTATGATGACAACTAAGAAGGAAATAGTATAATAGAAGAAACAGGAAAAGCTGTGTTGCTGAAGATTGGAAGATAAATGTGAAAAGTTACCAAGAAATCAAAATAGTTGAATCTGTCATAGAGGTCTAGTGAATAAGATCTGAAAAGCCTTAGTAATCACAAACATTACAAACAATAGATCTCACAAAGTCTGGGTGAGGAGGTTTCTTTTTACTACCTGCAGCACCAGGTTGGCATCTTTGGGAAGCTGTGGCTCTGGCACCTGGAACACAAGGCCTCTTGGCACTGTGCCGTGTGCTCCACCATTCCCTCTGTCTCTGGGGTAGTGAGGATCCCTGCTATTGCCCCATTTCCAAGGGTGAGTTACATGGAAGGAAGGCTGTGAGCTTCCTTCGCCTTCATATCCCCTGTCCTGGGGCACTGGAGCCCAGGCCTCTGTGTCTGGCTCGGGCAGAGAGCCACCTCATAACCACATTTACAGCCAGGGTCCCAAGTGTGTTGCTTCATCCACCTGGGTCACAGAATGAAATGATGCAGAGGAGAGCCACAGATGACTCTGACAATCATGTTGCAAGAATGAGATCAAGCCCTGAGCCTTTGGAGTGGGAGCACTGACTCCAAGACCCCAGATTACCAGAGAACTAACCCTAAGGGGTATCAAATAGTGAGAACTCATACAAAGGGAGCATCTTGTGCATAAGACCTGGCATCACCCAACCACCAGTAGCACAAAGAAAACAAAAATACAAATCCAATCAACAGCAGACAGGAATACTACCTCACTCAGCCTTTATCATAGGAAAAACAAGCAAATAAACAAAAACAGCACAAATTTCACACTATACAAAGCTTATACAAACCACTGGACCAACCTTAGAAGAGCAGAAACCAAAAGGAAGAAAGAATTCAACCTGAAGCCTGGAAAAAGGAGACCTTAAACACAATAAGTTAAAAAAAAATAATGAAAAGGTAAAGAAATACAACACAAATGAAGGAACAAACCAAAAACACAGAAGTCCAGATAAATGAGAAGGAAATAGGCAAACTATCTGAAAAAGAATTCAGAATAATGATAGTAAAGATGATCAAAATCCTTGAAAACAGAATGGAGAAAATGAAAGAATCAATGAACAAAATCCTAGAAGAATTAAAGAATAAACATACATAGACAAAAATGATAATTGAAATTATAGTCCATGTACATGAACATGTGTGCGTGTGTGTGTGTGTGTGTGTGTGTGTGTGTGTGTATCTTAAGCCAGTTTACAAAGAATAGGAGTAGAAGAGTGTTTGATGAAAGCCTAAAATACCTCAATGTTTGTGTGTGTTAGAATTTTGGTATTTGAAATTCTTAATTTAAGTCTGTCAATTGTCTCAGCATTGGTATTTCTCCTTAAGCTATTTACGTCACTTTCTTATGTTATATGTATATACTTGAACAATAAAGAATACCATTTTCTCTGTCAACTTGCAATATAATTCATGTAATGAATTTTTAATGAATTTAATAAAGTGGTAGAGTTTAAATTTTACTATTTTTTTTCATTTCACCTATGTTTCCATGTATTTCATTTATTTCTCTTTTGAACTACTCTTCACCACAAGTGTTAAACAAAGATCCTCCAAATTGTCCTTGCATTATGAACTCCAACACCTGGTGCTAAACTGAAAATAAGAGCAACAATTTTTATTTTACTTACAAGAAAATTAGCAATATGTCAGTGATGTCTTTGAGTTTAACTTAATAATTATAAAGTTTATTTTACTGGCATAAAATTTACTAAAATTTTGAAGATTAAGTGGAAAGTAAACTGTCTCATTCAGACATATTTTACTAAAAGTCTGTGCATAAAAATGTGCAATATGTCTGCAGTCAAAAACACAGTAAGTGCTAAGAGAATGAAGGATAAAATAAAGATTAATGGTATATTATAAGAAATTTAACTTTAATTCTAAACAAAATTTCAGGACTTGTTCTGACCACATGGATTCCAGAATCAAGCAAAAATAAATGTTTTACTCCTAAGAAAATCTGTATTTTTCCAGTTTCAAGAACATAAAAACTTCATTATCATACATTTTTTATTACCTTCCTTAGCCTATGATTTTCCTCTTATTCATTTTTTTATTCAATTTCTATATAACTAGTGTTTTCTTTGTGGCAAGTGTTTTTGATAATTAATTCAAATTTTCTATTTCTTCTTATTTCATTTTTCTTTTATTCTCCAAGGAATTTGTTTATGTCAACTAAGATTTTAAAATTACTGGATAAAGATTATTATAAAGTTTCCTCATTTTTCTTTTAGTACTCTTAGTATCTATAATCATAGCCCCTCTCTCATTCCCAATGATAATAAGTTGTGTATTTCCCCCTTTTCCCTCTTTTTATTCCTGAAAATGAAAGTCTGACTCTTTGCAAACCCATGGACTATACAGTCCATGGAATTCTCTAGGTCAGAATACTGGAATGGGTAACCTTTTCCTTCTCCAGGGTATCTTCCCAACCCAGGGGCTGAACACAGGTCTCCCATATTGTGGGTGAATTTTTTACCAGCTGAGTCAAAAGGGAAGCCCAAGAATACTGGAGCAGGTAGCCTATCACTTCTCCAGTGGATCTTCCCAACACAGGGGGATTATTAATTTTGTCCATTTTCCCTAGAAATCAACATATATGTTTTATAAATTTTCTTTTATTGTTTGTATGTTTAAAATTTCATTTTTTTTTAATTTTTCTTTTTTATTTTACTTTATATTTACTTTAGGTTCAATTGGTCCATCTTTTGCTAGCTTCTTTTGGTGAAAAATTTTTATTAGCTTTAAATACTTTTGTAATATAAACATTAATAAAATGTATTTCCTGCTATACATTTTGATGACTTCCGTGGTGGCTCAGTGGTAAACAATGCTTCCGCCATTGCTGGAGATGAAGATTCAATCCCTGGGTCAGGAAGACCTCCTGGAAAAAGAAATGCCAACCCATTCAAATATTCTTGCCTGGGAAATTTCATAGACAAAGGAGTTTGGCCGGCTATAGTTCATGGGGTCACAAAAGAGTCATACATGACTTAGTGACTAAACATCAACTACAATAGCTGATTTACAATGTTGTGCCATTTGCTCAGCTCAGTTCAGTTTCTCAGACATGTCTGACTCTTTGCGACCCCACGGACTGCAGTATGCCAGGCTTCCCTGTCCATCACCAGCTCCCAGAGTCTACTCAAACTGATATCCATCACATTGGTGATGCCATCTAACCATCTCATCCTCTGTCGTCCCCTTCTCCTCCCCCTTCAGTTTTTCCCAACATTAGGGTCTTTTCCAATAAATCAGTTCTTCACAGCAGGTGGCCAAAGTGTTGGAGTTTCAGCTTCAGCATCAGCCCTTCCAATGAATATTCCAGACTGATTTCCTTTGAGATTGACTAGTTGGATATCCCTTCAGTCCAAGGGACCCTCAAGAGTCTTCTCCAACACCACAGTTCAAAAGCATCAGTTCTCCAGCACTATAAGACCTTCTAGAGCTAACACCCTAAAAAGATGCCCTCTTCATTATATGGGACTGGAATGCAAAAGTAGGAAGTCAAGAGATACCTGGAGTAACAGGAAAATTTTGCCTTAGTGTACAAAATGAAGCAGGTCAAAGGCTAACAGAGCTTTGACAAGAGAATGCCCGGGTCATAGTAAACACCCTCTTCCAACACAAGAGAATATTCTACACATCACCAGATGGCCAATACCAAAATCAGACTGATTATATTCTTTACAGCCAAAGATGGAGAAGCTCTATACAGTCAGCAAAAACAAGACCAGGAGCTGACTGTGGCTCAGATCATGAACTTCTTATTGCTAAATTCAGACTTAAAGTGAAGAATATAGGGAAACCCACTAGACCATTCAGGTATGACCTTAATCGAACTCTTAGAACTATACAATGGAAACACAAATTGAAGGCATTAGATCTGATAGACAGAGTACCTGAAGAACTATGGACCGCAGTTCATGACATTGTACAAGAAGCAATAATCAAAATCACCCCCAAGATAAGGAAATGCAAAAAGGCAAAATGGCTGTCTGACAAGACCTTACAAGTAGCTGAGAAAAAAAGAGAAGCTAAAGGCAAAGGAGAAAACAAAAGACACCCCATTTGCTCTACAGCAAATTGAATCAGTTATATACATACATGTATCCATTCTTTTTTTTTAGATTCTTTTCCCTTATTCGTCATTACAGAATATAGAGTTTCCTGTGCTATAGAGTAGGTTCATATTTAGTTATCTACTTTATATATAATAGGGTGTGTATGTTGATTCCAATCTCCCAATTTATCCTGCTCCTTTCCCCCTTGGTAATCATAAATATGTTTCTATATCTCTAACTTCATTTCTGTTTGATAAATAAGTTCATTTGTACCATTGTTTCAGGTCTCACATATAAACAGTATCATATAATGTTGGTCTTTCTCTGTCTGAATTACTTCCTTCAGTATGACAATCTATGGATGTTTTGCAAAAAGTCATCACTTTTTTTTCTCAGGTGCAAAGAATTTGTTAACAAAATAAACTACTTGCTATATATGAATAAATAATACTAATATTTATTAGAGAATTATCTGGCTTACTTTCAATATACTAACATTAAAAGGAAAAAGAAAAAGAAATAGAAACAACAGAGGATATATCACCAAATTGGGATTTGACCAACATCCAGACTTAAACAGAGCAGGGAAGTCCCATGACACAGCACATCTGAAGTCCCAGTTGGGAAAAAAAGTCCCAGGTAGTGTGTCTACTTCTTGGGTGAGACTTCAAAAATTGCAATCTGGGGTTCTTGTTTAGTCTCAAGACACAACTGATATCATCATCAATCTGTGAGCAACTTGCAGCTCTGGTTTTATGTTAATGCTGTTTGCTTTGTTGTGTGAAACTTGGAATGTTTCACATTCCTGAGGCTTGGTTGATCAGACCACCTCCAGGGGCTCAACAGGCTCAAGGTTCATCCCCTATCTTTTAGCTGCAAGGCTTGCACTCGCAGCAGGTAGTCAGGGCATTCAGTCAGGGTCCTGTCCAGGCAGGTTAGAAGCAAGGTCAAAGGCCTGCTCTGCTTTGCCTCCGAAGCCTAAATAAGACTGTTTATTTAATTTTCCTAATACTGGGGTCCATCTGTGTCATAGAAATTGTCATTATTTTGTTTTTTCTATGACAGAGTAATATTTCATTTTATATATGTACCACATCTTCTTTATCCATTCCTCCAGCAATATACTTTTAAGTTTCTTCTGTGTCCTGGCTATTGTTATTAACAATAGCTGCAATGAATATTAAGGTTCACATGACTTTTTTGATTATGGTTTTCTCCAGATATATGCCCAGAAGTCGGATTGCTAGATCATATTGTAGCTCTATTTTTAGTTTCTTAAGGAACTGCCATACTGTCCTCCACAGTGGCTGTACCAATTTATATTCCCATCGGCAATGTAGGAGGTTTCCGTTTCCCCCACACCCTCTCCAATATTTATTGCTTGTAGACTTTTTAATGGTGGCCATTCTGACCAATGTGAGGTGATACCTTATTGTAGTTTTTATTTGAGTTTCTTTATTAGTGATGTTGAGCATCTTTTCATGTGCCTCTTAGCCATCTATAAGTCTTTTTTTGAGAAATGTCTGTTTAGCTTCCCATTTATTGATTGAGTTGTATAGAAACATAAAAGACCCAGAAGATCCAAAACAGTATTGAAAAAGAAAAAATGGAGCTGGAGAAATCAGGCTCCCAGACTTCAGACTATACCTCAAGGCTAAAACAATCACAACAGTATCTTACTGGCACAACAACAGAAATGTATCTAGGATACAAGATAGAAAGTCCAGTGATAAATCCTGGACTTATCTTAGAGATAAATGCTCCTATGGTCACCTACTCTATGATTAAGGAGGCAAGAATGTAAGATGGAGAAAAGATAGTCTTTTCAATGACTGGTGCCAGAAACAATAGTCAGTTACACGTAAAAAAATGGAATTAGAACATCCTCTAATACCATATAAAAATAAACTCAAATGCATTAAAGATCTAAATGTAAGACCAGATGCTATAAAATTCTTAGAGGAAAGTGAGCAGAACACTCTCTAAATAATTCTCAGCAAGATCTTTGTTGAACCACCTTCTAGAGTAATGAAAATAAAAGCAAAAATAAGCAAATGGTACCTAATTAAACTTTAAAGCTTTTGCACACCTAAGGAAGCCATAAACAAAATGAAAAGACAACACACAGAAAGGGAGAAAGTATTTGCAAATGAAGCAACTGACAATGGACTAATCTCGAAAATATACAAAGAGCTCATGCAGCTCAATATAAAATAATGCACTTAGCTTTATTACATTTCACAGATTGTGTGTGTGTGAGTATGTGTTTAACAAACTGGAAATTTTTGGCAACCCTGCATTGAACAAGTCTATTGACGCTGTTTTTCCAACAACATTTGCTCACTTAGTGTCTCTGTCACATTTTGGTAATTCTTAATATACTTCAGACATTTTTGTGATCAGTGATCTTTTATGTTACTATTAGGATTGTTTGGGGTGCCACAAACTGTTCACACAAGACAACAAACTTAATTGATAAAGATGTATGTTCTGACTGCTCCACCAACTGGCTATTCCTTCATCCATATTCTCAATCTCCCTATTCCCTGAGAGGAAACAATATTAAAATTATGCCAATTAATAACCCTACATGGCTTCTAAGAGTTCAAGTGAAAGGAAGAGTCACATGTCTTTCACTTTAAATCAAACACTAAAAATGATTAAGCTTAATAAGCAAGGCATACCAATAACCAAAATAACCCCAAAGCTAGGCCCCTTTATTTCAGTTTACCAATGTGTGAATGTAAAAGAACAGTTCTTGAAGAAGATTAAAAGTGCTATTCCAATGAAAATATGAATGATAAGAAAGCAAAATAGCTTTATTCCTGATAAGGAGAAAGTTTTAGTGGTCTGGATAGTGATAGTTTACGGTGAACGGTGTCAGATTTGTGATCTCTGAAGAAGATTTAGCTTCAGGACCAGGGACCAGGCCTGATCACTTAAGAACTTTTGTGTAGCAGAGTTTTATTAAAATATAAATAGGGACAGAAAAAGCTTCTGACATAGACATTAGAAGGGGGATGGAGAGTGCCCCCTTCACTAGTCTAATCAAGGAAGTTATATACTTTTTCAATTAGTTATTACAATAAATCAAAAGCATGTCTTAAAGTTGCAAAAATCTTACCAGACCCACTCCCACAATTTACATTTTAAGGTACTTTTAACAATAGAAAGTTTTTTTTTTTACCAGATCTACTCCCATAATATACATTTTAAAATAACAGGATTAGTCAGAAGGTTTTCAAGGAGAAACTGTCCTCAAGCAGGAGACCTTGTTGTTATATAATCGTTAGTATAGAGTTTAAACTGAGTTGTTTGTTGTGTAATCATCAGTTCTGGGCTTAAAGGAAAAAAACGTTTTATGTGACTAAGACTAAGGAATGTAGAGAAAAAAAAAACAGAGAGAGAAAGAGAAAGGGAGACTGATGTCTTTTCCTCCTCCTTGAAAACCCCAGACCCCTTTCTCCTCCTTGGGGATCCTGGACTTCTTGCCAACCTGCCTAGAAATTGACATTCTCAGTAGAAGATCAAACTAGTACCAACATTCCCAACATTCTGAATTAGCCAAAGTCTAATTCAGAGCAAAATTTTATCTCTTCAATTCTATGAAAGCTGAGAGAAAAGGAAACTGCAGAAGTAAAGTATGATGCTAGCTGAGGTTGGTTTCTATAGTTTAAAGATAGAAGCAGTCTTTGTAACCTAAAAGTGCAAGGTGAAGCAGAAAGTGCTGATTTAGAAGCTGCAGCAGGTTATGCAGAAGATTTAACTAAGACAATTAATAAAAGTGGCTACACTAAAAAAAGTTTTGGTGTAGACAAAACAGATACTATCTGAGACTTTCATAACCTAAGAAGAGAAGTCAAGACTGGCTCTGAAGCTTCAAAGGACAGGCTGACAGCTTGTTATGGGCTAATGCATCTGGTCACTTTAAGTTGAAGCCAATGCTCATATACCATTTACTATTTCAAAAATACCAGGAACTTTAAAAATAACGTGCAGTCCACCTGGCTTGTGCTCTCTTAAAGGAACAACAAACCTTGAATAAAAGCACATCTGTTTACAATATGTTTTACTGAATATTTTAAGTTCAATATTGAAACTTACTGCTCAAACAAAAATATTCTTTTCAAAATATTGCTGTTTACTGAAAATGTACCTGGTTATTCATTTCAAAACTCTGATGGAGATGTACAGATATTAATATTATTTTCATGCCTGTTAACACAACAGCCCATACATAGATCAAGGAGTAATTTTAAATTTCTAGTCTTATTACTTAAGAAACACATTTTGTAAGACTAAAGCTTCTGTAAGTAGTGATTCTTCTTATGGATCTGAGCCAAGTTAATTGAAAACTTTCTGGAAAGGATGCACCATTTCATATGCCATTAGGAACATCTATAATTAATGAGGTAAGGTTAAACTATCAACATTAATCACAGTTTGCAAGAATTTGATTCCATCTCTCATGGATGGCTTTGAAGGGTACAAGACTTCACTCAGCAGAGGAAGTAACTGCAGATGCAGTGGAAATAGCAAGATAAATAGAATTGGACCCCAAAGATGTGGCTGAATTGTTGCAAGCTCATGAGAAAACTTTAGTGGATGAGGAGTTTCTCCTTATGGATGAGAAAAATAAGTGGTTTCTTGAGATGGAAACTACTCCTGGTAAAGATATGTGAAGTTTGTTGAAATGAAAACAAAAGGTTCAATTTTTTTAAATTATGAAGATATTATAATACATTTACAGGAGACTTGGCAAATGTAGAACAAAGTTAAAATGTTTATACTATATGTTATACTTATTTTAAGTAGATAAATTAAGTTTTTAGGTGGAGTTTCAATATCAAACCCTCAAAAATTAATAGAACAAATAGACTTACAAGAAGGAGGATATAGTGGACCTGAAAAGCACTATGAAACAATTCAACATAATCAAGATTTGTATAAATTTCACACAACAGCCGGATACAAATTCTATTCAAGTTCCAATAGACTATAAGCCAGGAAGACACTGGAACAGATCCAGGGACATAAAACAAAGTGCAAAAATTTCATGGTCTAAATGTATTGTGCATGTTGTATGTATGAACAAAGTATATAGCATAGTAAACAAACCTAGTTGATAAGCAGCTGAAGGGTTGAGAGTACTGACTCCAGTTTTGACATACTTTCTTCTGTGGATAAAATACTATCAAGCAGAACTGCCTGCTACAGATAATTGATTCATGAAAAGAAGAGTCAATCAAGGTGGCAAATTTCACTGCTGTCTTATTTCAAGAAATTGCCACAGCCACACTAACCTACAACAACCACTACTTTAACCAGTCAGCAGCCACCTGCATTACATTGAGACAAGTCTTTTAAAACAGCAGAAAGATTACAACTTGCTGAAGACCCATATAATGGTTAGCATTTTTTTTAAGAATAAAGTATTTTTAATTAAGGTAAGTACATTTTAAGACATAATGCTGCTAACACCTATCCAGTTCAAACCCTTCCAGAAAATCGCTGAGGAAGGAAAGGAAAACTCCCAAACTCATTCTATGAGGCCAAAATTCAAACTGATGTCAAAATTAGACAAAGATACTACACACACTAAAAAGTTACAGGCCAATATCACTGATGAACATAGATGAAAAATCCTCAGTGAAATTATATTAAATTCCAACAACACATTAAAAAGATCATATACCATGACCAAGTGTAGTTCTTCACAGGGATGCAAGGATTCTTCAATATATGCAAACAATCAGTGTGATACACCATATAAACAAATTGGAAACACACACACACACACATGATGATCTCAACAGTTGCAGATAATGCTTTTAACAAAATTCAACACCTATTTATGATAAAAAACTTCTAGGAAGAAGGCATAGACGGAACCTACCTCAGCATAATACAGGCCATATATAACAAACCCATAGGGGGGAAAAAAATCAATGTTGAGAAACTGAGAGCATTTCTTCTAAGATAAGAAACAAGACAAGGATTTCCACTCTCTCCACTATTAGACAATACAGTTTTTGGAGTCCTAGCCGTGGCAGAGAAGAAAAATAAATCAAAGAAATCCAGATTGGAAAAGAAAAAAATAAAATTCTCACTATTTGCAGATGACATGATACTATACATAGAAAACCATAAAGATATCAGGAGAAAATTGTTAGAGCTAACCAATGAATTTAGTAAAGTCACAAGATATAAAATTAATACACAGAAATGCCTTGCATTCCTAAACACTAACAATGAAAAATCAAAAAGATAAATTAAGGAAAGCATCCATCCACCACTGAAAAATAAATAAATATATAAAATACCTGCAGATAAACCTACCTAAAGAGACAAAAGACCTGTATGCAAAAAACTATAAGGAATTTATGGAAGAAACCAAAGATGACATGAATAAATGGACAGATATACTATGTTCTTGGATTGGAAAACTCAATATAAAGCAAATGGCCATATGATCCAAAACAAACTGCAGATTCAATACAGTCTAACTACCAATAGTATTTCTATCAAACTACCATGGTATTTCTCACAGAACTAGAACAACAACAACCAAAAAAAACACACAATTTGTATAGAAACACAAAACACCTCAGATCGCCAAAGTAATCTTGAGAAGAAAATTGAAGATGGAGAAATCATACTTCCTGACTTCAGATTATATTGCAAAGCTACATCATTAATACAGTATGGTATTGGCACCAAAAAAAAAAAAAAACAAAAACAGAAATATAGAGGAATGGAACAAGGCGGAAAGTCAGAAATAAATTCATGCACCTGTGGACACCTGATCTTTGACAAAGGATGCAAGAATATACAGTGAAAAAGACAGGTTCTTTCTTCAGTCAGTGGTGCTGGGTAAACTGAACTGCTACATGTAACAGAATGAAATTATAACATTTCCTAAAACCATACACAAAAATAAATTCAAAATAGGTTAAAGATTTAAATGTAAGTCAAAAAAAATGTAAGTCCAAATAAAAATAATAAATGTAAGTACAGAAACTGTAAAGTTCTCAAAGGAAAATGCCAGAGGAAGAAAGGTGGGCCTGAAACAGCTAGAGCAGAAAGGCAAGTGGCTGCTTCAATCTTGGCCCCAGGGACTGCATCTTCCACCAAACTTTGAACATTTGCCTTCCTGGGATCCTGGACAGTTGACATCTGATAGTATTGTCATATCCTGAGATCGACTCCCCAGAGGAGACACAAAGCACATAGGTGACTGTGCACTAACCAAGCGCCCAGTTGTCTGAGCTGTTCAGACCTGGGAAGGTACATCCCATCTGGGTCCATGTCCTTGCAAAGTGCCTGAGAACCTGAGCCACTTAGACCTGAGAAGTGCATGAAACACAGGACCCACTTGGCACAGTGCCCTTGCAGAGCACCCTGGAACCTGAGAAATGTGGAACCAGAAAGCACATACCACAGTGGGCTGTATCAAACCCAGTATGGTCCATAAACTACAAGCACTTCCCACACATGCAAGCTGTATTTGTTTGCAGTGTCTCTCCATCCCCACAACACAACAGAACAAGTGAGCCTAAGCAAGTGGTCACCGCCCCCCCACTTGGGTCAGGGCAGACATTAGACACTGAAGAGACTTGCAAAAAGGGGAAGCCAAAATAAACAAAGAAGAGGGAACTACTCTGGAACTGACAGGTGCAACAGATTAAAACCCTGCTGCTAATACTGACTGTGCATTTGAGGGGCACATATAGAGCTTGAAAGGAGAAGGCAATGGCACTCCACTCCAGTACTCTTGCCTGGAAAATCCCATGGATGGAGGAGCCTGGTAGGCTGTAGTCCATGGGGTTGCTAAGAGTAGGTCACGACTGAGCAACTTCACTTTCACTTTTCACTTTCATGCATTGGAGAAGGAAATGGCAACCCATTCCAGTATTCTTACCTGGAGAATCCCAGGGACAGGGGAGCCTGGTGGGCTGCCATCTATGGGGTCGCACAGAGTCGGACATGACTGAAGTGACTTAGCAGCAGTAGTAGAGCTTGAGAACAAGTACAAACAGGGACAAGGAACTATCTGGCACTGAACTGACCCCACACTTCCCATGACAGCTGCAGATAAATTCCTAGATATATTTTTACTATTATCACTTTTTATTTTTTTTAATTGTAGTCCTTTATTACTCCTTTAACTTTCATTTTTATAGGCTACTATTACCTTTCAAAAACTTTTTGAAATTCCATATATATGTGCGTATATATATATAATTTTTATAATGTAATTTGATTTCTATTTTTATATTGTATTTTTGAGAGTCTAACCTCTATTCTAGATTTTTAATCTTTGCTTTTGTTTTTTGTTATCAATTTTTTTACCTTTAAGAATATAACTTTCAGTATCTATTTTCACTTAGTGATTTGATTAGCGTCTTGATTGTTCTCTCACTTTGTGACTCTCCCTTTTCTCCCCCAAGTCACCTTTGTCTCTTTCCTCCCTCTTCTCTTCTCTACTAAGTCTGTGAATCTCTCTGGGTATATCAGTTTGTGGAGAGATGTAGATAATTGATTACTGGCTAGATTTCTCTCTCCCCTTTTGACTCCTCATTTTCCTTTCATGGTCACCTCTATCTCCCTCCTGCTTCTCTTCTCTATATAACCCTGTAAACCTGGCTGTGGAGAATTATTTCACCATTAACCTAGGGATTTTATCTTCTATGCTATATGGATGGAGAAGTCTTGAGGCTACTATAAGAGAAGGACCAAAAGCCAGAGGCAGAAGGCTTAACTCCGAACTTTAGAACATTAGAGAACTCCACACACCAGGGAATATTAAGAGACCAGAGCTCATCCAAAAGTCTCCATACCTATACTGAATCCAAGCTCCAACCAAGAGTCAACAAGTTCCAGTGTAAAACATACCACATTAATTCTCCAGAAAAACAGGAACACAACACTGAACACTAAAAGACTGTCTGAACAAAACCATGCCAAACACATAGATACCCCAAAATGCACTACTGGACACTTCATTGAACTCCATAGAGAAAATATCCAGCTCCACCGACCAAAACAAAGATGCAAGCTCCCACAACCAGGAAACGTTGACAAGCCAATCGTCCAAACCCTCCCACAGGGAACAGACTCCACAATTAAGAGAAACAATAAACTTCCAGCCTGAATAAAAGACACCCCAAACAAAGCAATTTAAATAATATTAAAATGCAGAGAAGTATTCAGCAGGTGAAGGAACATAATTAAAATCCCACCAAACTAAACAAAAGAGGAGGAGATAGGGAGTCTACCTGAAAAAGACTTCATAATTGTGATAGGAAAGATGATCCAAAATATTGAAGACAAAATGGAGTTATAGATAAATAGACTAGAGAAAAGGATAGAGAAGTTGTAAACATGTTTAACAAGAACTAAGAAGAAATAAAGAACAGACAGTCAATAATGAACAATTCAATAACTGAGATTAAAAGTACTCTGGAGGGAACCAACAGTAGAATAACTGAGGTAGTAGAGAGAAAAAGTGAAGTGGAAGATAGAATGAAGGAAATAAATGAAACCAAGAAGAAAAAAAGAATTTAAAAATGAGGACAAACTCATAGACCTATGGGTCAATGTTAAATGCTCCAACATTAAAATCATAGGTGTCCCAGAAGAAGAAGAAAAAGAAAGGACATGAGAAAATTCTTGAGGAGATAATAGTTGAACCTTTCCCTAAAATGGGGAATGAAATAGCAAGCCAAGTTCAAGAAACCCAGAGATTCCCAAACAGGATAAACAGAAGGTAAATCACCCCAAGACACATATGAATCAAACACAAAGATCAAACATTAAAAGAAGCAAGAGAAAAACAACAAAAAACACACAAAGAGATCTTCATAAGGATAATAGCTGATAATCCCATAGAAACTCTTCAGGCCAGAAGGAAATGGCAGGACATACGTAAAGTGATGAAAGAGAAAAACCTACAACCAAGATTACTCTACCCAGAAAGGATCTCATCCAGATATGAAGGAGAAATCAAAAGCTTAACAGGCAAACAAAAGAGAAGATAATTCATTATCACCAAACCAACTCTTCAGCTAATGCTAAAAGATCTTCACTAAGTAGGGAACAGAGAAAAGGCTTATAAAAACAAACCCTGGAAAGGGTGTGGATAAAAGGGAACCCTCTTACACTGTTGGTGAGAATGCAAACTAGTACAGACTCTATGGAAACCAGTGTGGAAATTTCTTAAAAAAGCTGGAAATAGAACTGCCATAGAACAGCAATCCCACTTCTGGGCATACACAATGAGGAAACCAGATCCGAAAGAGACACGTGCACCCCAATGTTCATCACAGCACTGTTTATAATAGCCAGGACATGGAAGCAACCTAGATGTCCATCAGCAGACGAATGGATAAGGAAGCTGTGGTACATATACATCATGGAATATTACTCAGCCATTAAAAAGAATTCATTTGAATCAGTTATAATGAGATAGATGAAACTGGAGCCCATTATACAGAGTGAAGTAAGCCAGAAAGATAAAGACCATTACAGTATACTAACACATATATATGGAATTTAGAAAGATGGTAACGATAACCCTATATGAAAAACAGAAAAAGAGACACAGATATATAGAACAGACTTTTGGACTCTGTGGGAGAAGGCGAGGGTGGGATGTTTTGAGAGAACAGCATCGGAACATGTATATTATGTAAGGTGAAACAGATCACCAGCCCAGGTTGGATGCATGAGACAAGGGCTCGGACCTGGTGTCCTGGGAAGACCCAGAGGAATCGGGCAGAGAGGTAGGTGGGAGGGGGATCGGGATGGGGAATACATGTAAAACCATTGCTGATTCTTGTCAATGTATGACAAAAACCACTACAATATTGTAAAGTAATTAGCCTCCAACTTATAAAAAAATAAATAAATAAAGAGCATTTAAAAAAAATAACAAAGTAAATGGAAACTGGATCATACTTATCAATAATTACCTTAAATATAAATGGATTAAATGCTCCAATGAAAAGACAAAGACTGACCGAATGGATACAAAATAATGGCCTCTATATATGCTGTCTAAAAGAGACCCATGTCAAAGCTAGGGTTAAATACAATATGAAACTGAGGGGCTGGAAATAGATATTTTATGCTAATGAAGACCAAAAGAAAGCAGGAATAGCGATATTCATGGCAGATAAAATGGACTTTGAAATAAAGACTGTGATTAGAGACAAAGAAGAATACTACATAATGATCATAGGATCAATCCAAAAAAAAAAGATAAAACAATTATAAATATATTTGCACCCAAGACAGGAACACCTAAATATGTAAGGCAATTGTTAACAAGTATGAAAGGGAAATTAACAGTAACACAATAATAGTGGGACTTTAATACCCTACTCACACATATGGATAGATCAACCAATCAAAAAATTAGTGAAGAAACACAGGCTTTTAATTAAACAATGGACCAATAAGACTTAATTGATATCTATAGAGTTTTTCACACAAAAACAATGAATTTCACCTTTTTCTCATGTGCACATGGAATATTCACCAGGAAAGATCATATCATGGGCTATAAATCCAGTGTTGGTAAAGTAAAAAAAAAAAAAAAAAAATTTCAAGCATCTTTTATAATCACAATAGATTATATTAGATGTCAACTACAGGGAAATAACTATTAAAAATACAAACATGGAGGCTAAACAAAATGCTTCTGAATAACCAATGGATCATTGAAGAAATAAAAAATCAAGTGAAAATATGCATAGAAACAAGTGAAAATGAAAACATGACAACCCAAAACTTATGGGATTCAGTAAAAGCAGTGCTAAAAGCGAGATTTATAGCAATACATGTCTACTTCAAAAAAGAAGAGAAACTTCAAATAAACAATCTAAATTATACCCAAAACAACTAGAAAAATAATTAAAGATGAACCCCGAAATTAATAGAAGGAAATAAATCCTAAAAATCAGAATGAATAAAAATGAAAAGAAATGAAGGAGACTAAAGCAAAAATCAATGAAACTAAAAGCTTATTCTTTGAGAAAATAAATAAAATAAACTGTTATCCAGACTCATCAAGAAAAAAAGGGAAAAGAATCAAATTAATAAATTAGAAAGGAAAATGGAGAAATCACAACAGACAACACAGAAATGCAAAGGATAATAAGAGACCACTATCAAAACCTTATGCCAATAAAATGAATAACTTGGAAGAAATCGACAAAGTTTTAGAAAAGTATAACCTTTCAAAACTGAACCAGAAAGAAATAAAGAATCCTAACAGACCAACCACAAGCAGAGAAATCGAAACTGTAATAAAAAGTCTTCCAACTAACAAAATCCCAGGATGGCTTCACAGGTGAATTCTACCAAAAATTCAGAAAAGAGTTAACACCTATCCTACTCAAAATCTTCCAGGGAATTGTAGAGGTAGGTAAACACCTGAACTTATTCTTTGAGGCCACTATCCCCCCAATACCAAACCAGACAAAGATGCCACAAAAAAAGAAAATTACAGGTCAATATCATAGATGAACATAGATGCAAATATCCTCACCAAAATTCTAGCAAACAGAATCCAATAACATATTAAAAAGATCCTACATCATGCCCAAGTGAGCTTCATCCCAGGGATCCAAGTATTCTTCAATATTTGCAAAGCAATGAATGGGATACTCCATATTAACAATCTGAAAGATCAAATCTATTGATTATCTCAATAGATGTAGAGAAAGCCTTTGACAAAATTCAACACCTGTTTATGATTTAAAAAAAAACTCTATAAAGCAGGCACGAAGAAACATATCTCAACATAATAAAAGTCATATACAACAAACCCACAGCAAGCATTATCTTTAAATGTGAAAAATTGAAAGCGTTTCCTGGAAAATCAGGAACAAGACAAGGATGCCCACTCTCACTACCACTATTCAACATAGTTTTGTAAGTTCAAGCCACAACAACCAGACAAGAAAAAGAAATAAAAGGAATCCAGATTGGAAAAGAAATAATGCTTTCACTGTTTGCAGATAACATGATCCTCTACATATAGAACCCTAGGGACACCACCAGAAACTTACTAGAACTAATCAATGAATATAGTAAAGTTTCAGGATATAAAGTTAATACACAGAAATCCCTTGCATTATTATACAATTACAATGAGGAAACAGAAAGAGAAATTAAGGAAACAATCTCATTCACCATTGCAATGAAAGAATATAATACTTAGAAATAAATGCACCTAAAGAAACAAAAGACATATATATATATATATATATAGAAAACTGTAAAACACTCATGAAATGAATCAAAAATGACACAAATAGATGGAGAAATATACCATGTTTATAGACTCAGTGCAATCCCTATCATGCTACTAATGGTATTTTTCACAGAACTAGAACAAATAATTTCATAGTTTGTATGGAAACACAGAACACCTTGAATAGACAAAGCAATCTTGAGAAAGAAAAACGGAACCAGAGGAATCAACCTGCTTGACTTCAAACTACATGAAAAAGCTATAGTCATCAAGACAGTATTGTAATAACACAAAGACAGAAATATAGATCAATGGAATAAAATAGAAAAGTCCAGAGATAAAACCTGTCACCTATAGACCCTTCATATTTGACAAAAAGGCAAAGATATACAATGGAGAAAAGACAATCTATTCAAAAATTTAGGCTGGGAAAACTGGTCAACCACGTGTAAAAGAATGAAACTAGTACACTTTCTAAAACCACACACCAACACACAGATCTAAATTTAAGACCAGAAACTATAAAACTCTTAGGAAAACATACTCAGAAAACTCTCTGACATAAATCACAGCAAAATCCTCTATAATCCACTTCCCAGAGTAATGGAAATTAAAGCAAAACTAAACAAATGGGGGCCTACCTAGTTAAACTTAAAGCTTTGGCACAATGAAAGCAACTATAAGCATGTTGAAAAGGCAGCCTTCAGATTGGGAGAAAATAATAGCAATTTAAACAAGTGACATAGAATTAATCTCCACAATATTCAAGCAGCTCATGCAGTTCAATAAGAGAAAAATAAATGACCCAGTCAAAAATTGAGCAGAGGATCTAAACAGACATTTCTCCAATGAAGACATAGAGATGGCTAACAAACACATGGAATGTCACTCATTATTAGAGAAATGTAAATCAAAATCACAATGAGGTTGTCATCTCTCACCAATTAGAATGGCTGCCATTAAAAAATCTACCAACAATAAATGTTGAAAAGGGTGTGGAAGAAAGGGAACCTTCTTACACCACTGATGGGAATAAAAACTAGTTCAGCCAATATGGAGAATGCTATGGAGCTTCCATTAAAAAAAAAAAAAAAAACTGAAAATAGAACTGCCATATAACCCAGAAATCTCACTGCTAAGCATACACACTGAGGAAACCAGAAATGAAAGAGATACATGTATCCCAATGTTCATTGAAGCACTGTTTACAATAGCTAAGACTTGGAAGCAAACTAGATGTGTATTGGCAGATGAATGGATAAGAATGCTGTGGTCCATATATACAATGGGATATTATTCACCTATAAAAAAGAATGCTTTTGAATCAGATCTAATAAGGTGGATGAACTGGAGCCTATTATACAGAGTGAAGTAAGTCAGAAAGAGAAATACCAGTACAGTATATTAATGCATATATACAGAATTTAGAATGACAGTAACAGTGACCTTATATTCAAGACAGCGAAAGAGACACAGATGTAAAGAACAAACTTTTGGACTATGTGGGAGAAGGCAAGGTTGGGATGACTTGAGAGAATAGCATTAAAGCATGTATATTACCATATGCAAAATAGATGACCAGTGTAAGTTCAATGTATAAAGCAAGGCACTCAAAGCTAGTGCACTATAAGAACCCAAAGGGATAGGGTGGAGAGGGAGATGGGAAGGGCTCAAGATGGGGTGACTCATGTAAACCCATGGCTGATTCATGTCAATGTATGAAAAAAACCACAGCAATATTGTAAAGTAATTAGCATCCAATTACAAAATTAATTATTTTTTTAAAGAAGAACTAAAGATTGCCAGGAAAAATATCAACAGCTTCAGATATGCAGATGATACAACTCTAAGGGTAGAAAGTAAAGTGAAGAGGAACTAGAGAGCTTCTTGATGAAGTTGAAAGATGAGCCTGAAACAGCTGACTTAAACTCAACATTCTAAAAACTAAGGTCATGGCATCTGGTCCCATCACTTTGTGGCAAATAGTGGGGGGAGGGGAGTGGGGTGGAGAAGTAGAAACAGTGGCAGATTTTATTTTCTTGGGCTCTAAGAATATTTTCTTAAAGAAGTTGACTGCAGCCATGAAATTAAAACACACTCTCCCCTTGGAAGTAAAGCTAGGATAAACCTAGACAGTGTTTTAAAAAGAAGAGATATTAGTTTCCTGACAATGGTCTGTATAGTCAAAGCTATGGTTTTTCTAGCAGTCATGTATCGATGTGAGAGTTGGACCACAAATAAGGCTGAGTGGCAAATAACTGATGGTTTCCAATTGTGTTGATGGAGTAGTCTCCTGAGGGTCCCTTGCATGTCGAGAATAAACTAGTCAATCCTAAAGGAAGTCAATCCTGAATATTCACTTGGAGGACTAATGCTGAAACTGAAGCTCCAATACTTTGGTAACCTGATGTGAAGAGCCAACTCATTGGAAAAGACCTCAAAGCTGGGAACCACTGAGAGCAGGAGGAGAAGTTAGTGACAGGGAATGAGATGGTTAGATAGCATCACTGACTCAATGGACATGAATTTGAGCAAATTCTGGGAGATAGTGAAGAACAGGTAATCCTGGTGTGCTGCAGTCCATAGAGTCACAAAGAGTTGGACAAGACTTAACAATTGGACAACAACAACAAAGGGAGCTCACATCAATCATGTTGTATCAAAAGGAAAATTGTCTGTTGAATATGAAGGGAACTGCGATAGAGCTTGGATTTTTACTTGCAAAAAGTTTTGTCATAGGTTGTTTTAGGAGAAATTCTCCAAATAATTTACAGATACACAGATGTATGCATCTTTGTTCTTTTTTCTTAATACAAATCAACAGTAACATGTTATGGATATTTTGTTAGAAACCAGCAGAAAATTTTTAAATATTTCATATTAGAAATCTGAACATGTCTATAAAAATAATAATCCAATATTCCAATATTCCAGCAGAGGGACATCTTGAGTTAAAATTTAACACAAAAGCTTTGGAAGAAAAAGAAGCACTCGATTTCCTCCCCTTCAACTGCCAGTATTATAGTACAATGACAAAAATTGTATTTCCATTAAATGTACTTAATATAGTCTCTGGCTGATGCCTAACATTTTGAAATATAAATCAATTAACCTGTGGGACTTACCAGCTGCTCATTAGTAAGATCGTTGACACTTGGATATGAAGTGTTAGATCTCTTATTTTTCTGTTTAGTTACAGTGCATGTCCAATGTTGACCACTTTTAAAATATAATTTATGCCTTTTTACCCTTATAAATAGTCCCAAATCATATGCAATACCATACCATCACTCAACTTTTACAGTTTCTCCTGTATAATTAAAAAATCTTGTTGCATATAAATAGAAATTTTAAACTAGGATTTTTCACATTATTGGGCACTGGTGCATTATTTTATTAGTTGTTTTATTTTTAAATATGTTTCCTAATATTTCTTCAACAGAAATTATGTGAATGAACAAAATACAGTAATATTACATAGTTCTGTTTTCAACAGTGAAATATTTTATGAAATCACCAAATTATATGTAAAAATCATAAAATCAAATTATAAGTCCAAACGACAAAGAAGTATCACATACAAAAGGAAACTTAAGAAATATAAGTCTATTGTGTAAGGATCAACATTTGAGAAAATAAAGCAATCCCAGGAAGAGAGAACAAGGAAAATAAAGGGTTGGAAATTATCAAAGAAACCACTGGAGGAAAATTCCCCAGAACTCAATGAAAAACTTAAATTTCAGGATGAAGACTTACTGAATAATCAGCACAGTGAATGATGATGGTTTTACAAAGGACTATAACCATAAAATTTCAGAACACTTGAATCAAAAAGACCTTGAACACTTTAGGAAAGAAGCATAATACTTAGTTCAAATTCATTAATTCAAAAAACATTATGTGTAATGTCCTGTTAACACTGTGTTAGATACTGGAGATATATATTTCCCCATTTTTGTGAATGTTTAGATTGTATCCCCCATTTTTTCTTAATATATTATTCCTTGTCCTCCAATGTATACTGGTAAGGTATACATTGTTAGTAACAGCCACTTAGGTGGAGGGATTGAGACAGAATCCAAACAGTAGAAAGTTAGGGGTCAGAGGTGAAAAAATGGGATTAAGTAGGTAGATAAAACTTTCAGGAAGTATGGCTATGAAGTGAAAAGAAAGAAAAAGGGTGAGAGTTGAACACAGATGTACAAAAGGAAGAATTTATTTTTAAATGAGAAAGAAATGAGCACATTTTGAAGCTTGTTGGGGTTTCCTGGTGGCTCAGAGGTTAAACCATCTGCCTGGGTCTGCCTGCAATGTGGAAGACCTGGGTTTGATCCCTCGGTCGGGAAGATCCCCTGGAGAAGGAAATGGCAGCCCAATCCAGTATTCTTGCCTGGAGAATCCCATGGACGGAGGAGCCTGGTGGACTACAGTCAATGGGGTCCCAAAGAATCAGACACGACTGAGCAACTTCACTTTCACTTTTCTTTTTGAAATTGTCAAAAGGTAGTGCTTGAAAGAAGTGCTTGGAAGAAAAGTTATGACCCACCTAGACAGCATATTAAAAAGCAGAGATATTACTTTGCCAACAAAGGTCCATCTAGTCAAGGCTATGATTTTTCCAGTAGTCATGTATGGATGTGAGAGTTGGACTATAAAGAAAGCTGAGCATGGAAGAATTGATGCATTTGAACTGTGGTGTTGGAGAAGACTCTCAAGAGTCCCTTGGACTGAAAGGAGATACAACCAGTCCATCCTAAAGGAAATAAGTCCTGAATATTCATTGGAAGGACTGATGCTGAAGCTGAAACTCCAATATTTTGGCCACCTGATATGAAGGGGTGACTCATTTGAAAAGACCCTGATGCTTTGAAAGATTGAAGGCAGGAGGAGAAGGAGACAACAGAGGGAGATGGTTGGATGGCATCACCTACTCAATGGACATGAGTTTGAGTAAACTTCGGGAGTTGGTGATGGACAGGGAGGCCTGGCGTGATGCAGTCCACGGGGTCACAAAGAGTCGGACATACTGATCAACTGAACTGAATTGAACTGAGTGCTTAAATATATAGGAAAGCTAATAAATGATTCTGAAAAAATTATAAAGAATAAGGTTCAGGAGGAGTCAAGATGTTGGAGGAGTAGGAAGGTGTGGGGGGTTTCATCACTCCCCCAAATGCATCAATAGTACATCTACACATGGGAGGGCTGGTGCACTGGGATGACCCAGAGAGATGGGATGGGGAGGGAGGTGGGAGGGGGGTTCAGGATGATGAACACATGTAAATCCACGGCTGATTCATGTCAATGTATGGCAAAAACCACTACAATATTGTGTTAGCCTCCAACTAATAAAAATAAATGGCAAAAAAAAAATGGAAAAAAAATAAAGATCACCACCTGAACACTAGCAGAGGACCTCAGACAACTAAAAGGACAAAGGATCTTTGAGTATGCAATTAGTATGAAAGAAAGAATAAGGGAAAAGGAAGGAAAGAGGAAGTGGGATGGGACCTGTGCCCTTTGGCATGGGAGTTGGAGGAGAGGAGATGTTCCCATATCTGGGGAAGCCCTTTCAACAGTGGGGAAATCAGTTGGGACAGGAAGGGAACTTTAAAAGCTATTAGAGGAGAGCACATCAGCTGGTCTGTGGCAGGCAGGACAAAGTGAGACTTACACAAATGGTCCGTGCCACAGCCCTGCATGCCCCAGCATGAGATGTGTGTCTGCTGATGTAAACTGGAACTGAGTGCTGGAAAGTGATGCTTGCATAGAAAACCCAGGGAGAGGACTGGTGTTGATGTGAGGAGACAGTCTTGGGGAAAGAGAGTGAAGAAATTTGCAACCAAGAACAATTGCAGAGGAAACTTGAACTGCCATAGTCATGAGGTGCCATTGTTGAGTGACATGTAAAGGCTACCATTGCAGCCTCCCTCCCCAAAGGCCAGCCCCTGCCTCCCCAGGCACTGGGAAAGACTCCTACTAAGCCAACTCTTTTTCACTAATGACCACCAGTTCCCCTGTGTGACCTGTCCCAGTGGATCTGGCTCTCTTGTTCTTGTGGCTGCCAGCTACATCACAACCCTGTCCCCACCAGGGCTGTCTCTGTCACATCAACAGCCACCACCTCCTCTGTGTCCTGTCCCCACCATTGTGGGCATACTGTTGACTCTGGTTGCCACCACCTGTGAAATCCTTCATTAGCAGGATAGACTTATGTGCTACAGGGCAGCCTCAACAGCAGATCCCTGTGGAATCTTCCCTCACACATAGGTAGAACTGAAACTGCAGCTGAGCCCCAGGAGCCATGAAACTAAGAAAGACAAGCTGAAATCTCGCCTCACAGCTACAGAAACCATGAATTGAAAGTCTTACTACCCGCTTTGTAAATTCAGCACCCTCAGAACATCTGAACAGACAAGTGTTCCCATAGCCAAGATGTGTCTATCTTTAGCATCTGTCAACTTTGTGGGCACATACACAAAGGGATTTGGGCCAAGCTACAATCTGAGATGCCCCCATAACACCCATAGTAGATACATATCCAGAATTATTGCAATCCTGGGACCTGTCTTCTATGGAACTATGCTGGTGACCTGGTGAAAGCAACATCTGAGAAACATCAGGGCCAATTGCCAGCATACCCACAGATAGGTGGAACTGAGATCAGTGCTAACAACAGTGCAACCTGTGAGCTCTCACATGGGTGAAAACTGACACAACAGAGCACATTCATAACCGAACTCCTCCTTAAGAGGACTACTTAGTGGCTTCCCTCTCAGTGGGAGTGTTTCAATCCTACCTACTTCACATTGCAGATTAGAAACACAGCTAAGAGACAGATCTGAGGATCTTGACTCCAACAACTAGAAAGCAGACCCCACATCTAACAAGGCACTGAAAACCATAAAGTAAAGGAGAGGCCCTGCACAATAACCACTGCAGGTTCTGGTCACCAAAACAGCACTCATACCTCCTATCAAGGGGATAATGGCCAGCATACACTGAGGAAATAGGTGGCAATCATCTATACTAAAAACAACTCTCACACCAAAAAATGTTAAACCCACATAAACTACACAGGGATGTTCTCACATAAAATAGCCTTTCAAGTGAGTATGAGAGTCTAGCACTGGGAGAAACAACCCCTAGTTCATTTAGACTTGAAAACCAGCAGAGCTTAAGCTCAGGAGCCTCACAGGGCTTGGAGAAACAAGAACTTCATTTTTGGAGATTGCACACAAGGTGTTACATGCACTGGGACCAAGTACGAAGCATCACCTCCATGGAAACTTGATCCACACTTCCTTAGGGATCTTGGAGGATCTTCTAGGGAGGCAAGGGTTGATTCTGGCTCACTGAGAGGGCAAGAATACTGGTTGTGGAAGCCCCAGAGAATATTTATTACAGTGAGCTTTCCTGGAAGTCCACATTTCAGCACCAAGACTCAGCCCTAACCAACATACTACAGTCTTCAATGCTGGAAACCCTCTGGCCAAACAACCAACAAGATAGGAACATTGCACCATGCATCAGGAAATATATTGCCTAAAGTCCTATTGAGCTCATAGCCATGTCAAAACACAGCCCTTGAAACGGCTTTTCCCTTTAGAGGGGCAAGACCAATCTCTATTCATCTGAGCTCAGGCAGCAGTTCCTCCCACCAGGAAGTCTGTACAAGCCAATGGATCAATCTCACCCATAAGAGGGCAGACATCAGAAGTAAGAAGAACTACAGTCCTTCAGCCTGTGGAAAGATGATCACAAATACAGAAAATTAGGCCAAATGAGACAACAGTGAAATACATTGCAAACAAAGAAACAAGATAGAAAAGCACAAGAACAACAAAATGAAGAATGTATAGGCAATCTACCTGAAAAAAAGTCAGAGTAATGATAGAAAGGTGATTTAAAATCTTAGGGGAATAAAATGGATGTACAGATCAAGAAGATAAAATAAATGTATAACAAGGAGCTAGAAGATTTAAAGAAAAAAAAAGAGATGAAAACTACACTTGAAGAAATCAATAGCAGAATAACTGAAGAAAACGAATGAATGAGTTGGAAGAAAAGTGATAGAAATCACTGCCAAAGAACAGAATAAATAAAAAAGAATGAAAAAAAAATTAGAGTAGTCTCAGAGACCTTTGGGACAACATTAACTACACCAATGTTCACTTGGAGAAGAAAACGAAGATAAAGGGCCTGAGAAAATATTTGAAGTACAGTAGCTGAAAACTTCAGTAACATGAGAAAGGGAATACTCAAGTTCAGAAATGACAGAGAGTCCATTACAAGAAGAACCAAAAACAAAGAAAACAAACAAACAAAGAAAAAAAGAAAACAAAGCAAAACACTGAGACACCTGTTAATCTAACTGAGAAACATTAAATAATAGAAAATATATTAAAATAAACAAATAACTTACAAGGGAATGCCCATAAGGTTATCAGCTATTTCTTTCAGCTGAAATTTTTCAGTCTGGAAGGAAGTGACATGATATATTCAAAATGATGAAATAATAAAAAGCTGCAACCAAGAATACTCTCATTATACAACCACCAAACCAGCAAACCTCTCATTCAGATTATACAGAGAAATGAAAAGCTTTACAGACAACCAACAGCTAAAAGAACTCAGCATCACTAAGCTAAGTTTACAACAAATGCTAAAGGAACTTTTCTAGGCAGGAAGAAGGCCATCGATTTAAAACAACCTTGTACATATAATAGACTCTTATATATATATAAAAAAACCTCATGGGAATAGCAAACATAATAACTAAGAGAGATGCATGGACTCCCTTGGTAGCTCAGCTAGTAAAGAATCTGCCTGCACTGCAGGAGACCTGGGTTTGATCCCTGGTTTGGGAAAATCCCCTGGAGAAAATAATAGCTATCTACTCCAGTATTCTTGCCTGGAGAATTCCATGGACAGAGGAGCCTGGGAGGCTACAGTCCTTAGGGTTTCAAAAAGTTGGACATGACTGCATGACTAACACTACTACTACATTACAATAGTTACATACACACTTGCACACACAGAGAAACCCAAAGACAATACTGAAGATGGTCATCAAATCACAAGTGAAGAGAACAAAAGAGAAAGGGAAGGAAAAAAACCTACAAAAACAAACCCCAAACAATTAATAAAATGGCAATAGGAACACATATATCAATAATTACCTTAAATGTAAATGGATGAAGTGCTTTAACCAAAAGACACAGACAGGCTAAATGGATATGAACATAAGACCCATATATATGCTGTCTATAAAGACACCCAATTCAGACCTAGGGACACAAATGAACTACAAGTGAGGGGATATGAAAAGATATTCTATGAAAATTGAAATTAATGGAAAGTTGCAGTAGTAGTACTCACGTCAAACAAAATAGACTTTTAAATGTAGACTATTTTATGAGACAAAGAAATACAAGACGTGATCTACTGATCAATACAAGAAGAAGATATAACAATAGAAAATATATATGCAATGAACATTGGAGCATTACAATATATGAGGCAAGACCTAACAGCTATAAAAAGGGGAAACCAACAGTAAAACTATAATAATGGGGAACTTTAATAGTTTACTGACACCAATAGAGAGATCATCCAGACATTATTACCAAGGAAACACAAACTTTAAATGACATATTATATCAGAGAGATGTAATTGATAATTATATTGCATTACTTTAGAAAGCAGGAGAAAACACTTTCTTCTTAATTACACATGGGATATTCTCCAAGACTGATCACATCTTGGGCCACAAATGAAGCCTTAATAAATTTAAGAAAGTTGAAATCATATCAAGTATCATTTCTGACCAAAACACTATGAGATTATAAATCAATTACAGGAAAAAAAAACTGAAAGAAAAACACATGGAAATGGAAAAAGATGTAAGTAAATAACCCATGGATCACTGAATAAATAAAAGAGGAAATAAAACAATACCTAGAGGCAAATGACAATTAAAACACAATGTTCCAACCTATGGGACAAATTAAATACAGTTCTCAGAGATAAATTTATAGCAATAAATCTTATCTCAAGAAACAAGAAAAATTTCAAATAAACAATGTAACTCTATACTTAAAGCAACTAGAAAGAGAAGAACAAAAAAAACCTAATGTTATTAAAAGGAAAAAATATTATAAAAATCAAAGCAGAAATAAATAAAGACAAAGAAAACAAAAGCAAAGATCAATTAAACTTAAAGTTGGTTCTTTGAGATGAAAAAAAATTACTAAACTATTAGCCACACTCGTCAAAAACAAAAATGAAAGGACTCAAATCAATAAAATTAAAAACATAAAAAAGAAGCTACAACAGACACCACATAAACACAAAGGATCATAAGAGACTACTATAAGCAACTGTATGCCAATAAAATGGAAAACCTAAAAGAAGTGAACAAATTCCTGAAAACATACAACCTTCCAAGACTGAATCAGGAAAAAAATAGAAAATATGAAAAAAATGAATCACAACTGCTGAAATTGCAACTGTGGTTAAAAATCTTCCAATAAACAAAAGACTAGGTTCAGCTGGTTTCACAGTCTAATTCTAGCAAGCATTTAGAGGAGTTAATACCTATCTTTCTGAAACTCTTCTAAAAAATTGTAGAGGAAAGGACACAGCCAAGCTCATTCTATGAGGCCACCATCATTCTCATACTGAAACAAGATAAAGATCACTATAAAAGAATACCATCAGGATGGTAATTGGTTACAGGTACAAATTAACGGAGTTCCTTTTCCTGGACATGCCAGATTAAAAACCATGACTGAAGATGGCAGAGTAGAAGGACATGTGCTAATCTTCTCTTGCTAGAGCACCAAAATCACAAATAGCTGTTGAACAACCATTGACAGGAGGATGTTAGAACCCATACACACACAAAAAAGATAAATACCCCACTTCCAACGACAAAGGAGAAGCCACAATGAGATGGTAGGTGCAAAATCACAATAAAATCAAATTCCATACCTGCCACGTGGGCGACCCATAAACTGGAGAACAATATATCAAAGAAGTTCTCACACTGTTGTAAAGATTCTAGGCCCCACATCAGGCTTTCCAGGCTGGGGATCTGGCAAAGTGACTAGGAAGCCCCAGGGAAACTGAAGTTGAAGGCTAGTGGGATTGCATTGCAAGACTTCCTTCCACAGGACTGGGGGAAACAGACTCCATTCTTGGATGGCACAAATAAACCCTTGTGCACATCAGAACCCAGGGTAATGGAACAGTGATGCACAGAAAACTGAGCAAGACCTATCTGTGATTATTGGAAGGGTTTCTGTGGAGGTGTGGGTTGGCAGTTGCTCACCGTAGGGCCAGGTGCCCTGGCAGCAGCAGTCCTTGGAGGTGCCCCTTGTCATGGGCTCCCTTGGAGTTTGCTGTTATCACTGCCATGGAGCCTGTAGACTCTTGGACTGGTTTACTTCAGGCCAAACAACTAACAGGGAGGGTGTACAGCTTCACCCATCAGTAGAAAATTGGATTAAAGTTTTAATGAGCATGGTCCTACCCATCAGAACAAGATCCAGTTTTCTCCACTACCAGTCCAGGCAATGGCACCCCACTCCAGTACTCTTTCCTGGAAAATCCCATGGATGGAGGAGCCTGATGGGCTGCAGTCCATGGGGTCACAAAGACTCGGACACGACTGAGAGACTTCACTTTCACTTTTCAATTTCATGCATTGGAGAAGGAAGTGGCAACCCACTCCAGTGTTTTTGCCTGGAGAATCCCAGGGATGGGGGAGCCTGGTGGGCTGCTGTCTATGGGGTTGCACAGAATCAGACAGGACTGAAGCGAATTAGCAACAGCAGCAGCAATAGTCCCTCTTATCAGGAATATTGCACAAATGTCTTAGCCTCATCCATCAGAGGGAAGACAGAAGAAGCAAGAAGAACTACCATCCCCAAATCTCCAGACAGAAAGCCACAATCACAGAAAGCTCATCAAAATGAAAAAACATTGGATTATATCCCAGATGAAGGAATAAAATAAATCCCCAGGTAGGGGGAAAAATGAAGTGGAGATAGACAAACTTCCAGAAAAATAATTCAGAATAATGATATTGAATAAGACCCAGAATCTCAGAAGAAGAGTGGAGAAGATGCAAGAAAACTACCAAAGGCCTAGAAGCACTTAAGAACAAACAGAGATGAATAATACACTAGAATGAAGCAGTAGCAGAATAAATGAGGCAGAAGAACAGATAACTGATTATAAGACAGACTAGTGGAAATCAGTGCTACAAAGCAAAATATAGAAAAAAAAAAAAAAAACAAAAGAATTAACAGAAGTGAAGGCATCCTAAGAAATCTCTGCCATAACATTAAACACATCAACGTTTGCATTATAGAGGTCCCAGAAAGATACGAGGGAGAGAAAGGACTCAAGAAAATATTTGAAGAGATAATAGCTGAAAACTTCCTTAAAATGGGAAAGATAATAGTCAGCCAAGTCCAGGAAGTTCAGAGTCCCAGGAAGGATAAACTCAAGGAAGAACATATCAACACTCACAGTAATTAACCTGGAAAAAATTAAAGACAAGATATTAAGAATAATATGAGAAAAAAGACAAAGAGCATACAAGGGAACTCTCATAAGGTTATAAGCTAATTTCTCAACGGAAATTCTACAGCCAGAAGGGGATGCCATTATATATTCAAAGTAAGGAAGCACTTTCAAAACAATACAGGCCATTATCATTGATGAACAGAGATGCAAAAATCTTCAACAGAATACTAGCAAACCATTTCCCAAAACACATTAAAAGTATCATACACCATGATCAATTGGAATTTATCCTTGGTGACTCTGTGTTAAAGAATCTGTCTGCTAATGCAGGAGACGTGGATAAAATCACTGGATCAGGAAGATCTCCTAGAGATGAAAATGGCAACCCACTCCAGTAGTCTTGCCTGAAAAATCTCATGGAGAGAGAAGCCTGGTGGGTTATAATCCATGGGGTCACAAAAGAATCAGACATGCCTTAGCAACTAAAACAGCATACAATTGCAAGGATGCACAATTTCTTCAATAAACCTAAATCAATCAATGTGATACACCACATTAACAAACTGAAGGATAAAAAACATATGATAATCTCAAAATATGTGGGAAAAGCTTTTGACGAAATTTGAGATCCATTTATGATAAAAGCTCTCCAGATAGTGGTCATAGAAGGAACATACCTCAATATGATAAATGCCATGTATGACAAATCCACAGTAAACAGCATTCTCAATGGAAAACAAAAACAAACTGAAAACATGAACTTAGATCAGTAATTAGGCAAGAATGTCCACTCTCACTATTTCCATTAGATATAGTTTTGGAAGTTCTAGCCATGGTAATCTATAAAAAAAAGAAAGAAGAAAGAATCCAAATTGGAAAAGAAGACTCATTGCTTGCAATGACATGATTCTATGCTTAAAAAATCCTACAAGTACTAACAGACAAAAAACAGTTCATCAGTGGATTTGATAAAAATACAGTATAAAAATTAATACACAGAAATCTTTTGCAGTTCTACAAACTGACAATGAAAGAGCAATAAGAGAATTTATGGTAACAGTTCCATTTACCATCACATCAAGAGTAAAATACAGAAAATTCTGTTTACTTGGTGACTGTGACAGCATAAGATTCAAAATCTCATCCTACTGCTCTAAAGACTCCTTTTTGGTGTACTTTGTAAACTTACATTGACTCCCCCTAAATAAAAATGTTTAAATTTTCATTTTTGATCATAGCTCCTTAACCATTTTATGACTGTCCCTGGAAAGTTTCATCAACTGTGGTGATTCTATGCTGATGACTTACAAATCTAACTCTATAACCCTGAATTTCATTTCTGTGGTATGCACAGTAGAATTATCTATAAGACAAATCACACATATTTCCAGGTATCTGAAACTAAACTTGGACCAAGTCAAACATATTTTCAGTACTTCTAGGATCTACCCTCATGTAATGTTTCCATTGCCATAATTGTACAGTTACTAATCCCATTTCCCATGTCTTTAAATAGGCCTACCTGTTTTCAATCCATCTTTTCTCTTTGCACGGTTTTAAACTTCTAAAATATGTCATTGCAGCCATTTTCTATATTAAAAGATTGGCAATTTCCTACAGCTTTCATTATAATGTCTAAACTTTTAATATGACCTTCAAATTCTACAGGGCAGTGAAGCTCAAAAATTTTTTTGAAGTATTTGTAACTTCAAGATGTATATAATGTGTTGATTTGATACATTTGTATGTTGCAATGTGGTTACCATTCTTGCCTTAAGTAACACTTCTATTATGTCATGTAATTATCATTTAATTTTTGAAGGATGAACAATTAAGATCTAATCTCTTAGAAACTTTGAAGTTTATTATACAGTATAGTTGACTATACTCATTATGGTCTGCATTAGATCTCCAGGACTTATTTATATATTAGTTCCTAGATTATACCCTTAAACAAAGTATCCCCAATTTCTGCATCCCCTAGCCTTTGGTAATCACCATTAAATTCTCTTTATTTGCAAGTACAACTTTTTCAGATTCCACATATATGTGATATAAAATAGCAATTTTCATTCTCTGATTTATCTCACTTTTTATAAGGTGCTGAAGGTTCACCTATGTTGTTACATGTGGCAGGACTACCTTTTCTCTTATGGTTGAATTATATACATGTATGCTTAAAGCTCAACATTCAGAAAACTAAGATCATGGCATTTGGTCCCATCACCTCATGGGAAATAGTTGGGGAGACAGTGGAAACAGTGTTTATTGTTTCCATCAGTCACGGCAGATGGTGACTGCAGCCATGAAATTAAAAGACACTTACTCCTGGGAAGGAAAGTTATGACCAACCTAGATAGCATATTAAAAAGCAGAGACATTACTTTGCCAACAAGGGTCCATCTGGTCACGGCTATGGTTTTTTCAGTGGTCACGTATGGATGTGAGAGTTGGACTGTGAAGAAAGCTGAGCACTGAAAAATCGATGCTTTTGAACTGTGGTGTCGGAGAAGACTCTTGAGCGTCCCTTAGACTGCCAGATCCAATCAGTCCATCCTGAGGGAAATCAGTCCTGAGTGTTCATTGGAAGGACTTATGCTGAAGCTGAAACTCCAAAACTTTGGCCACCTCATGCAAAGAGTTGACTCATCGGAAAAGACCCTGATGCTGGGAGAGATTGGGGGCAGGTGGAGGAGGGGACGGCAGAGGATGATATGGCTGGATGGCATCACCGACTCGATGGGCATGAATTTGTTTTGTTTGTTATTAAGTTGTATGAGTATTTTTTAAATACATTTTGGATGTTAACTACTTATAAGATATATGTTTTACAAATATTTTATCCCATTGCATAAGTTACCTTTTCATTTTGTTGATTGTCTATTTTTCTGTTTTCTTTTTTTGATGTAGTCCTATTTGTTGATATTTGGTTTTGTTGATGTGCTTTGGGTGTTATATCAAAATAAGTCATATCTAATGTTAAGGATTTTCTTCCCTATGCTTCCTTCCCAGAATGTTATGGTACCAGGTCTTTGTTTAAAGTCTTTAATCCATTTGGAGTTGATTTTTGTAAGTGATGTAAAAATAAGTTCTATTTTCATTTTTAAACATGTGCTTATCCAATTTTCCCAACACTATTTGTTGTAAAGACTATCCTTTGTCCCACTGAATATTCTTGGCTCCCTTATCAAGCATTAATGATCCAGTTTTTAAAAACATAGGCCCATTTTCCAGCGGGAACTCAGTGGTAAGAAATGACTGTAAGAGATGGAAACATCTATTGTACAATAACAGTGTAGCAATTATACAGTACCAGAAAAAGATAATAAAAAAATAAGACCTAACATAGTTTTGTAATAGAATTATGTATTATATAGCATTTATATACATAGAATTATAACATAATATAGTATTTCTATAAATGCTAAAACTTCATTATTATGAACTTTAAAACTTTACAAAATTTTGCAAATTATACAGCAAAAAATCAGCACCTGAAAACAATGAAAACAACATAATGGCATGCTGATAATAAAACATATTTCCTAAAAATTAACAATTCCAACTATCTGTGTTGGCATACATAGAAGAAGTCATATATTGTTGGTTGGTAGAAACCAGTAAAACTGTTAAAGTTTAAAGTCACATGTAAAACTGAAAATAACTCACCTATAAGAATTGAATATATAATTTGCATTTTATTAGTTTTTGGCCAAAACAATGGGATTTCATAAGAGAAACAGTTCCATAGACTTCTTCTGATGTTATTCCAGGTTTACTTGTCATCCACTATGGCCATATTTCACTATATTGTAAACAGAGTGGATGGATATTTACTCAACAAGTCACTGATAATCTCTATTCTTCCAGATATGGGTTATTTTGATATTACAGCCTAAAAAAGAATTATTTTTTTTACCTTTATTTCCACTTTAAAAAATTGTACTCAAAGTTTGTGAAGCTTCCCCTGATTCTATCACTTAGAAATCAACATTCATTTATTTATCTGTACATGTCTTTTGGCCTTTATAGTATTTAAATAGTTGATCTTACATCACAGTTATTTATGTGTATCTCTCTCCCTATTAGATTCTGTTTTTTTTAGGTTAAGTGTTGTGGTGTATTAATTTGTGTATCCTCACTAATATTTTACAATCAGTAAGTATCCCCCCAGCATATATGTTTCATCCTTTAAAGATTTAACCTCATTTCCTCCAACATGATGCATAGCATGTGAAATAAAATAGTGGTAAGTATAGGTTACAATGTACACTGACAAAAATAAGAATAGAACATATGGATGAACTCAGAACTGTTTATTTATTTAACACATCTATGAATGAAATGAAAATATTATAAAAATAAAATCTGAACAAATATACTTCCTTAAGTAGACACTGGCAGTTAACTAACACTTGGGCAAAGCAAGGGATACTACTCAACTGGCTAAGAATTGCTGCTCTCAGCCAGCAAAGCACTAAAATAATACACATAACATTGTTAGAGAAAATGAAATGCTAAATGTAGATAATGAGACTGCTCACTAAGTTAAATACAGATATAATTTATCTACTACTAGCTGTCAGGAAAAATCAAACATTTGGAAATATGGGGACATCTAAATTACTTTAAGTACTCAAAGAACATTAAAGTAATGATATGATGAAATTAATCGATTCTATTTCATATGATGGACACTTGATTAACTCACTGGAGCACTTCTAAATATTAATATTCTTACCTTCCTTATTTTATTCTATTTTATTGTGAAATTTTGTTAAAGATCCCTGTACCTTTCATTCACATTGCTATGTGTAAATCTCTGGAATTCTCTTCATTAAGCAGACTGAAACTACAGTAAGCCTCTGTTCATTTTCAATTATATAAAAAACAATGAATATATCAAACACTAATATTCAGAGTAAAAATGTTTTTTTACTAATGAGATATGATGTCAGGGCATCACTGAAAAATACATTCAATTTTACCCAGTAGACCTTGTTATATTTGTGTATGCTACTATTATATGGCATGGTTTTACTAGAGATCTAAAATGTTTCAACTTCAGCAATCTACTCAAAAACTGAGCAAAACCCCAAAAGAGGTTCATTTAAAATAAAAGACAGCATCAATCTAATAAAAACTGAAGAAAAATAATACCATATATTTTATATTGTGGTTATCCATTTGCAAAATTTAAGTGATGATGATATTATTAATGAAAATAATGTATCAAAAATGCATTAATATATATATATATATATAATTACACTTATAAGGATGAATTTGAAAGTTTACAAATAATATATTATTTTACCATATTAATCTTTACTTAAACAAATATAAAAATGAACATAAAGTATTAGTCACTTATTTTTACTTTGTTTAGATGTAATTATTATATTAGAATGCTAGTGAGGAAAATAAAAGCTAGATTTTTATCCACTTCTCTAATGAAGGTTAGTTTTGATCACTGATATATCAGTCAGGTGAAACCTAGGTGGACAGAACTAAAACCCAGTTGTTTATAAAATGAGATTTAATATCAGCAATTGATTAAAAAGATAATGGAGAGCTGAACTCAGTGTGTATTCAGCGTCTGGGGCTGACAGAATCGGAATTTTTTTCCTTAGATAGTTACATGTATACTAAACTGCATATATAAATGCAAAGGGGCCAGAATAGCAAAAACAATATTGAAAAAGAAAGTTGAGGGGCTCATAGTTTTCAATAACAAAACTTACAGTAATCAACACACTGTGATAATAGCATAGAATAGCTGTAAATTCATGGAATAGAATTCAATGTTCAGAAATAAACATTTACATTGATGACTAACTAACTTTCAATAAGGAAGACAAAAAAATTCAGTGGGGAAAGAACAGTCTCTTCAAAAGATAGTACTGAGACCATTAGATTCATAGATGCAAAAAACGGATATTTGACCCTTACCTGACAACCATTTAACAATTATCTCAAAACAGATCAAAGAAAGACCTAGGTGTAAGAACAAAAATAATAAAAACCCTTATAAGAAAACAGGAGAATAAATAATCATGATGTTAGATTCATCATTTCTTAGATATAGCATCAGAAATACATGCAACAAATGGAAAAACAGATAAATTGTACTTTATGAAAACTGAACATTTGTGCATTCCAGCCACAGTATCAGGAGAGTGAAAAAACAACCCCCCAAAGTGAAGGGAAATATTTCAAAATTATATATCTGATAAGGGTTTATCACACATAATTAAAAAAATTTCAAAATACAATAAGCAAATAACCCTATTAAAAAATGGACAAAGGGTCTGAAGAGACATTTATCCAAAAAAGATATATAAAAGGCCAATAAGCACATGAAAATATGCTCAACATTATCTATCAAAGAAATGCAAATCAAATTCACAATGAGACACCACTTCATAGCCATTAGGAAGATTGTGATAGAAAAAATAAAATAAACAATAAAAAGTATTGGTGAAGATGTGGGAATAAACTGGAGCTCTCTTGTGTTGCTGGTGAGACCATAGAATGGTGCAGCTTCTTTGGTAGACATTTTGTCATAGAGTTATCATGTGATCAAGCAATTACACTTTTAGTTATATACCTAAGAAAAATGAAAACCTATGTTCATAGAAAAACTAGTACACTAATGATCATGGCAACTTTATTCATAATACCCAAAAGGTAAAAACCACTGGAATGCCCAATAATAAATGAATGAATTAAAAAAATGTGTTAAATATAAACAATGCAATATTATTCATTTATGAGAAAGTAATGAAGTACTGACTCATTTGACAATATAGATAAAACTTAAAAATGGTATACTAAATGAGAGGAGCCAGGTACAAAAGTCATACTTGTATAATTCTATTTATATGAAATGTCCACAAGTAGGTAAATCCATAGCATCATAAATTAATGGCTGCTAGAGCCTGGAGGGAAGGATAAAGACCAGTGACTGTTAACTGGTATGGTGTTCCTTTTTGGAGTGATGAAAATGTCGTTGATAGTGGTGATGGTGGCACAACTCTGTTGTTATATCAAAAACCACTGAATATACACTTTAGAGGGTGATTTTTTTTGGCATGTGAATTATATCTCCATAAAGCTATTTTTTTCAAAAAAGAATATAACAGTCATCCTTAGTCCCTTTACCCAGAATTAACTGCATTAACATTTGATATATATGCTTGCAATTTTTTGTGTCTTTGTTTTTATGTTTTAAAAACCTCACCCATACAAAAGGACCCATTTTATTCTCAAAGTCATGGCATTTCAAATAAAGCCTAAATCTCATGTTTATGCCCATTCCTAAATTCCTATCATAATGTCAAGAACTACAAGATGTTTCATTTGTGTTTAGGATATTTAATCGATTTTGGGGTTTATTTTCATTTTGTCACAATATATCTGACCACTCTTCTTATTTATTTAATAGCCTTCATTGCTTAAATCATAATGGAAAGCTTGCCACTATCTTGGACCATAGAGTTGAAGTACAAGATATTGTCTTCTCTATCAGCCAGAGTGATCAAAGAAAAGAATCATGAACTGGCTCAACCAATAAGGTGATCTAGCCAAAGATTATTAAGTCTAAAGAATGATTCAAAAGCCAGCATCAGCTAAGAAATTATGCATGTGATAAACCATTTTGTGACTGCAGTATCAGTGACATCATCAAATCTAACCTGTTCTAGTAACATGATTTTGTCCATTTTCCTACTATTTTTCTTTCCTTGATGGTTGCTGCCTGTTTTTCAAGTCTAAATCTCCAGTAATATTAGCAATTTTTGAGCTACACAATAACCTTCCAATAATTTCCATTTTGTCTAGATTTTTCAATGTATTTTATTTTTCATTGAAAATAAGAATTCTGAATATATCTACATGTTTTCTTCAGATCTTTAAAAATAGGTTTATATGAATATCTATGATATATATAATACTCTCATGTTTTCCAACTCATATAATTGTTATAATGCTGAACCTATTTTACTTCAATGTCCTTCATTTAATATATTATTTCTGAAACCTATTGATACTGAAAGATACATATCTAGTTTATTCTTTCTGAGAGATATAACTGTCGTACATTTGTCATAATTTATTTACCCAAATGCTGCAATAAATAGGGCCATGGCCATTGAACAACTCTAGAGAAGAACCATTCATGTACTTGAAAGGTTGCTGCTGCAGGCCATGTGCTACACTGGGAGTTTTGTGACCTATGGAGGAGGGGATTTTGATCTAGGGCCAGAGACCAGTTTTGACCACTGGAGCTATTTGTGTAACAAGATTTTATTAAAGTATAAGAGATGTAGAGAAAGCTTCTGGCAGAGATAAAATAAGCGGGCAGAAAGACTGAACCCTTGTTAGCTTTTAGCAAGGTGTTTTATGTCCCTTCAGTTCAGTTCAGTTCAGTTGCTCAGTTGTGTCTGACTCTTTGAGACCACATGGACTGCAGCACGCCAGGCCTCCCTGTCCATCACCAACTACTGGAGTTTACTCAAACTCATGTCCATTGAGTCGGTGATGCCATCCAACCATCTCATATTCTGTCATTCCCGTCTCCTCCCCCCTTCAATCTTTCCCAGCATAAGGGTCTTTACAAATGAGTCAGCTCTTCACATCAGGTGGCCAAAGTATTGGAGTTTCAGCTTCAACATCAGTCCTTCCAATGAACACTCAGGACTAACCTCTTTTAGGATAGACTGTTTGGATATCCTTGAAGTCCAAGGGACTCCAACACTACAGTTCAAAAGCATCAATTCTTTGGAGCTCAGCTTTCTTTATAGTCCAGCTCTCACATCCATACATGACTACTGGAAAAACCATAGCCTTGAATAGACGGACCTATGCTGGCAAAGACATGTCTTTCCTTTTTAATATGCTGTCTAGGATGGTCAAAACTTTCCTTCCAGTTAGTAAGTCTCTTTTAATTGGAAGGCTGAAGTCACCATCTGCAGTGATTTTGGAGCCCCCCAAAGTAAAGTCTGCCCCTGTTTCCACTGTTTCTCCATCTATTTGCCATGAAGTGATGGAACTGGATGCCATGATCTTAGTTTTCTGAATGTTGAGCTTTAAGCCAACTTTTTCACTCTCCTCTTTCACTTTCATCAAGACATTCTTTAGTTCTTCATCAGATTCTGCCATAAAGGTTGTATCATCTGCATACCTGAGGTTATTGATATTTTTCTTGGCAATCTTGATTCCAGCTTGTGCTTCATTCAGCCCACCATTTCTCATGATGTACTCTGCATATAAGTTAAATAAGCAGGGTGACAATAAACAGACTTGACGTACTATTTTTCTTATTTAGAACCAGTCTGTTGTTCCATGTCTAGCTCTAACTGTTGCTCCCTGACCTGCATACAGGTTTCTCAAGAGGCAGGGCACGTGGTCTGGTATTCCCATCTCTTTCAGAATTTTCCAGAGTTTATTGTGATCCACACAGTCAAGGGCTTTGGCACAGTTAATAAAGTAGAAATAAATGTTTTTCTGAAACTCTCTTGCTTTTTCAATGATCCAGCAGAGGTTGGCAATTTGATCTCTGGTTCCTCTGCCTTTTCTCAAACTTGAGCTACATGTGTAACATTTGGAAGTTCATGGTTCGCGTATTGTTGAAGCCTGGCTTGAAGAATTTTGAACATTATTTTACTAGCATGTGAGATGAGTGCAATTGTGTGGTAGTTTGAACATTATTTAGGATTGCCTTTCTTTGGGATTGGAATGAAAACTGTCCTTTTCCAGTCCTGTGGCCACTGTTGAATTTTCCAAATTTGTTGGCATATTGAGTGCAGCACTTTCATAACATCATCTTTCAGGATTTGAAATAGCTCAACTGGAATTCTATCACCTCCACTAGCTTTGTTCATAGTGATGCTTCCTAAGGCCCACTTGACTTCACATTCCAGGATGTCTGGCTCTAGGTGAGTGATTACACCATCATGATCATCTGGGTCATTAAGATCCCTTTTGTACAGTTCTTCTGTGTATTCTTGCCACCTTTTCTTAATATCTTCTGCTTCTGTTAGGTCCATAACATTTGTTTTCTTTATTGTTCCCATCTTTGCATGAAATGTTCCCTTGGTATCTCTGTTTTAATTTTTTGACGAGATCTTTAGTCTTTCCCATTCTATTATTTTCCTCTATTTCTTTGCACTGATCACTGAGGAAGGCTTTCTTATCTCCCCTTGCTATTCTTTGGAACTCTGCATTCAAATGGCTATATCTTTCCTTTTCTACTTTGCCTTTCACTTCTCTTCTTTTGTCAGCTATTTGTAAGGCCTCTTCCGACAGCCATTTTGCCTTTTTGCATTTCTTTTCCTTGGAGGTCGTATTGATCCCTGTCTCCTGTACAATGTCATGAACCTCCATCTATAGTTCATCAGGCATTCTGTCTGTCAGATCTAGTCCCTTAAACCTGTTTTTCACTTCCACTGTATAATCGTAAGGGATTTGATTTAGGTCATACATGAATGGTCTAGTGGTTTTCCCTACTTTAATCAAATCTGAATTTGGTCATAAAGAGTTCATGATCTGAGCCACAGTCAGCTTCTGGTCTTGTTTTTGCTGAATGTATAGGGCTTCTCCATCTTTGCCTGCAAAGAATATAGTTAATCTGATTTTGCTGTTGTCCATCTGGTGATGTCCATGTGTAGAGTCTTCTCTTATGTTGTTGGCAGAGGGTGTTTGCTATTACCAGTGCCTTAGCACACCATTAATCAGATAAGAGAGACACCTGAAGGCTGAGGGAGTTTCACCAGGCCCCTCTCCCACAAGGGCGTTTTTTAGACAAAATGGCATGAGGTGTGTCATCCATGGCCGTAAAACAATTGACATGAATACTGGTTTGTTGAGCCATTATTAGCCCAAGGTTTGAGAAAAGAAACGAAGTTAGTGTTAGGCAGAACCATTTTGAAGAAAGCGAGATTCCAAAGTAGATACATAGTTTCCATAGCATAGCTTAAGAAAAGCATTTCCATAAGAAAAATGCATTGTTGAGCTCAAGGCAGAACCAAGTGTCCTCAACAGAGAATTAAAAGACACCTCTCTTAATTTTCTGTAGAGAAGGAAAAAAAAAAATCTGCCACTTGCAGTTTATTTCCTCCTGCAGCCTGGGGGATCTCTGGCCTTCCTACTTGTTACCCTCTCATACCGAATGTGAATGAGATCTTGTGGGGTTGAACAGAATAGAGCTTGCATACCTACATCTGGTGACTTTAGTAATATACATATATATGTACACATATTTTCTTGTACTCACGTGTATTTCTTTAAGTTAGAGACCTAGAAATGCAGTTTCTCTGTCTCAGATGTATTACATTTTCCATTTCTCTAGATATTGGCCTTTTTTCACTGAAAACATTTAACCCATTGATTTATTGAATTTCCTTGATTAAGGGGGATTTAACATCTTGGCTGCATAATTTATTACCAGGGAACCATAAGTGTTCCTATATTTAGTTATAAAACTTGTTAATGCTAAAATAAAATTATATTCCATATACCTAATTTCATTTGGCACTTATCTCCTTTAAACTGTACTTGACCTTCACTTCATCTTTACCACACTCCTTAATGGACTGTTTTTTATGCATGAGGGAAACTAAGAAACAAAGAACTTAAGTAACTTGTCTAATATCATTCAGTTATTAAGTGACTACTAAAGGTTGGAAACATTAACAGATAAAACTCAAACTATGTAAGCTTTTAGTACTTATGTAAAAATTAAGAGGTATTATCTATTAATAATTATAGGGAGAAAGATTGTAGGATCTGAATATTTGCACTGAAAACTCTCATGTACTAGTTATACCTGTGTATATTTGGAGTTTAATGATTTTGGATATCAACATTTCCAGTTGAGTTAAATAGGTTCCTAAGGTGACAGCTTGCATAAAAAATTGCAAAGGTCAAATAAATAGATTTTCAAAGAGGAATAACTATTATTCAACAAGATCAAAGTCAATTTTATAGGGCTTTGTTCAATCTGGAAAGATGAAAACCAGTGATAGTTGAAAAAAGTCACAGATAAAGGTGGATTTTATAATTGATCTTCATCTTTAACACTTAATTGATCAATTATATCCTCAGTTGCTTTCTTTTCAAATATTTAGCTTTACATAGAACTTTCACTCTTGATATTCTATCCCTGACTACATGGTTGTATATGTGTAGTGTTGAATGTGTTGAATGTGTAGGTTGAATGTGTAGGTTGGGCTTTGGTTAATAAGATTTATCTGGATATAGGAGAGGATATCTTGTTAATTACATTGTGTTATTTAAATTGCCATATGTCTAATAGCTTTAGGGTAAATGAAATTCACTTCCCAAAATATAATTTCCATGAAAGACTTAACCAAGATATTTAATCTATTACAGCAGTGTTTAATAAACAAAGGGTTACCATGGAAAGGGAAACATTGGAAGCAGTATTAAGCAAGGAAAATAATATATATTTTAGTTAACATTGGCATATGGGGACTCTACTACTACCATACTATTTGTTTCTCTCCTGCTAAATATTCAATAATGGACATGTATTATTAAACAATAAATTAGAGGGTTTTTTTATTTAAAAGATTTACACAAAGGAAAATTCAATTTCCCTTTCCCAAATTAAAATGAATATTTTTGATAATAAATTAATATTGAATTCTAAAGTAATAATATAGCAATTAGCCATATATTCATAGTCTTCATATTTACAATTTTAACAAACTTTAAACATTGGCAGATTTCTATTTTGGGTAGACTTGTGCCAATTACAGGGCCTTCATATCCCTATTGGATATGGAAGAATAAAGCACTTATATTGTGAAATGAAGTTCAAATCATTGCTGGAAAAACATTTTTGAAATTTTCAAATGAAAACTATGATATACTATATGTAAAATGTAAAATATGCAAGAATTGCTGTTTTGTCATTTTCCACTAACTCTAAACATCTTTTTATATTAATATTTCTCACGTAAATGAATTCATTTGGTTATGTTTTCAGAAACCAGAGATGAAGCATAAAAGTTCTGAAATTATTCTAATTTTTAAATTCCAGAAAATATTCACACATATAGAATTTAATTTTTATGAAATAAAAATAAAAACACCCACCATTTACAGAAATTACAATATTTTATTTTGTATATCAATATGATGATACATTATATAGCTCTTAGAAATAACTTTATGACAACTGTGGGAATAGAAATATTTATTATCTATAAGATCAATAAAATAATATCACACATGGTGTGCACACATGTAAAATTGTTGTGCAAAGAAAAATGTCCAGGTACACACTATTCTATATAAAATAAGCTGCAAAGACTTATTGCATAGCACAGGTAACTATTTAATATCCTGTAATAACTCATAAAGGAAAAGAACCTGAAAAAGAATATTTATATATACATATGTATATATGCTCCTGACTGCTCAGTTGCTTCAGTCGTGTCTGACTCTTTGCGACCCCATGGACTGGAGCTTGCCAAGCTCCTCTGTCCACGGGTTTCCCCAGACAAGAATACTGGAGTGGGTTATTACATATACATATACATATACATATACATATACATATATTTATAAAACTGAATCACTTAACTGTGTACCTGAAATATTGTAAATCAACTAATACTTCAATTTAAATATATAAATGGTTGGGCTTCCCTGGTAGCTCAGCTGGTAAAAAATTCACCTGCAATGTTGGAGTTCAATCGCTCAGTCATGTCTGACTCTTTGTGACCCCATGGACTGTAGCATGCCAGGCTTCCCTGTCCATCACCAACTCCTGGAGCTTGCTCAAACTCATATCCAATGAGTAGGTGATGCCATCCAACCATATCATCCTCCGTTGTCCCCTTCTCCAGCCGTCAGGAGACCCTAGTTCAATTCCTGGGTTGGGAAGTTCTCCTAGAGAAAGGATAGGTGGCTTACTCCAGTATTCCTTGGCTTCCCTGCTGGCGCAGACAGTAAAAATTCTGCTGGCAAAGCAGGCAGTTGGTTCCTACCTGAGTTCGACCCTGCGTTGGGACGGTCCCTTGGAGGAGGGCATGGTAATCCACCCCAGCATTCTTGCCTGGAGAATCCCCATAGACAGAGGAACCTGGTGCGCTACTGTCCATGGGGTCACAAAGAGTCTGACATGACTGAGTGACTAAGCACAGCACACATATATGGTTGTGAGGCAAATTGGGTTATATTAACGTTAATGACTTTTGAAGATGAACAAGGTGAACATGAGGTTGATTTGGTCATTGAACAGCCTGACATTTCCTGGGTAAATTTTGAGATTGTCTACCCCTCTTATTTTAGAATAACTTTTTTGTGATAATGATAAATTATGTACTGATGTTTATTGTAGAATTATTTTTAAGTAAAGAGATAAAAATAATTTAATACATTTTTTAGAAGGGCAAAATTTTTGACATATTTGTAACTTTTCTTTTTCACGAAAAGAATCGGCTATGGTTTGGAATTGGAAGATGCCCTGCAGTTCGGTTAATGAACTCCATTAATTTTATAGATGAAAATAATAATATTTACTTTTAGGAAGAAAAGAAAAATTCCTTAGACTACAGTCCTATAAGTGGCCAAAAGTAAAAAAAGAAAATATTAAAATAATTTCTCAAATTATTATATAAGGTACTGTAATTTTTCTTCATTAAAAACAATTTAAAACTCTAAGAACAAATATCACTTTCTTAAAAATAAAGCAATGGAAAATCTTTGATGATACTGCAAGTTGTTTGGGAAAAAAAAATGAAAAGCATAAAGCTCAGGAAATGATGATTGGCATCAGAATTGTTTAATATCAATTCTGTGGTCAATACAATGGAAAACATTCTCCAGTAGTTTCTGTGCTGAGGGTAAAGTTTTCTGTTTGCTCGTTTGTTTGTTTTGGTAAAACGCAAACATCTGTTAGCAGCAATAGTTGACTGAATGGACCTAATAACAGTGCGGAAAAGAGGAAGTGAATTAGGGACTTCTTTCTATCACTGGAAATTAAGAAAACATCATATGTTTACTACTAAAAATAATTAAATAAAATTTTGTATTTCACTACAAATCACTTAGCTATATAATAATAAATATCTTGTGGTAAGCTGATCATTTTTAAGGTGAGAAAATATTTTCAATTGATCTTTTGTAATTACCATGTATATAATTTTAGTTTCCAAAACCTTAAGGGAATCTACAAAGTTAGTCAATATTATAGAACTGGCTATACTTTTGAGTATCTTTTAATTAAAAAAAAATTTCAAAAACAACCAAACCTGGGACTTTCCTGGCAGATCAGTGGTTAAGACCCCATGCTTCCAATGCAGGGAGCACAAGATTTGATCCCTGATCAGGGAACTAAGATCCCACATGACATGGTACGCAGCCAAAAAAAATGCAATTTTAATCACATTCATAACAAAATGCCATTTATGATGATCTTTAAATACAGAATGATAATTATATGTTGAATTGTGTTTTTGATGTGAAAAAGAATTAAGTTTTAATGTTTACCTAATTACTAACTTTCTTAGCATTTGCCATGAGACTAGAACTATCAAATATAACTATCAAATATAACTATTACTTTACTGGGCACTTTCAATTTAAATCTATACTAGAGAAACTAAGAAATGCTTCTAGCCAGATGTCTGTGAAATAAAAAGAATAGTTAAATCTGATTTAGGCACTCATTCCAAACTCACTAGATAGCAATTAAATATATATATTTACATGTTAAATATATAATAAAACAATAATTGCCAAGTTTACATGATGACTTTATTAGAGAAAGTTTACAACCTTGACTATAAATAATAGACTTTTTGTCAATGTTAAAATATTCAGTGACCTCAGCAGCGATTTGGTAAGTAATCAAGAGATTCTTATTAGTAATTTCAGCTTAGTGAAGTCCCATATGATTCTAACCTTTGCCTCCTCCCCAGGAAGGTTTACTGAATTTTAAAACAGTGTCATGGCTACTAATTGGCAAGTATCACCAAAGACTTATCTAATTATGTGTACATGAGATACCAACTGAGAAATATTTATGATTTTAAAATCTAGTTTAAAATTGATAATAATAAAAAATCTTAATAGGGAATATTTTGTGTAGTGTAGAATTATACTCAAATTCTTTTTGGTGTATTTTTTCTGATTTGAGGAGTCACAATACATGCAGACAGTAGTAAAAATATTATACTGCATGCATACGTTAAAATTAACAGACAAAGCAGATCTTTCAAGTATTAAGAAACAGATTCGTTGTGGATTTTTCTCATCTCAAACGGTCCAATAGTACCTTCTCAAGAGAGAGCTTCACTCTCTCATTTATGCTAAATTAATTATTGGCCTAGTATGCAGTGAGTAGCAAATGCTATAAGCATAAAATTAAACACTATTTATGTCATAGTCATGCTGCTCAAGAATGTTATCATGCATTCAATTCCCAGTTTGTATAGGAAAGCACTTCCATCTAATCTGAAAGCTGGTTTCCATCCAGATTAAAGTCTATCAGGCATTTCTGAGTAATTAGTACAAAGTGTAGAAAATACACTGCAAAATGTGGCTAGGTTTACAAGAGCAATAAAAGAAATTTGATGTTAGGATAAAAGTGTAAACTCTAGATAAACAAGTAGTTTTCTGCTACTTGTCAACAAGCAAGCACTTTTTCTATGTTTTCGGATTATGAAAGGAAGTAAGGATTATAATTGCTACCCATCCATCTTAAATTAATAAATTATCTTTGTGCTAAAGAATATTGGTGTGTTCTTTACTGAATTGAGCAAAGAACATACTAAACTAGAAAGTAGAGATACTTCTTTTTAAATGGCGGTTACTTTCCATGTTGAATTATATTCAAATAGCCAGTTCAAACTGGAACTAAGGCTTCTCTTATTTAAAATTTATCCATATTCTTACATATTTAGAGAATGTCCCTATACGTCAAAGTATGTATATAAAACTATTTAAAAAATACAATTGGTTTGGTATCTGTTTTGAAGAGAAAAGCTTGCTAGGCTTCTTGGTAGATCATATATCAATTTCAATTCTCACAATCATCCTTAAAGATATATCTTATGATCTTCATTTTGTAGATGAGAAAATATAGATTTTGAGAGGTTATGGCACATTACAAGCTATTTTGCTTGTAATGTGGGAGTTAAATCTAAATCTGAATGGTTCAAGGCCCTTGTACATTCAACTGTACCTTTGTTTCTCAAGAGTTTTACTTATCCTGTGCACTATTATTACAATATTTGTCATCTGTTTAGACTATATGCACATTATTAACATTTTAAAATTAACCATACAAGTTTGGGTGTATATTAGATATTTGGAATTAGAAGTTATTAACAAATATAACAATTGATATCATAGAATGCATGAGTGTCTGTGATAACTAAGGGAAAATATAGAGTAGGATAATTAAGGGAGATCAAGAATAAATCTTAGTAAATGTTTACTGTTAGGGGATACGAAAATAAAACATGGATTTTATGATAGTCTGTACCAAATGAGAAGAAAATTTTCAGTGGAATCATGTGCAACATAGGCTTCTTGGGAGGAAAAAGATTGCACAGAAGCCAAAAGATTTAGTAATTAGGTGATTATCAGTGACTATATGTATAAAACAAATTGTAAGGAATTAAGGTATGAGCTGGTGGTGGTTACAGGCACCAATGACTCACTGTTTAAGAAATTTGAATGTATCCATCAAAGCATTATTGGGAGAGGTGAGTTAGAACATATTCATAGATTGAGAACAAGCAGTGACTGAAGAGAGATTTAAGAGATAAGGGAAATAAAAAAATGTTATTGAAGAAATATCGCAGAGGGGAAAAAAAGGTAGAGAATCAGACAAAGGATATGAGTAGGAGTTTAAGCTGAGAACATGATATATTTTGCTTTATTATAGGCATAGTTATGGGTAAAATGGAAATTTTAAGGTAGAGAAAAATGAAGATTTGCAGAATCGTTTGATCTTGTCAGTGAAAAGAGGCATCTGCTGAAAATAAAATGTAATGGTGAGTTTGGGGACTTCAAGAGTGGAAAATGTTTGAACATCTGCTTTGTGAAATGTAATAGGGGTGAACAGTGATAAATAAAAAGATTGCCAAACAACAGGGAAGGTTCAGGTAAGGTTAAGTAACAAGAAACTGCAGTGGACTAACTTAACACAGTTTCATAAACTTCTGTAGTAAAAATTCATCATTCAAAAGTGGGAGAAGAGGGGAAGTTCATCCAAGGTTAAGAAATGGTATGCAATGGACAGTAAGAGATGAAAAGGATACTGAAAAGACAATTACAAAAATAATTATTCATGTTCATACAAAGTCAGATAATTGAAATTCAGTTGGGACAATTTCAAGAGGGCTAAATATTTCATCAAACTGTGAGCCAAAAAAATCTTAGAGTGAGGAAATGTTGACTCCTTATTGGGAGTGGGTTGCAAAGTGGGAATTTCAGAACTTCGGATCTCAGAGAAGAGTATGTCTTAAGTAATGAGAGTAGAAAGTATGGCGTGGTGGTGGGTGAACAAAATGAAACAGAGGTAACAGTCACTGAAGATCAGGAACTTAGAAAATCATGTCTTAAAAAGTCATCATTATGCTGTAAAACTTCCACAAAGCTTTCAAATTCTGGATTTCTTGTCTACATCTTTGGCCATAAGAAAAATAAATATTTTCCCTGGAGAGATAGGTTGACCTTTGATACTATGTTAGAGATGTCATTTATAACTGTTAAAATTGAAATATCTCTTACCATGAAATATGTAAAGCTCCGTATGCTATATATCTTTATGGTAATAAAATTATACTTATATGGAAAATAGTCCCTGCCCTCAAAAACTATATGACCTTATGGGGAAGATATATAACCAAACATAACATAAGATTATATGTGTTTGCTCAAAAATTTTATGTTTGCAATTTTTTTCTGTTTTTTTTTTTTATGTTTGCAACTTTATATTCTCTCGAAACATACTTATTCTGTGGAATCTTCAGCAGCCCCTTCATTTGTTTATTGTGTAAGTGTATCACTGATCCTGTTCATGATGCCAACTGTCTCAGTGTTCACACTGTCCACACTGTCCACAGTTTGCTGAACTCAGGGTGGGCAAGGCATGAGCTAAGGGGCTGAAAAGAGACTCGAGGAGCCATAGGAAGTGAAGACATATTTATTCTCTCCTGGAAACAGCCATAGCATAACCTAATACAACACAGCCTCTCTCCTGGCTGGCACAGTGGCTGTAACAGTATTCTCTCCTGGCTGACCTAGCAGCCGTAGCAGTAGACGCGCTAACTTCTCTCCTCTTGTGACTGACCCAATGGACACAGCTGTGACACAGCCGCGATACTTCGGCTTCTTTTGGGTGGAGCTCATATATCCCTACAGGACCAAGTAGTTTGTGACCAAATGAGTACCTCGTGATGTACATTGGCAGTGCTATAAATGATTTCACCTGTTACACAGTCATTATTTGCAAAACATGGGGTGAGAGAACCTGAACACACCATGTTGGCCAATTTGCTCTCTCCCCACACTCTATCCCTTCAAGGTCTCTCGCCTCACCTTCTATGTACACTCCATCTTCTGAGATATTCCCTTGGTGAGTAACACTAACCTTTGGATTTTCATCTTGCAATAGCAGTAGCTACAACAAAGTTATATCCCCAATACATAGCAAAACCCAATGCCAGGTATCACCTGGAACTCATGTTATCATCCTTGCCCTCATGGGGCTAGAAGAACCAATCACTACATATGGAGTGCCTTTATCTTCTATGACATGTCCAGTCCACCATCTGTCCTTGTGCAATTTCAGGAAATCCTGCACAGGGGCAACTCCTTCCCTGCAGAGTTTTTAATTGCAAAACCCACACAGGTGCCAGGCCCAATAAAATACAGAACAAAAGTGCCTTGTGATCAAGCAGGTGCAATGTGATGTGCATGCACATAACAATGCAAGGTCAGCACTATTATTGTTTATAGAACACAAGGTGAGGAGGCATGAGGGAGTGGTGCAGGAGACCCTGACTAATGCCATGTTGTCAGTTAATTTCTCCACTTCCCACCCCACAGGTCCCACTGATTACATAGGTTTGCTCCCCTGTAGCTACTTCCTGGCACATACCACCACCAATTGCATCCACATTCCACAACAACAGTAAAGGCTACAACAAACTACTGGGGTGCAGGATGCACCTCCAATACAGAGTAAAACCCACCACCAGGTACTGGACAAGCTGGCCCACCAACCCTGCAGTGGGTCTCCAGTTAGGCATTGCATGTCATGGATTTCTTGTGCCATGTTCTTTAAGACTACCATAACATTTTTATGATTAGCTGGTATATACACCCAACATTCTGTGCCCAGTAATGAACACATCACCTTGTGTGGCTGTCAACAAATCAAAGGCCATTCAATTCTGCAAAATTGTTTTTCTCATGTGATACATTTCTTCATCTAACAGAGTTGAAGCTTGGTGTATATAATCCAAAGCATGGGCAGGATGCAAAGCAAGGGCAGTAACTTGTGCCTCAATAACTATGGCTGCCCCTCAGAGCAAAAGCAGGGCAAAGGGGTAGTACCACCAGGAGGTCCATTTCACTGGGTAATATACATGGGCCATGTCCAGATTGGCAGGTCTGTGTAGGAGAGTTGCATTTACCAAGGTGAGCCAGTAGGCCTAGTCTCGTTTGCACTGTCCAGCCAAATTCCCAGGAAAGTATGGCCATTGGTACAACACACACATCTATTCACAGAGTGTCCTTAGGGACAAGGATCACACTATGGCCACTCAATAGTCTGAGTCAATGCTAACATCGGTACAGAGAGATGGTGGTGTCTACCCCAACAGTTCAGTTCTTTTCTCCAAAAAGGGACATAGTGCTCCACAAGTCAACACTCACAGCTGGAAACCAGGAAAACCCATCCCACAGTGCATGTCCTCCTTGGGGGCGAGGCATATTCCATCATTTCTTCACCTCTTGTACAATCAAGCACTCTGCCTCCTCCCATTCAGTCATCTTCACTTTCAACCAGATTATTCTGCATTTCCAGGTCCAACTGGTGATAGTCATTGGTTAAATGTGCCAGGAGAGTCCCACAGCAGCTACAGCAGGGAGTTTAGTGCAGACCCGACATGTCAATACATTTTGTAATGTCACATAGGTGTGTGCATACGTTACAATAATATCGGTTATGACACACATGCTGGCAGAAAGACAAAGAGGTCAAAGGCACTCAGTTAAGTTGCTCAGTCGTGTGTGAGTTTTTGTGACCCAATGGACTGCAGCATGTCAGGCTTCCTTGTCCATTACCAACACCTGGAGCTTGTTCAAACTCATGTCCATCCAGTCGATGATGCCATCCAACCATCTATCATCCCCCAACCTCTACAATTTCCTTGTCCTGCTGCCTTCAATCTTGCCCGCATCAGGGCCTTTTCCAGTGAGTCAGTTCTTCACATCAGATGGCCAAAATATTGTAGTTTCAGCTTCAACATCAGTCCTTCCAATGAATATTCAGGACTCATTTCCTTAGGATTGACTGGTTGGATCTCCTTGCAGTCCAAGGGACTCTCAAGAGTCTTCTCCAACAACACAGACCAAAAGCATCAATCCTCCAGCACTCAACTTTCTTTATGGTCCAACTCTCACGTCCATACATGACTATTCAAAAAACCATAGGCTTGACTAGACTGACCTTTGTTGGCAAAGTAATGCCTTGCTTTTTTTTAATATGCTGTCTAGGTTGGCCACAGCTATTCTTCCAAGGAGCAAGTGTCTTTTAATTTCAAGCCTGCAGTCATCATCTGCAGTGATTTTGGGGCCCAAGAAAATGAAATCTGCCCTTGTTTCCATTGCTTCTCCATCTATTTGCCATTAAGTGATGGGACTGGATGCCATGATCTTAGTTTTTTGAATGTTGACTTTTAAGCCAGCTTTTAAAATCTCCTCTTTCACTTTCATCAAGAGGCTCTTCAGTTTTACTTCCCTATCTGCCATAAGGGTGGTGTCATCTGCCTATCTGAAGTTACTGATATTTTTCCCAGCAGTCTTGATTCCAGCTTGTGCTTCATCCAGCCCATCATTTTGCATGATGTACACTGCATATAAGTTAAATAAGCAGGGTGGCAATATAAAGCCTTGATATACTCCTTTCCCATTTGGAGCCAGTCTGTTGTTCCATGTCCCATTCTAACTGTTGCTACTTAACCTGCAAACAGCTTTCTCAGGAGGCAGGTCAGAAGGTCTGATATTTCCATCTCTTGAAGAATTTTCCACAGTTTGTTGTAATCCACAAACTTAAAAGCTTTGGCATAGTCAATAAAGCAGAAGTAGAGGTTTTTCTGGAACTCTCTTGCTTTTTCAGTGATCCAGTGGATGCTGGCAACTTGATCTCTGGATCCTCTGCCTTTTCTAAATCCTGCTTGGACATTTGAAAGTTCATGGTTCATATACTGTTGAAGCCTTGCTTGGAGAATTTTGAGCATTAATTTGCTAGCATGTAAGATGAGTGCAATTGAGTGGTATTTTGAACATTCTTTGGCACACTGCCTTTCTTTGGCATTGGAATGAAAAACTGACCTTTTCCAGTCCTATGGCCACTGCTGAGTTTCCCAATTTTGCTGGAATATCTAGTGCAGCACTTTCACAGCATCATCTTTTAGGATTTAAAATAGCTCAACTGGAATTCCATCCCCTCTGATAGCTTTGTTTGTAAAGATGCTTCCTAAGGCCCACTTGACCTTGCATTCTAGGATGTCTGGCTCTAGGTGAGTGATCACACCATCATGGTTATCTGGGTCATGAAAATCTTTTTTTGTATAGTTCTTCTATGAATTCCTTCCACCTCATCTTAATATTTTCTGCTTCTGTTATGTATAAACCATTTCTGTCCTTTATTATGCCCATCTTTGCATGAAATGTTCCCTTGGAATCTCCAATGTTCTTAAAGAGATCTCTAGTCTTTCCCATTCTATTGTTTTCCTCTATTTCTTTGCATTGATCACTGAGGAAGGCTTTCTTATCTCTCCTTGCTATTCTTTGGAAGTCTGCATTCAAATGGGTATATCTTTCCTTTTCTCCTTTGCCTTTAGCTTCTCTTTTTTCTCAGCTATTTGTAAAGCCTCCTGAGACAACCATTTTGCTTTTTTGTATTTCTTTTTCCTGGGAATATTCTTGATCACTGCCTCCTGTAAAATGTTACCAACCTCTGTCCATAGTTCTTCAGGCACTATATCACATCTATGCTCTTGAATCTATTGGTCACTTCCACTGTATAATTATAAAGGATTTGATTTATGTCATACCTGAATGGTGTAGTGGTTTTCCCTACTTTCTTCAATTTAAGTCTAAATTTGGCAATAAGCAGTTCATGATCTGAGCCACAATCAGCTCTCGGTCTTGTTTTTGCTGACTGTTTGCCACTGTTTGGTCTCAGGTCAAACAACAGGGAGAAAACACATCCCAGTCTATCAATGGAAAACTGGTTTAAAGATTAAAGATTTACTTTGCATGGTCCTGCCCATCAGTCTCTTCCATCAGGAAGCTTCCATAAGCCTCTTATCATTATACATCAAAGGGCAGAGAGAATGAAAACCACAATCATAGAAAACTAACCAAACTGATCACGTGGACCATGGCCTTGTCTCATTCAATGAAACTATAAGCCATTCTGTGTAGGGCCACCCAAGACTGACAGGTAATGGTGGAGAGTTGTGGAAAAAAAAAAATCATGGTCCTCTGGATTCATCAGTGACAAACCACTTCATTATACTTGCCTTGAGAACCCCATGAAAGTAAGAAAAGGCAAAAACATATGACACTGAATGATGAAATCCCCATGTCAGTAGGTTCCCAATACGCTGCTAGAGAAGAATGGAGAAGTAACTTCAGAGAGAATGCATAGATGAAGCCAAAGCGAAAACAATGCCCAGTTGTGGATGTGACTGGTGATGGAAGTAAAGACCGATGCTGTAAAAAACAATATTGCATAGGAACCTGGAATGTTAGGTCAATGAATCAAGGTAAATTCAGTTCAGTTCAGTCATTCAGTCATGTCCTACTCTTTGTGACCACATAGACTGCAGTACACTAGGCCTCCCTGTCCATCACCAACTCCCCGAGTTTACTCAAACTCAGGCACACTGAGTAGGTGATGCCATCCAACCATCTCATCCTTTGTTGTTCCCTTCTCCTCCTGCCTTTAATCTTTTCCAGCATCAGGGTCTTTTCCAATGAATCAGTTCTTCACATCAGGTGGCCAAAGTATTGTAGTTTCAGTTTCAACACCAGTCCTTACAATGAATATGCAGGACTGATTTCCTTTAGGATGGACTGGTTGGGTCTCCTTGCAGTCCAAGGGGCTCTCAAGAGTCTTACCCAACACAGTTCAAAAGAGTCAATATTTCCCCACTCAGCTTTCTTTATAGTCCAACTCTCACATCCATACACAACTACTGGAAAAACAGTAGCCTTGACTAGATGGACCTTTGTTGGCAATCGAATGTCTCTGTTTTTTAATATACTCCAGCCCAAGGTAAATTGGAAGTGGTCGAACAGGAGATGGAAAGAGTGAACATAGACTTTTTAGGAGTCAGTGAGATAAAATGGACTGAAATGAGTAAATTTAATTCAGGTGACCAGTATATCTACTACTGTAGGCAAGAATCCCTTAGAAGAAAAGGAGTAGCCCTCATAGTCAACAAAAGAGTCCAAAATGCAGTACTTGGGTGCAATCTCAAAAACGACAGAATGATCTCTGTTAGTTTCCAAGGAAAGCCAGTCAATATCACAGTAATCCAAGCATATAGCCCAACCAGTAATTCTGAAGAAGCTGAAGATGAACAGTTCTATGAAGACCTTCAAGATCTTTTAGAACTAACACCTAAAAAATATGTCCTTTTCATTATAGGGGACTGGAATGCAAAAGAAGGAAGTCAAGAAACACCTGGAGTAACAGTCAAATTTGACCTTGGAGTATAGAAAGAAGCACAGCAAATGTTAATAGAGTTCTGCCAAGAGAATGCATTGGTCATAGCAAACATCCTCTTCCAACAACATAAGAGAAGACTCTATACATGGACATCACCAGATGCTCAAAACTGAAATCAGATTGATTATATTCTTTGCAGTCAAAGATGGAGAAGCTCTATACAGTCAGCAAAAACAAGACCGGGAGTTGACTGTGGCTCAGATTATGAACACCTTATTCCCAAATTTAGACTGAAATTGAAGAAAGTGGAGAAAACCACTAAACCATTCAGGTATGACCTAAAGCAAATCCCTTATGACTATAAAGTGGAAGTGAGAAATAGATTTAATGGACTAGATCTGACAGACAGAGTGCCTGATGAACTATGGATGGAGGTTCGTGACATTGTACAGGAGACAGGAATCAAGACCATCCCCAAGAAAAAGAAATTCAAAAAAATCAAAATGACTGATGAGGCCTTACAAATAGCTGTGAAAACAAGGGAAGTGAAAAGCAAAGGAGAAAAGGAAAGATATAACCATTTGAATGCAAAGTTCCAAAGAATTGCAAGGAGAGATAAGAAAGCCTTCCTCGGTGATCAATGTAAAGAAATAGAGGAAAACAATAGAATGGGAAAGACTAGAGATCTCTTCAAGATATTTAGAGATACCAAGGTAACATTTTATACAAAAATGGGCTCAATAAAGAAAAAAATGGTATGGACCTAACAGAAGCAGAAGATATTAAGAAGAGGTGGCAAGAATACACAGAAGAACTGTACAAAAAAGATCTTCACGACCCAGATAATCACGGTGGTGTGATCACTCACCTAGAGCTAGACATCCTGGAATATGAAGTCAAGTGGGTCTTAGGAAGCATCACTATGAACAAAGCTAGTGAAGGTGATGGAATTCCAGTTTAGCTATTTCAAATCTTAACAGATGATGCTGTGAAAGTGTTGCACTAAATATGCCAGCAAAATTGAGAAACGCAGCAGTGGTCATATGAATGGAAAATGACAGTTTTCATTCCAATGTGAAAGAGAGGCAGTGACAAAGAATGTTCAAAATACCACTCAATTGCACTCATCTCACATGCTAGCAAAGTAATGCTCAAAATTCTCAAAGCCAGGCTTCAGCAATAGGTAAACCATGAACTTCCAGATGTTCAAGCTGGTTTCAGAAAAGGTAGAGAAACCAGAGATCTACATCTGCTGAATCATTGAAAAAGTGAGAGTTCCAGAAAAACATTTACTTCTGCTTTATTGACTATGCCAAAGCCTTTGACTGTGTGGATCACAATAAACTGTGGAAAATTCTGAAAGAGACGGGAATACCAAACCACCTGACCTGCCTCTTGGGAAACCTGTATGCAGGTCAGGAAGCAACATTTAGAACTGGACATGGAACCACAGATTTGTTCCAAATAAGAAAAGGAGTACATCAAGGCTGTATGTTGCCACTCTACTTATTTAACTTATATGCAGAGTACATAATGAGAAATGCTGGACTGGAGGAAGCACAAGGTGGAATCAAGATTGCTGGGAGAAATATCAAAAACCTCAGATACGCAGATGACACCACCCTTATGGCAGAAAGTGAAGAAGAACTAAAGAGCCTGTTGATGAAAGTGAAAGAGAAGAGTGCAAAAGTTGGTTTAAAGCTCAACATTCAGAAAACTAAGATCATGGCATCCGGTCCCTTCACTTCATGACAAATAGATGGGGAAACAGTGGAAACAGTGGCTGATTTTATTTTTCTAGGCTCCAAAATCACTGCACATAGTGATTGCATCCATGAAATTAAAAGATGCTTACTCCTTAGAAGGAAAGTTTCAACCAACTTAGATAGCTTATTTAAAAGCAAAGACATTATTTTATCAACAAAGGTCCATCTATTCAAGACTATATTTTTTCCATTGTTCAGGTATGTTCATGAGAGTTGGACTATAAAGAAAGGTGAGCACCAAAGAATTGATGCTTTTGAACTGTGTGTTGGAGAAGACTCTTGAGAGTCCCTTGGACTGCATGGAGATCCAACTAGTCCATCCTAAAGGACATCAGTCCTGGGTGTTCATTGGAAGGACTGATGTTCAAGCTGAAACTCCAATATTTTGGCCACCTGATGCAAAGAGCTGACTCATTGGAAAAGACCCCGATGCTGGGAAAGAAGATTGAGGGCAGGAGGAGAAGGGGATGACAGAGTATGAGATGGTTGGATGACATCACCAACTCAATGGACAGGGGTTTGGGTGGACTCCATGATTTGGTGATGGACCTGGCGGCCTGGCATGCTGCAGTTCACGGGGTCGCAAACAGTTGGACATGACTGAGTGACTGAACTTGCAAAGATACTGGCATAGGAAATTCTTTTCCATCTAATAGGACACATGGAAGCTTTGTGTCTTGACAAAGAACAGTTTCAGGTACTGGATGTTTACCTGGTTTCATGTACCACATCTTATTTCCTGATTTGTCACATCCTGTGGCTCTATACGGAGCATAACATGGAAACTCATGATAGGCCATAGGGAGAGCACAAATGTACCTTCAACAATAAGGTGACTCTCTGTGGTCCTGGCCAGATGATATGCACAAGAGGTGGCCAGGTGCTCATCACTGAATGTATAACCTGGAATTCATGTTGTAGCCCTTGCCCCCAGGGGTCTAGGAGAGCTACCCACGCATGTGGGGTGCCTTTATCTTCCATACCAAGTCCAGTCCAGCATCTGTCCTTGTGAAATCCCAGTTGGAGCTGGCAACAAAATATTACCTTTGGTTCCATAGCTATGCTTTAATATAATAACTGCCATTGTTACTTGCATTTTTTCTGTGCAACAGCACAATGCAGAAGAGCCTCCACAGGGACAACCCCACCCCTGTGTGGTTTTTCATTAAGCACCTGTAAAACCCCCCATAGGTGTTGGATCCACCCCTACACAGAGCGGGGATCAATAGACAGCCATAGGCCTCGCTTTAGCAAACCATTATATGTTGTCTTGATGAGCTCCAGGGCCTTCCCTGTGATCACTTCTGTGGACAGTAAAGTGGCATACACAGCTGCTAATTGCTTCTCCACCAGAGTATCTCTTTTCCACTCCCTTCTGTAACTGGGACCAAAATCCTAAAGGAGCACATAGCTGCTCTTGTCATTGTGACAAATTCTACCCAAATCTTTCTTGGGTAATATGTACTTCTAATTCAAAAGGTTTTGTGGGATCCACAACCTGAAGTGCCTAGGCCTGCTGCACTGCTTGTTTAGTGGCTCAGAATGCCTGTTCCACAGTATCTGACCAGTCCCAAGCTACCCCCTTATTTATTAGTGAGTATAAGGTACATGCCAGTTGGGCTAGGTGATATGAATGTCCTCCAATAGCCCACTGAGTCACTCTTGTAGGTCTCGTGGTTATTTGTAGTTGAGGTCAACTACCACTTCTGGTAAGACTTTTGTCTTACCCTACCAGACAGTCCCAAAGAATTTGAGAGACAATCCAGGCCCTTAGATTTTTGTGGTGTTCACTGTCCCCACCCACATGATTCCAAATGCTTTAAAAGCTCTGGTGCTTCTTGCCTTTCCCCAAGGTAATCACTAACCTGAATTTTCTACCTTTCATTCTTTTCCTTTTCTTTAAAGTATCCACAAACTTTAGTTTCTCAAGATTTTGGATTTTATTTAAATTATATCACAATATAAGTATTCTTCTGTGGTGATGGTGATTTAGTGCCTGAGTTGTGTCTAACTCTTTGTGACCCAATGGGCTGTAGCCCACCAGGATCCTGTCCCTGAGGATCTCCTAGGCAAAGATTCTGAAGTGGGTTGCCTTTTCCTTCTCCAGAGGATCTTCCCAGCCCAGGGATTGAAACCATATTTCCTTCATTGCAGATGGATTCTTTACCATTGAACCACCTGGGAAGCCCAAATATTCTGCAACTTTCCTTTATCATTCTGTATTACGTTGTGAGCTTCACTCAATATTTTTTTTTGCTCTAGTTCATTTTTACTGCTATATAGTTATTATGTAAAAATATCTATTCATTCTTTATTTATTAGACTTTTCAGATCATTTCCAAATTTTTCTAATATAATCAGTGCTGCTACAGTCAGGGAGGGATACATTGGGGTCTTCAACTGAATTAGAAATTATTATTTTTTCAATCTCTGGAGTGGAAATCTAGCTACTTATGTTATTCTCTATACATTTTCAGATGCATAAGATATGTTATAATAAAATGTCAAAAAAAAAGCTCTGGTGCACACTGTTCTAAATCTGCAAAATAATCAGAGGTTAGTAACACATCATCAATATAATGAAACAGTTTCATTGGTGTAGGGCAGTTCCATTTTTCTAAATCTCCTGAAATCAGCCAGTGATATATTATTGGGCTATGAAAATATCCTTGGGGAAGAACCTGGAACGTCCACTGAAACCCTTCTCAAGTGAATGTAAACTTTTATTCTCAGCAGCTATAGCTATGGAGAAAAAGACATTAGCTAAGTACACCACATAGTGATAGTGCCCAGTGCTGTGGTTAACTGATTCATCAAATCATGAATTGGTGACACAACAGAATGAATGGACAGCACCACTTTATTTAGTTCTCTGTAATCCACAGTCATCTAGAAGGGCCACATAAGGAGTTGAATGGGCTCTGTATAGGATGTACAATGTCCATTTTTGCCAGCTAGGCAATGGTGGCACCTAGTTCTTCATGGACACCTGGTAGATTATATTGTTTCACAGTCACTGCCCTCCAGGGTATTGGCAACACCTGTGGGGGATGCTTTGCATATCCCCTCATGACTGCCTTCACTACACACACTCAGAGATGAAATTACCCCACAGAGGTCTGCAACATGAGGCCTTGTATGATATCTATCCCCAAGATATATTCAGGAATTGGGAACATGTACACATGTATGTGCACATGTGTGTATACTTACTGTGTACACTCGCACAGGAAGCTGTCTGATTTCCAACCATAAGGACACAGCCTTTACTTCAATAGTTTGGCCACTGTATAGCCATCAATACATGCACTAGGGACAGGAGATTTTTCTGGTTTGCCATATGTCAGGCTGCATTCAGTATTGGTGTTGACCAGAGCCATTACTTTTTGCACATGATCAGTGACCAGTGAATTGCAACTTATACATGGGGCCTCCAGTCCCTGCTTGGGCTCTCTGGGTGGAGATCTTGTCCTGAGCCCTATTCAAAACAGAACAGGGAATTCACAGAAACATGTCTAGTTGGCATAAAGTCCTCTAGCTGAATTGTGCATATCTTCTGCTCTGGGCGCTTTTCATACTTGGCAAACTGCTGCTCCAGTCTTAATTGTTTCCATACCTCTAAGAGTACAGCATTAGGTTGTTTATAAATTTTATATCTCTCAAGTCACATTGTTAGCAAATCAATCCACATCTGCATCCATGTCAGCCAGATGAGGCCTTTACCAGCTCAGCCTCCCCCCAGGGCCTTCACAATCCTAACACGTTTGACCTGCGGCCACCCTTCTGCATCTCCCAAACTAGCCATCATCAAGGATGCTCATAGATAGAGTGTCCCACATACGGTGTAAGTATAACAGTCACGGATCCAAAATAAGTGGGTAGAGAAATCTTTAACATGGTGTCTCACATACTGCCAGTAAAACACTCATCATCTGGGCTCTGGGCATTCAGGATAAACATCACCTGTCTCATGTTCAACTCTTGCACCATGTAGGTTAACTCGGCATGAGTATGCCATTTACTCACAGGACCTGGAAGCTCTCCTGCATTCGTCCACATGGAACAGATGGCAGCATTGATCCTCTCTGTCAAGCTGTGTGCTTGGTTAGCCAGACCCTGCATTCTGCAATCTTTGTCTCAATGAGGGGTGTGTGATCAGAGGTACCAGCCATTCTACCTTATCTTCAGAACAAAGGATGCCATCCACCCCTGTGTCCCAAAGTTGCAAAGCCCATGCTTCCAGCCCTTGCAAAAACTGCTTCCCCAAGTCAAACAATTCGACCTGAGTATATGGTCAATATGTTGTAAGCTCAGTCACATTGGAGGTCCTTTGGGGATGGCCACTCCTGGCCATAGGCTGCTCACGCTTCACTTTCTGCTGCACAGTTGGTCTCACTGACATTCAAGGATCCATGGATTCCTCATCTTTCACTACTTCTAGGGTCTAGGGTGTCACATTCCTCAAAGCCACATAGCTCTTGCTCCAGCATCTGCACCTGTTACTCTAGTTGCTCTGCTTGTCTCTGCAGTTTGCACACTTGTGCAGCATCATGGAGAGCACTTTTTTCCATATTTACCTTCAAGGCAGTCAACAAAATCCACCCCATGGTGCCAGAAGCAGCATGTGGCATTTTTTTCCAGCAAGTCAAAGTTTACCACGTGTAACACCTTTTCAGTGCTATCCAGTGCCCTATTTACTGCTCCCAGTCTTCCACCAGGACCCATGCCAAAAGAACTGCAGCTACCGGGCACCACATACTCTGTGGTGACCACTGGCTTCCTCCTTCCATTGGAGCCTCAGTCTCCCCTACCTGATGGGTATCCCGCTGACTATGCCAACTGTCTTGCTTCTTGTACTCTTCACTGAACTCAGGGTAGTCGAGGCATGACCAGAGAAGCTGGAAAAACACTCAAGGACCCATGGGGACTGCAGGCATGTTCATTCTCTCTGGGCAACAGCAGCTTAGAGTCCTTGAGTAGGATTGATACACTAAGACAGAACAAATGTGGCTCATGACCAAGTGGGTGCAATGGGACACACATGTACAGTGTTACAGTTGTTACATAACTATGCAAGGTCAGCAGTATCATTGTTTACAGAACACAAGGTGAGGGAGCATGAGAAATTGGGGCAGGAGAGCCTGACTGACGCCATGTTGTCAGTTAACTTGTCCACACTCAATCATATTGGGGACACCTTGAGGATGCCCCCACCTGGGCCACAAGCTGCTCTGCTTTGCTGCACAATGGACCTCGCTGTCAAACTGGGATCCACAGTTTCATAACATTCATCATCACCATCACTTACCACCTTGCTCTCAAACTGCGTTTTTCAGGGCCACGGACTTCTTGCTTTAACACCAATACACATTGCTCTAGTCCTTCCAAGCGTCTCTGCACATTGCACACCAGTGCAGCACCATGGGGAGCACTATTCATATTTCCCTGCAGGGCAGTCAAGAAAATCTACCACATGTTGCCAGTGGCAGTCTATGCTGCCTTGCTCGGCAAATGGAAACTCACTGCCCCTAATGCCTTTACCCCTTTTCAATGCAGTCCAGTGACCTGTCCAGAGCTGACACCAAGAAGATTGCAGCCACAGTGTACCATGTACTATGTGGTGGCCAGTGGCATCCTCCATTCAGTGGAGCCTTAGGTTCTTCTTCCTGCTGGGTATCCTGCTGGCTCTTCTTTTGTGGAGATGCAGGCTCCTCTAACCCACTGGATATCCTGCCAACTGCACCAATTGTGTCACTAATCCTTTTAGTGACACTAATTGTCTCACTGTTCACACTGTCCACACTGTTCGTTGAACCCAGGGTAGGCAAGGTTCAAGCTAAGATGCTGGAAGGAGATTTAAGGGGCCATGGGAACTGCAGACACATTCATTCTCTACTGGAAAGAGCCATAGCATAACCTGACACAACACAACCTCTCTCCTGGCTGGCACAGTAGACATAACAGTATTCCCTATTCAGCAGCCAAAGCAGTAGACATGCAATAGTCTGTCCTCTCATGGCTGAACTAATGCTGTCACTTATTTTTGGTGGAGCTCATATATCCCTATAGCACAAAGTAGCTCATGACCAAATGAGTACCTCATGACATGTGCAGTGCTATAAATGATCTCAACTTTTACATAGTCATTATCTACAAAGCATGGGATGAGAGCCTGAACAGCCCATCTGGGCTGATTGGCTCTTTCCTCACAATAAGATACACTTGAAACCTTATGGCATATGAAATGTAAATCTTCACCTCCAACATTTCAGTCAGATCTTATTATATTGTCTTTCAGTATTTTGTATGGCTGCCAGAGCTGTTACTATTATAAGTTTCTGAAAAGTGGCACTGACAAGCTTAATCTGAGTACTCACTATTTTAACATTAAGGACAGTACAAGTTTTGAAACAAAGAATACAATTTTATTCTAAACACATGTATAGAGATAATAAAATCTGAAAGTGTAAACTTTTATTTTGGAATTTCCCAAATTCAAAAGTCTACTGTTTCTTTTTAAAATGTTTCAAAGGAGTCAGAAAGCACCTGGTTATCTTTCAAAATGGAATCATTCACCCTACTTGAATTTAGTAACATAGCAGTTATTTGGGACCTTTGTCATAAGTTGAAAGTATTGCTTATTTTTGTCAAGGGTTACAGATGTAAAGCATAACAGCTATTTAGTATTTTACAGTCTTATTACCAATGAATACTAGATGGTAATGCATAATTCACCAATTCTGAACATACACAATCATGAGAAAATTTCAAAAAATACTCAGTATTTTAAAATCATGCTACTCAGACCCAACTATACATAAGAATCACTTAATGGACTTTTGAAAATACATATCATTGAACATTCCCCACACCTAATGAAATCAAAGGCCTGAGATAGGTAGCTCCAAATATCTATTTTAATAATCCCTCTTTCTGTTGATTTTGATGCCATATAGTGACAGATGTTTTTGAACTATGGTTGTAGAGAAGTTATTCAAAATAAGATTTATTTCAAATATGATATTTCCACAGTCATTTGTGAAAATTATCATTAACCACCACCATTGTTTTTGAGTAATATTTTTTCTTCTTAGAATCATAAGACCCTATACCCTAAAACTTAAATATTAATTAGAGTACTATAGTAAAACCACCATCCAATTTAGCAATAATCTTTTCCACAATATCTGTGGTTATTTATCATCTTATTGCAAGCTTCCAGCATTGATTAAGGAAGACCATCTATGGCCTGTTGTTTTTATTCCATCTCAATCATGTCTGATTCTTTGTGACCCCATGAACTGCAGTATGCCAGGTTTCCCTGTCCTTCACCATCTCCTGGAGCTTGCTCAAACTCATGGCCATTGAGTTGGTAATGCCATTCAACCATCTCGTCCTCTGTCATCCCCTTCTCCTCCTTCCTTCAATCTTTCCCAGCATCAGGGTCTTTTCCAATAACTCAACTCTTTGTGTCAGGTGGCCAAAGTATTGCGGCTTCATCATTAGGCCCTCCAATGAATATTCAGGATGGATTTCCTTTACGATTGACTGGATTGATCCCCTTGCAGTCCTCAGGACTCTCAAAAATCTTCTCCAACCCCACAGTTCAAAAGCATTAAATCTTCAGCTCTCAGCCTTCTTTATGGCCCAACTCTCACATCTGTGACATACTCTACATTATTTTTTAATAACAACTTTATTGAGATATAATTCACATACTATAAAATCACCTCTTTCAAAAATATACAATTCAGTGGTGTTTAGTATATTCACAGAGCTGTTCAACCATCACTGTGATCAAATCTTAGAACATTCACATCATGCAAACCCTAAAAAATGAACAGTCACCCCCTATTTCTTCTCTTTCCCATTCCTGGGCAATCTCTAATCTATTTTCTGGTTCTATAAAATTTCTTATTAAGGACATTTACTATACTATTCTATATGTTGTTTTTCAGTTGCTCAGTCGTGCCTTACTCTTTTCCACCCCATGGACAACAGCGCGCCAAGCTCCCTTTCTATCACCATTTCCTGAAGCTTCCTCAAACTCATGTCCATGACGTTAATGATGCCATCCAACTATGGCACTCTCTGTTTTCCCCTTCTCCTCCTGCCTTCAATCTTTCCCAGCATCAGGGTCTTTTTTAATGAGTCAGTTCTTCGTATCAGGTGGCCAAAATATTGAAGCTTCAGCATCAGTCCTTCCAATGAATATTCATGATTGATTTCCTTTAGGATTGACTGGTTTGATCTTCTTGCAGTCCAAAGGACTCTCAAGAGTCTTCTTCAATACCACCGTTCAAAAGCATCAATTCTTTGGTGTTCAGCCTTCTTTATGGTCCAACTCTCACATCCGAACTGAAAGTTAACATAGGCATGTGAATAAGGAGTCTAGGCCTAAAGCCCCTTTATGTAGGAGGTGAACATTCTTTTGCCTTAAATGTGTAGGCCTCGTAGGTAGTAGTATCTTTTATTTAAGCGCATTTCTTTCTTTCTTTCTTTCTTTCTTTTTATATCAGCTTTGTATGTATGTTATGGGGGAAGGTCTGGGTAAAACTTCCACCGTCTTAAGCTCTGGGTTAACCTATTCTTTCTGGCTAATCTTGTGCTGATGTCATCCTAGGATATATGTTATGGGAAGAGTCTGGGCAAAATTCTCACAACTTTGAAGTATTTTTATTTATTTATTTATTTTCTATTCTCAGCAGCTATTTGAGAAGTATACAAGGCCCTGCTTAAACTAGTGAGGCAGGTACTCTTATTCCCCCTTCTGATGTTTATGTCAGAAGCTTTCTCTGTCACTTTCACTTGTAATAAAATCTACACCAAGCTCTGAGTGACTAAGACTGTCTTTGGTCCCAGAGTTAAAACTTATCTTTCAGAGACCACGAATCAGTTGGCACAGTTCACCATAAGCTATCATCTTGGGGACTAATCAAGGATCTTCAAGACAAGGTAAGGACACTTGGAGCTCTAGTTCTTTTGTTCTCTTAGTAAATGCATTTTCTACTTTACTAACTCTACAGTGTGCCTGTGTGAGTGATTGAAAGCCAAAATGCACAAAACAATAAGTGCAAAGCAAGAGTAGAACCCAGCTTTTTGGTTCCATGACACCTCATAACAACTGAAGGCAGTCCCAAAAGGGAAGTATGTGAGGGGCTTATACAGACCTACCAATGTCAACAGGCACCAAATGCCCCCACAATTGGAGCGGCCAGAAATGAGTGCAATGTATGGTCTGAACTTTCATTTCTCAGTCACCTTTCCCTGATCTCTTTGACCATTTCATAACTGCCTGGGTGATTGAAACTACTAACCTAATCTGTTGAATCATAGACTGTCAAGGGACTTGCAATCCATGCTATTACTATGTACTATTAGTTAGACCGCAAATTTGGATTGATAATCACAGAGCATCTAGCCTTGCTAGGAGCCAAAAGTTACAACTGGGTTGGCTTTTCATGCACTGCAGACAGGAGCACGTTGGTGAGCTGGGTAGAGCTCTGGATCCAGCAACACCTCTCAGGCTAGAGGCTGCTCTTTTAGCAGCCTTCCAGGGGCTAGGAGCCAGGGACCTGAAAGTGGTTATATCTCCAGTCTATGTGGATAGAGACACTATTTGCAACTATGAGATTTCTGAAGACACAGGTAAGGAGTTCTAAGATCTGGTCAGATTAGAAGTACAATAGGCTTCTTCTTTTGGTAAAGCTAGCTCTTAGCAGAACAGAGGAGGCCCTTCAGTGGCTCCTGTTTCAAGTCCTTAGATATTATCTGATGGACAAGTATAGGAAAGTTGACCTTGACACTCCATGAACAGGAAAGATTTTTTTTTTTCCCTCATAGGGTGGCTCTCCATAACCTCCTTTTCTATCACATAGCCTGATGTGGCAGCTTTCCGAAGAGATGTCTTGGGTTTTCTGTTCACCCCTTTATGACTTACCACTTCTACTGCTCTCAGGAATGTGCACAGGCACACAGAAGATGGATGTTTCCCCTAGCGGTCTTAGCTTGCAAAGCATTCTGGAAAACTACTCTGCTCCAGCCTGAGTGGCACCAGAGAAAAAGGGGAAATCAAGCCAAGGTTTTAATGGTGAAGAACTGGACATCAGTCTGGGATGCCATCAAGTCTACCCTTGGTGTATCTCCACCCCTCCTTAGTGATAGAAAAGGGAGGAGGATAGTGAGACACCTGCATCAGTAAGAGGCAGGTTAACTCCAGCCAGGGAAGGAAGCTTAGGTGGTAGACCTGTCTCCACCCCCATCTAGAGAAGGGAGGAACAGCTTCAGTATAAGAAAGCCACAGAATTAGGTGCCACTTTTTTTTTTTCCTTTTACAGATGGGAGCTAGCAGTTCCAGAACCACACCTTTGAATTGTATCTTGGAGAAATTAGGACAAGTTTGATCCCCAGAGCCTAAAAAGCCCCTTATATACAGGCTTTCTTTGCTTTAAAAGAAAACCTCACCTCCCCAGATAGACAATTCCTGCTGGGACAACATCTTATCAATTAGTCCACCCCTGTCACCAGAGCCAATTTGAACAGCTTTGGCTTAAATTTTAGTTATGAAAATATGAGAGATGACACTTTTGACATTGAATGTCCTTTTCGACATTGAATCTAAAGTTCTTTAGACTCCAGAGAAAACTGGTTAAAATGAAATCTTTTTGAAATTGCGAAACTAGTTATTTTTGCACATGCAATTAGGAAAAAGCTGACATTCAAATGTTTCTTCTTCTTCTTTTATTTTTTTTTCTTTTTTTGAGCTCCAACTCTGCCTGAGAAATAAAAACATGCCTCGTAAAAAATAATCTGAAGTTAACTCTTATCATGTCCTCGAGATACACAGCCCACTCTGTCTGGGACTCCAGCCATGAGCAAATTGGTAGAACTTCAGGCCAAGAGAAAAAAGGGAAAAGAATCATTTCAAATGTCAAGTGGAAAACTGTGAGGTCTCTGTCTGTCCTATGTGTCTCAATGTGTGTCTTCATCCTTGGGCAATGTTCCCAAAGACTAATTGGCCTCAAGAGAAGTGCTTATAAACCAAACTATTCTAAATTCAAGAAAATTAAACTAAAATGAATTTCAGGCTTGTATGAACTGAGAAATATTCACTTATGAATTGATACCTGGTATTGATGTCTGTTTATTGATCTAATTAACATATACATTGTAAAGATACTTTTACAAATACCATAGCTTTTGGTGAGTTATGTTTTCCAATCTACAAAATGATGATATAAAGTACAGTTCATGGTTGCTAAAGGAAAGTAAGTTGTGTGTTTTTAATAAAAAGGTATAAGGAATAGAATTACATTCTATTAAGGAAAAAGAAAGTAAGTCTAAAATTACAGGTGACTATTCTCTAAATGGGCAAATGAAGTGATAAATATAGAAAGTGTAAAAAGGTTTTGGGCAAGTAAAAGAAAAGTTTTGTGTATGGTACAAGTTTCTTTAGACATTAGACTGCCTTTGAAATCTTTTATTGTTACTTTGACTAAGTGAATAACTATTGTTTCCCAGTGAATATAAACTGGTACTGAACTGGAATTTGGCTTTCTCTCCCTGAATAAAAGAACAAAGTTTTCTTGAACTGCGGCTTTAATAACAATCTTTGGCACACATAGACCAAGCTTATTCTGCTGCTACAAAATTAACGCCTCATCGGGGAGTTTAAAATGGATAAATAATCGCTGTAAACCAAACAGTCAGGGCTGCAGAAGGTCAAAGATGGCTGCATGGTTTTCCCAGCTCTCTGACAAACCTCACTTTTATTTAATAGGATAAAGCCTTTCCTGGCTGCAGGATTAATATCTCACAGTGGAGACAAAATGGTTGAAATGCGTTTTATCCAATCTCCAGTTATTGAGACTTTACTGAATAGGTCCTACAGACATTGGCAAAAAATTTCACGATCTTCTTGGAGACTATTGTCTTCATTGGCATCCTCGTCCTCAGGCAGGGACAATAGAACAAAGGGATTGATTGCATGAGATTAAATAGGCTGCTAAATATGATTACAATTTTATGACTTTTTTCCTGGCATATTACTGGCTTCTAATCTTTGTTTTCAGGTATAAACAAACTTTTCTCCTCCAGTTACTGATGGCTTAAAACAATTTAGTGGTTTACACCTGTGGGTAAAATTAAAATTGTAACTGTTTTCTCTCTGCCTCGTCCCTCCAGAAACTGAAGACACTTGGGTTCTGAACAGCCTCGTCAAGGTAAAAAAGACCGTCTCCCGACATATACAGAAATCTCAAAGTATACTGGGGAATTCTAAAAGAAAAATCCACACAACTGATGTCAGGCCTATGGCACCTACTGTGTTTCACTAAATATTAAGTTCTAGTTTTGTTAATTAAGGTCTGTGTTTACTAAGACTCACTTCTGAGATAGTTCTTTGTGGTTATGTTAAATTGCTAAGAGATTTAATTAGATTATTAAAAAGGACACTCCCAGTTCATTTTTTTTTTCATTTTTTTTTTAGTTGGAGGCTAAATACTTTACAATATTGTAGTGGTTTTTGTCATACACTGATACATGAATTAGCCATGGATTTACATGTATTCCCCATCCTGATGCCCCCTCCCACCTCCCTCTTTAAAGCTTATCTCAGTAACTAGTTTTTGAATAAAAGTCAGATGCTCCAGGATCTACAACCAGGAAATTAACAGCAGGCTATATTCATATAACAAACTAAGTCAGATGGCATGGAGATGTCACTGGGCTACACTTAATGGAAATTCTTGACAAAGTTCTTACTTATGATTTTACAATTACTGCTAACTATATTGTTTTCTATATTGCCTGCTTCAAGAAGTGTTGTCCCTTACAATATCAAGTGTGTGACTGAGTCACTGATTTAATAATGGTGCAAGTTCCATATGAAATAAATTATTATGATGGTGTGACTCTGTATATGAGAAGAAGCAACAGGAGAATATATTCCTGGACCAAGAGGCTATGACAGAGGTGCAGTCCAGAGATTTTGCTACTCACAGGGCCTAGTCCAGTAACAGCACATTGAGTGGCCTATCAGTGAAATCTTCAACAGACCTGGGAATGAGCCTTCCCAGCACTGTGGGACAAGATGGTCCTGAAATGCCCCTTAAACCATGGTCAATCTCATGGCCATAAAAGGGCCCTGCTCTGGTAACTGGCAGTTGTGGTCTGCCTCTATAAATATTAACTCATGGACACTACAGTTGCTGACCTTCAACATCCCCTGAAAGGAGTTCAGAGTAAAATCAGAAATTAGACACTCACTCTGTGCTCTGAAAAAAAATGGACAAAACAGGCCTTTGGATAGTTATTTTCAGGTAAAAATATTCTTGAGCTCAAATCCTTGCATCTTCTCATACCTAGAAAAACACTAAAATTGTTAATGGTGACAACTACTTTGTCTTGTATGTTAATACCACATTAACAGGCTAAATACTACTTTTGAAAAAATTAGACAATTGGCTACCTGGCTATAAATCTCCCTAAAACAGTTGTCTACATAGGAGTTCAGACTCATTCATCTAAAAATAAATGGTAAGATTTATTTTGTCTGTTAAAATTCAGATTGTCACTCTTTCAATTTCTAACTGAATTTGTTATACTTACATTCAAAATGTATGTGAACACCCCAAATGGCTCCATTCTTATATACAGGGCAATCCAAATGTTGACTCTATCTAGACCAGAATCAAGGTTCCTAACAAATGTAACCTTTAAATGCTTGGAGTGTTGATTGCAATAATTCTTTTACTGATTTTTGGTCTCTACCTTTTAATCTACTTGTCTAGTTTGTTCTTTCTAAAGGATACAATGGTTTCCGTCTTCAAAATGAACTCCCCTGATGTTCCACTCTGGTCACAGATACAACCATGGTTTACAAGTTCTTTTTGGGGAAATACTATATTGACTATAATAATTGCACTCATTCTGTTTTTGCTGTTTGCTCCTTACATCTGTAAATGTGTAACAAGATTTGTTTCTAACCATATGAAAACATTTAAATTACAAACAATTGTTCTTTCTCCTACAGTTTCTGTTGTCTCCTCTAGCTATTACTTGGGACCCTTGGATAAGAAACCATAAAGAAAAGAGTAAGAATATGTTGCTTCAACAACTTAGGGTCAGCACCTCTCACCCGCAGGAAGCAGTTACTGACATATTTCTCCAACCCTCTCCCCTCAGCAACAATATTATCCTAAAAGAAAAAAAGGGGAATGATAGAGTTAACTTAGGCAAGTTGATCAGGAGTTCAAACCTAAGGTTCCTTTAAGGAGGAGGTAAACATTCTTTTTCACATCCTTCTACCTTAGACAAGTAGGCCTCTTAGGAAATAGTATCTCTTGTTCAAGGACATGCCTTTTTTTTTTTTTCCAGCTTTGGATGTATGTTATGGGAGAAGGTCTGAGTAAAATTTCCACAGCCTTGTGCTCTGGGTCAATATGTTCCTTAAGGTTAATTTTGTGCTGATGTCATCACAGGATATATACTACAGTAAAGGGCCTGGGAAAAACTCTCACAATCTTGAGGTATCTTTTTTTCCAGTGAGTGAGCTCTTCATATCAGGTGACCAAAGTACTGTAGTTTCAGCTTCAGCATCAGTCCTTCAAATGAATATTCAGGGTTGACTTCCTTTAGGATTGAGTGGTTTGATCTCCTTGTTGCCCAAGGATTCTCAAGTCTTCTCCAGCACCACAGTTCAAAAGCATCAGTTCTTCAGCACTCAGCCTTCTTTATGGTGTAACTTTCACATCTGTACATGACTACCAGAAAAACCATAGTTTTGACTAATGGACCTTTGTTGGCAAAGTGATTTCGCTGCCTTTTAATATGCTGTCTCAGTTCAGTTCAGTTCAGTCACTCAATCGTGTCTGACTCTTTGCAACCCCATGAATCGCAGCACGCCAGGCCTCCCTGTCCATTACAAACTCCCGAAGTTTACTCAAACTCATGCCCATCGAGTCGGTGAGGCCATCCAGCCATCTCATCCTCTGTCGTCCCCTTCCCCTCCTCCCACTCCCTGCCAGCATCAGGGTATTTTCCAGTGAGTCAACTCTTCGCATGAGGTGGCCAAAATATTGGAGCTGCAGCTTCAGCATCAGTCCTTCCAATGAACACCCAGGACTGAGCTCCTTTAGGATGGACTGGTTTGATCTCCTTGCAGTCCAAGGGACTCTCAAGAGTTTTCTCCAACACCATAGTTCAAAAGCATCAATTTTTCGGTGCTCAGCTTTCTTCACAGTCCAACTCTCACACCCATACATGACCACTGGAAAAACCATAGCCTTGACCAGACGGACCTTTGTTGGCAAAGTAATGTCTCTGCTTTTTAATATGCTATCTAGGCTAGTCATAACTTTCCTTCCAAGGAGTAAGCATCTTTTAATTTCATGGCTGCAATCACCATCTGCAGTGATTTTGGAGCCCAAAGAAATAAAGGCTGACACTGTTTCCACTGCCTCCCCGTCTATTTTCCATGAGGTGATGGGACCAGATGCCATGATCTTAGTTTTCTGAATGTTAAGCTTTAAGCCAACTTTTGCACTCTCCTCTTTCACTTTCATCAAGAGGCTTTTTAGTTCCTCTTCACTTTCTACCATAAGCGGGGTGTCATCTGCATATCTGAGGTTATTGATATTTCTCCCAGCAATCTTGATTCCAGCTTGTGGTTCTTCCAGCGCAGCATTTCTCATGATGTACTCTGCATATAAGTTAAATAAGAAGGGTGACTACAGCCTTGACATACTCCTTTTCCTATTTGAACCAGTCTGTTGTTCCATGTCCAGTTCTAACTATTGCTTCCTGACCTGCATACACGTTTCTCAGGAGGCAGGTCAGGTGGTCTGGTACTCCCATCTCCTTCAGAATTTTCCACAGTTTACTTTGATCCACACAGTCAAAGGCTTTGGCATAGTCAATAAAGCAGAAGTTGATGTTTTTCAAGAATTCTTTTGCTTTTTTGATGATCCAGCAGATATTGGCAATTTGAACTCTGGTTACTCTGCATTTTCTAAAACCAGCTTGAACATCTGGAAGTTCTCGGTTCACATATTGCTGAAACCTGGCTTGGAGAATTTTGAGCATTACCTTACTTGCTTGTGAGATGAGTGCAATTGTGCAGTAGTTTGAGCATTCTTTGGTATTGCCTTTCTTAGGTATTGGAGTGAAAACTGACCTTTTCCAGTCCTGTGGCCACTACTGAGTTTTCCAAGTTTGTTAGCACTCAATAGTGCAGCACTTTCACAGCATCGTCTTTCAGGATTTGAAATAGCTCAACTGGAATTCCATCACATCCACTAGCTTTGTTCATAGTGATGCTTTCTAAGGCCCACTTGACTTTGCATTCCAGGATGTCTGGCTCTAATTGAGTGATCACACCATCGTGATTATCTGTGTCATGAAGATGTTTTTTGTACAGTTCTTCTGTGTATTCTTGCCACATCTTCTTAATATCTTCTGCTTCTGTTAGGTCCATACCATTTTTGTCCTTTATTGAGCCCATTTTTGCTTGAAATGTTCCCCAGATATCTCTAATTTTCTTGAAGAGATCTTTAGTCTTTCCCATTCTGTTGTTTTCCTCTATTTCTTTGCACTGATAACTGAGGAAGGCTTTCTTATCTCTCCTTGCTATTCTTTGGAACTCTGCATTCAGATGGGAATATCTTTCCTTTTCTCCTTTGCTTTTTGCTTCACTTCCTTTCACAGCTATTTGTAAGGCCTCTTCAGACAACCACTTTGCCTTTTTCCATTTCTTTTCCATGGGGATGGTCTTGATCCCTGCCTCCTGTACAATGTCACGAACCTCTGCCCATAGTTTATCAGGCTGTCTATCAGATCTTGCCCCTTAAATCTATTTCTCACTTCCACCGTATAGTCATAAGGGATTTGATTTAGGTCATACCTGAGTGGTCTAGTGGTTTTCCCTTCTTTCTTCAATATGCTGTCTAGGTTTGTCATAGTTTTTCTTCTATGGAGCAAATGTCTTTTAAATTCATGGCTGCAGTCCCCATCAGCAATTATTTTGGAACTCAAGATAAAAAAAGTCTACCATTTTTTCCCCATCTTTTTGCCATGAAGTAATGGGTCCAGATGTCATGATTTTAGTTTTTTGGATGCTGAGTTTTAATCCAGCTTTTTTCTCTCACCTCTTTCATGTCATCAAGAGGCTCTTTAGTTCCTCTTAATTTTCTGCAATTAGGGTGCTATCATCTGCATATGTGATGTTATTGATATTTCTCATGACAGTCTTGATTCCAGCTTGAGCTTCATCCAGCTTCTTTAAGGGTCTTCTTTTTTAATAGAATTTGCCACTTTTTTCTTTTAATTGGACCGTTAAATCTGTGATAATTAAAGTAATAACTGATAGATATGCACATTTACCATTTTATTCCTTGATTTCATATACTTTTGTAGTTATTATCTGTTAATTTATTCTTTCTGTTTTTCTCCCTTGTAGTTTGATGATTTTTTTTTATTAGGATATTTGAATTCCTTTCATTGCAATTTTTGTGTATCTATTTTAGGTTTTTAGTTTGTGGTTACCATGGGGTTCACTATGTTGACCGTTAGTTATAACTACATATTTTTAATTGGCAGTCATTTAAGTTAAAATCCATTCTAAAAGTTCTACACTTTTTGCTCTCTCTTTCTATGTTTTTTTAAAGTTACTTCTTCATGTTTGTTTCTTAACTATTTCTCAGAGTTTCTTTTACAGTGTTTTTTTTTTTTTTTTTTTTTTTTTTTGCTTTTACAGTTTTTCAACTTGTAATTTATGTATTGATCTATGTTTTGCCCATAGTTCGAGTCCCCGGTTGGGAAAGAAGACTCCTCGAAAAAATGTAACTTGCAATAGGGGAATTTATTACTGACTCAAGCCAGGGCCTCCCACCCTCCCCAAGGGTGTGAGGACGAAAGGCCCCGAGCCCCAGTTCTCTCGGGTATTTATTGGGTACAATTATTAGTTGGTGCAAGTGGATTGGTTACACAGTGGGTAGTTGGTGCAAGCGGATTGGTTACACAGTTGCAAGGCAGTTTTTGTTGGTCTAATGTGGGGCTTTCAGCTTTCCCCTGGTAGGTTCCCTTTTTCTTACTAGGCATATGTTGATTGGCTAGCTCCAGGAGGCCTGATAATTATGTTACCCTGGGAAACCAGGCCTACTCCTAATCTAGGCTGCTTGTCATGGCATTAGCTGTGACAGCCTCACATTTCCCCCCCGTCTTTGTACTTTTGTAGAGGAACCTTTCTCTTCACCCTGTGAACAATATTAATATTATGAGTGGACCCAGGAGGGTGGAAATCAAAGTGGTTAACCAGGGGGAGCGCTGAAACCAAGATTCAAACCAGCCTTGTTGGGCTTCTCGTTCTCTCTTCTGCTGGGCTAGTCTCTCTCTTACTTTCTGGAGAGATTTTTGTAAAAGATTCAACTCCCCCACATTTTTCAATTTGGTTCTGATCTGTTTTTCCCCCCGGGCAGACATAGACAGGCACCTGTGGGCCTTTTCGCTCACAGTTATGGGTGAACAGACCGAAAGAGCCGTGGGCAAAGAACTTGGTCAGTTGGTGGGGACCAAACCCATTACCGTCAGCTGCCTGCAAGCACAAATCAAAGGTCAGTACTGGCCACCATGTCCCTTTGGGGGCCACGTTGGAGCTCGAATTAAGCACTTCTCCAGTCTCAGGATTGTAGATCACCCAAGTCAGGTTAGCTGGGTGATGGGGGTTGTGGCTGGTTGCTCCCGGGCCGACGAAAACTGATATAAGCAGGAAAGTTAAGAGGGCTCCTGTCGTACGAGTTTCAGTTTCAAAGGATTTGATGGGTGAGGTCTTGCCTCCCATTCTGCTTGCGCCTTCTCCTGTTCTTCTGGGGTCGCTTGCCACACGTGACTGCAGTGAACCTAGGGCCCAATCCTGTCCACCTTAACAGCAGTAGGAATGGAAAGGAGAACAACATAAGGGCCTTTCCATCTAGATTCTAATGCTTTAGATTGGTGTCGTTTTATCCAAACCCAATCACCCGGGCCAATATTATGTGAGGGGATGGTCCCCTTGCTTGTTCCCTTGTGTATCTCTTGAATTAATTTCTAAACATGGCTATACACCTTACTTAATGTCATCAGTGTTTGCTGGAATTGTCCCAAGGTAGGGGGTGGTAGGCATTTTCCCTCGAATATAGGACACACAGGAGGGGGTCTTTGGTACAGAATCTTATAAGGGGTGTTACGTGCTCAAAAGAGCGTGAAGGGAAGGAGGGTCACCCAGTCTCTGCCAGTCTCTATTGCCAACTTTGTCAAAGTTTATTTTAGGGTCCGATTCATTCTCTCAACCTGTCCTGAGCTCTGGGGATTATATTCACAATGTAACTTCCATTTTGCTCCCAGAGCTTGGGCCAGCCCTTGTCAATCTGGCTCACAAAAGCAGGTCCATTATCAGAGCCCATAGTCACTGGCAGCCCGTACCTAGGCACTATCTCCTCTAAGATCCTTTTAGCAACCACTGTTGCTGTCTCTCCCTTAGTGGGGAAGGCTTTTACCTACCCCAACAAGGTATCTACCAGAACCAACAGATAGTGATACCTGTACTTGCCTGGTCTTAACCTCAGTGAAATCTATCTCCCAGTGTTGCCCTGGCTCTTCCTCTCTGTACCTCGTTCCAGTGTGCTGCCTTTTCCCTGTCCTCATCAGCTGGCACGCTTTGCAAGCCTGGATTATTTCTCGTACAGTTGCATTTTGTCGAGGGATCCTCAGGCAGGCCATCTGGAGAAGTCTCAAGGTCTTTTTCTCCCCCAAGTGTGTAGTTGTGTGCAGGTGTTCACATAGGTGACGACCCAGGATGGCAGGCAATATCAGGTTTTCGAGCCACCAGGGCAGGGCCTCAGCCAGTATCTCATCGGTGGCTGCTTTAAAAACCCCTTCGATGGCGTGGGGGGTGTAAACCCAGAGTTGCTGTCCGTACGTCAACTTGTTGGACGAGGAGGGCAGTGGCTGCAATGATGAGGAGGCAAGGGGGCCACCCAGAGGCCACCGGGTCTAATCACTTTGAAAGGTATGTCACCGGCCGCTTCCATGGTCCCCATTGTTGCGTCAAGACCACCTTTCCTATTCTTTGCTTTTCTTCTACAAACAGCTGGAATGGCTTATTTGGGTTAGGCAGGGCAAGGGCTGGGGCTTCTAGTTGGGCCCGTCTGAGTGTGTGGAAAGCCTGTTTCATTGGCTCTGTCCAAGTCCAGTTTGGGGTCTTTTTACTTTTTCATACAGGGGCCGGGCCTTCTTAGCAAACCCCATGATCCACAGTCTACAATATCTAACAGTCCCCCAAAACTCTCTCATCTGGCGGGGGGTCTTGGGCTCTGGTATCTGCAATATTGTTTCCTTTATGGCCTGAGTTAGCCACCTTTGCCCCTGCCTGATCATATACCCCAAATAGGTGACCTCTTGCCGGGATATTTGCGCCTTCTTTGCGCTAGCACGATATCCCAAGGTTCCTAGAGTCTGTAAGAGGTCACTGGTGGCACGGCTGCATGTCTCCTCTGTGGTTCCAGCCAACATAAGTTCATCCACATATTGCAGCAGGATGACCTCTGGGTGGCGAGTCTGCTATTTATAGAGGTTCTCACTCAAAGCCTCATTAAACAAGGTAGGGGAGTTCTTGAATCCTTGTGGGAGGCGGGTCCAAGTTAGTTGTACTACCAGTTGGCCTTCCCCCTCAGTCCACTTAAAGGCAAATATCTCCTGGCTCTGGGCTGCCAAGGGTAGGCTGAAAAAAGCATCTTTCAAGTCCTACACAGTGTACCAAGTGTACTCAGGCAGCAGACTTCTCAGGAGGGTATACGAGTTGGGGAGAGTAGGGTGTATGTCACTCACCCACTTGTTAACTTCTCGTAGGTCTTGGACAGGTCTGTAATCCGTACTCCCTGGCTTCTTCACTGGTAGTAAGGGGGTGTTCCAAGGGGATTGGCACCACTTGAGAATTCTGGCATCCATGAGCCATCGAATGTGGGGAGTGATCCCCCGCCGAGCCTCCTGGCTCATAGGGTATTGCCTCACCCTCATAGGAGTCACCTCGGCTTTCAGTTCGATGACGACCAGATGTCTTTGTTTAGCCAGTCCCATTCCTGCTGTTTTTGCCCATGCCAACGGGTATTTGTGGACCCACGGTTGTATATCTGGTGCTATAACCTCTGAGGGCTTAGGCACAAAAAGTCTGCATTCATCTCTTAAAGCTAGAGACAAGACATGTATTGGCTGTCCAAGTCCATCCATGACTGACATTCCCCCAGGGTCAAAATGGATCTAGGCATTAACTTTAGTCAACAAGTCCTGTCCAAGTAAAGGGGCTGGGCATTCTGGTATCACCAAAAATGAATGGGACACCTGATGGGCCCCCAGATTTACTTTCCGTTCCATGGTCCAACAATATCTTTTTGTCCCCGTGGCTCCCTGCACTAAGCTGATTTTTTAGACATTGTTCCCAGTTTTTCATTTAAAACAGAGTGTTGGGCGCCAGTGTCCACCATGAAGCCAATGGGTTTTCCCTCCACATGTATGGTTACCCAGGACTCGGGGAGGGGTTCTGAGTCTTGACTCCCTTTGTCACTGTCTTCCCCCACATATAGAACTCGAGTTCCAGGGGAAATTCTTTTTCTCTGGGTTGTTCCTCTCTTCGGGTCCCTCTTAGGGCACTCAATTTTTAGTGCCCCCATTCTTTGCAGTAACCTTTTCAGCTGCTTTCAGTAAGTCTTGTATTGTCTGTTCTCCCAACCCCTCTATCTTTTGTAATTTCCTCTTAATATCTGGGGCTGCCTGATTCACAAACGCTAGTAGGACTGCAGCGTGTGATTCCTCAGCCTGGGGGTCCATAGGTGTATATTGCCTAAAGGCTTCCATTAGCCTTTCTAGGAAGGCTGATGGGCTCTCAGTGGGCTCTTGCCTTACTAAGTTTACCTTCGCCAAATTTGTCGGCTTCCTAGCTGTGGCCCGCAGGCCAGCCATTAGAGTCTGGTGGTTCACTCGGAGACGCTCCCTACCTTCCATTCACTCAAAACCCCAGTTAGGCCACAACAGAGGAAACCCCTCGTCCACGAGATGAGGCTGGGCGGTTGGTCTTCCGTCGACCCCCGGGACCCATTTCCGTGCCTCTGCCAGGATTCACTCCCATTCTTCCGTGGTGAAGAGCACCTGCAACAGCTGTTGACAATCATCCCAGATGGGAAAAAGGCCAGTACTGATAGGTTCACTCTCCATCCGGGATAGCTGGTCCCACTCGGATGGGGAATGCCTGTACAATAGATGAAGGTAACTCTGGGACCCCAAGATCTTGCTCACCCCTATTTCTTCTATTCCTTCTCTGGGGTCGGGGTTCCCTTATCCCTTCTGATTCATCGGGGGGGCTCTTCCCCCCGGGGGAACCTGCAACACAGGAGGGGCATATGGCGGGGGCCTAATTTCCGTCTCCAAGTCAATCAGGTTCCGGTACGAGGATTCTTGCAAGACCGGTTTTGGGCCCTTATTCTTCTCGGCTTCCTCTGGGGGAGTGGGGGTTTCCATAACCAGGGCCTGTACATTAGGAGAATCAGGGAGCTTGTGAATAAAAGGTTTTAACCATTCGGGCGGATCTTCTATTAGATTTTGCCAGACCATAACATATGGGACTTGGCTCGGGTGGCCCCAGGGATCAGGAGCCATAACTTTTTCTTTTATCGCCCAAATAATAGAAGGTTGAAAAGTTCCCTCTGGAGGCCATCCAACTTGGAAGGCGGGCCACTCTGCACAGCAAAAGGTTATTAATTTACTCTTTGTAACCAGTAGTGACAGGTCATATGCTCTAGCCTTGACATCCAAGAAATGATAAGTCATGAGAGAGAGTGGGGTAGATTTTCTTGCCCCATAGCGAGAGTCAGAAGAAGGTCACCGAGAATTACCACCAAAAAATCCTATTGGGAGTGGTGGCGGCCAGGAGGTTGGGCTTGTGGTATGTTTTGTGGAACTATTTGAGTGCCTTAGTCGTTGCACAGAAGTTTTCTTGTTGGGGGTGGGCACCCTAAGGGTTTCTAGCCCATTCCATGGCCCCCTTATCCTTTCACGAGAGTCTTCCAGTGGCAGGCGCCCTATCAGCTCTTAAGTGACTGTCCCGTGGCCACACAGATGGGTTTTTATTTGGCCAGATTCTCGGTTTAGAATACGAGAAAAAAGAAAAGAGTTTCACCCTCTCAGGCTCCCGTTACTGGGGCTGACTTGTTGGGAGGCCTTCAGAATCCGCCAGGGAGTAGCCCTGGCCGGGACTCATCAGTTGCCCCGACGACTGTCTGCCTGTTTACTGAAACTCTCAGAAACAGAAATGAGGCTCCAAGGCTTTATAGGAGGAAGTAGACAATGACACACCAGAGAACAACGAGACAGGAGTCAATGCCGGCAGTTATGCAGACGCGAAAGGGCATAGAAAAACACATAGACAGACACACATCAGCTGACAACACAGAACTGGGGGATGGGACCCCCTGAGTTTTCTCGCCAGATAGAAAGCTTTCTCTTGCACCAGACACCTTCCTGCTTCACAGCAGGGCCCCAGATTTACACTGGACTTCCTGCGCCAGACACCCTCCTGCTTCACAGCAGAGCCCCGGATTTACACTGGACTTCCTGCGCCAGACACCTTCCTGCTTCACAGCAGGCCCCGGATTTACACTGGACTTTTCTAGACCTGCCTGAACACCAGTGCTATTACCTGTCCTTTTCCCCTTTGTTCCAAAGAGCGTTCTTCCCCGGTCAAGGGATCCCAGATGAGCCCCCAGATGTTCTGCCTGTAGTCCGAGTCCCTGGTCGGGAAAGAAGACTCCTCGAAACAATGTAACTTGCAATAGGGGAATTTATTACTGACTCGAACCAGGGCCTCCTGCCCTCACCAAGGGTGTGAGGACGAAAGGCCCCGAGCCCCAGTTCTCTCGGGTATTTATTGGGTACAATTATTAGTTGGCGCAAGTGGATTGGTTACACAGTGGGTGGTTGGTGCAAGCGGATTGGTTACACAGTTGCAAGGCAGTTTTTGTTGGTCTAATGTGGGGCTTTCAGCTTTCCCCTGGTAGGTTCCCTTTTTCTTACTAGGCATATGTTGATTGGATAGCTCCAGGAGGCCTGATAATTTTGTTACTCCGGGAAACCAGGCCTACTCCTAATCTAGGCTGCCTGTCATGGCGTTAGCTGTGACAGCCTCACAATCTAGATATATATTCGATACCCAGTCCTTCTACTATATTTGTCTTTTACTAGTGAGATATTTCCTTTATCATAGATGCTTATTTCATTTCCATTTAGTTAAGTCCCTTCAACATTTATTTTTCTTTTTTCTTTTTTTAGTACTCTCTCTTTGGTTTTGCTTTTCTGAGAATTTCTTTACTTCTCCATCTATTCTAATTGATAATATTGTTAGATAGTGCTTATTAGATTTGGAGGTTTTCCCTTTCAGCACTTTGAATGTGACATGCAACTCCTTTCTGTCTTTCAAACTTTCAGCAGAAAAATCAGCTGATAACCTTATGGGAATTCTCTTGTGTATTACTCTTTGCTTTCTCTTGCTGCTGTTAGAATATTCTTTTCAATCTTTGCCATTTTAATTGTGATATATCTTGATGTGGATCTCTTTAGGTTCACTTTATTTGGGACTATATGTGCTTCCTATATCTGTTTCCTTCTTCAAGTTTGGGAAATTTTCAGTCACAATTTGCTCAAATACATATTTGTTTCCCTTCTATTTCTCTCCTTTTTTTTTGGACCCTATAATGTGAATGTTAGTACATGTAATGCTCTCTCAGATATCTTTCAATTTTCTTTCATGTTAAATTATCTTCTTTCTGCTGTTCTAATTGGATGGCATTTATTATACAAACTTCCAGTTACTTTATGTAGTATTCTGTATTATTCTGCTTTGCCTTTTTTCTAGTGAGGTGTTTGCTTGTTTTTAATATATATTTCAACTATTGAATTCCTTATTTCCATTTGGATTTATTTTGTATTTCTTAAAATGTTACTGTTTGGATTTATTCTTTTCCCTGATTGAGTTAGCATTTTTATTGCCAATGTTTAGGATTATTTATTTGGTAAACTGTTTATTTCTGTTTCATTTTTTTTTTTTCAGGGATTTTGTCTTGCTACTTCAACTGACAGTAGTTCCTTTGTCTTTCCATTTTGTTTCATTTTCTCTGCCTCTATCAATTTAGTTGAGACCTATTTTGGTCTTGAAGGCATGTTCTTACAAGTATGCATCCCTATGGAAACTGTGTCCAATATATGTTGGGGGTGGTGGTGCTAGATTTGATATGGTTGCATGTGACATCTTTAAAACTGTCCTGGCAGCCCTCACCTTGATAGGGGGTAGGGGTGAATATCAATGAGCTCAAATTGGCATTGAGTGTGAAGAGGGACTTCTCCTCTTCTTAGTGGCTGTCACTGCCCTGTCAGGGACAGGGTCTGATTCCATTTTGCTGGAGCAGAAGCCCAGAGGGTCAGGCTCAATCTGACTCTGCTTCTTTAAAGTGTGTATTTTTCCTTCTCCCTGTACTGTCATCCTTGCCCCAGAGGACTGAAATGCTGATATATCTGGGGCCTGTGCACAGACAAATGTCTAATGTGTTGCCTGTGTAGGTACCAGTGTTTCCACTCAGACACAGTCTGGCATGCAAGCCCCTTTTGTCTCTCAGTGTCGTTAAGTGTCCCTAGCCTCTGCCACCCTTACATTGTTGTGCAATTGTTCTGCAAGATTTTCAGGGGTCCATGTGGACTTCTGGTATATATTGTGATGTGATCTATGGTGGAACAATTACTATCAGATATCTGGGCAGCTTCTGAGGCACCCTTTGAGTAGCATCAACAATGGCTGCTACCACTCCATGCAGGCCCCATCCCAGGATTTGGTCATATTTATATCCTACTTTTGAGTCTTTTTCACAGTCATGGGTGTCACAGATCCAGTACCACACTGTGGTGTGGGGTGAGCAAGACCAAAGTGCTTGCTCAGTTTAGGCTGGAGCATGCAGTGAGAAGGTTGTGGAAAATCAACCAGCCCCTAGAACAGTCCACTGCAATGTGCTTTTTATGTGTGGAGTACAGGCTTCCCACAGCTGTTCTGTCTGTCCCAGTGGCCCTCCAATCAGTTTAGAAAGTTTGCCTCAGTGATGTAAGACCCCAGGGCTTGGGCATCACATCTGTGGGGCCAAACCAGGCAAGCGTCCACATGTGCAGCCCTCTTTCTCTCCAAGTTCTCTCACAAATGCACAGGTTACCAGAGAAGGCAATGGAAACCCACTCCAGTACTCTTGCCCTGAAAATCCCATAGGCAGAGGAGCTTGGTAGGCTGCAGTACATGGAGTCACACAGAGTCAGACATGACTGAAGTGACTTAGCAGCAGCAGCAGCACAGGTCACAACCTGATCACATGATCTCTCTTCCTACATAACCACGAGTATATCTTTCCTACAACCTTGGTTGTATAAGTGTCTTTCTGCCAGTTTCCAGTAGTTATAAGTTTCACATATAGATGCATTCAGTATATTTGATGTGTGAATATGGGAAGGTAACATCTATGCCCTTTTACTCTGACATCTTGAACTCCTCACTCTATGAAATATTCACTTCTGGAAATTTCCACATATATATATATATATTTCCACTATATATAATATATATAATAATATATATATTATATATACATTATATTATATATATACAATATATATATTGTATATATATATAATATATATATATAATGACTGACCACATGTAACTGAAACTGCAGAAAGTGAAACCATAGATAAGGGGGTGCAACAGTAATCCTATAAATATTCATGTATAAGCTTTGTTAATGCAAATTTTTTCAATCCTCTTAGGCATATAGGAGTGGAATTGCTGATTCATCTGGTAACTACATGTTTAACTTTGAGGGGAACAGCCAGACTGTTTTATAAAGTAGTCATGCCCTTGCAATAACAGCAGTACTGCATGGGGGGACCAACCTATCTTCTTACTGTCTGTCTTTTATTTTAGACATTCTAGTCATTGCAATATCTCACTATAGTTTTGATTAGCATTTGTCTAATAGGTAAAGATGTTGAGCTGACTTTCAAGGCTTATTAACCATACATACATATTGAAGAATTGCTTGTTTTTATTTTTCCTCATTTTTCAATGAGATTATTACACCTTCTTAATTTTTATTAGAGTGTAATTACTTTACAATGTTGTGTTAGTTTCTGCTGTATAGGAAAGGGAATCAGTTATATATATACCCTTTCTTAATTAAATTACTCTTTTGGAACCACTATTTACCTATTCTCTAAAATCACCATGGGACTAACCTGGTGGAAACCAGGGAATGATGAGATGATGAGTGTGATCATAGGTCATATTGGTGCTTTAGGATGCATCTAATGTTTTGATTTGGATTTCTGAAAAATGAGCTCATAAACATGTTTTTCCTGCAGTGTCATCCCTGAGAAGTAGGAAGTCACTCATGATTTTTCTTCCTGACATTGAGAAAAATAACCACAGAGAGTGAGATCAACAATATATCCTCAAAACATACATCGCAAATGAAAATGCAGATGTGAAATGAATTTATCAAAGGAGACGATGTGACAGAGTGAAATCACTTCCTTACCAGTGCCTTATCATCAAAATATACAGTTAGATATAATTAAACTGGTGGTGAACAGCTTGTATTAGTTTTGTTGTTTAATTGCTTGACAAAGCAAGGGTTTGCATAAGAATATTGGAAATAAAACATTACAACTAAATGTGAAGTAACAATAATATCTATTGAGGACCTTTTGAAATATATACCACTTACAAAATGAAGCAGAACAAAAGCTAACAGAGTTTTGCCAGAAGAATTCACTGGTCACAATAAACACACTCAACCAACAACACAAGAGATGGCTCTACACATGCAGCTCACCAGATGGTCAATACCAAAATCAAATCGATTGTATTCATTTCAGTCAAAGGTAGGGAAGCTCTGTACATTCAGTTAAAACAAGACTGGGAATTCACTGTGGCTCAGATCATGAACTCCTTGTTGCAAGATTCAGATTTCAGTTGAAGACAGTAGGAAAAACCACTAGGCAATTCAGGTATGACCTAAACCAACTCCTTTAAGATTATAATGAGGAAGTGACAAATACATTAAAGGAATTAGATGTGATAAACAGAGTGCCTGAAGAACTATGTATGGAGGTTCCTAACATTATACAGGAGGTGGTGATCAAAACCATCCCTAAGGGAAAAAAAATGCAAAAAAGAGAAAACAGTTGTCTGAAGAGATGTTCTCTTCTTTAGCTGAGAAGAGAAGCTAAAGGCAAAGCAGAAAAAGAAAAATATACTTATATAAATGAAGAGTTTCAAAGAATAGCTAAGAGAGATAAGAAAGCCTACTTAAAAGAACAATGCAGAGAAATATAGGAAAAGAACATAATAATAAAGACAAGAGATCCCTTCAAGAAAATTAGACATACCAAGGGAATATTCCATACAAATTAGCCACAATCAAGGACAGAAATGGTATGGGCCTAACAGAAGCAGGGGAGATTAAGAAGAGGTGGAAATAATACACAGAAGAACTGTACAAAAAAAACCAAAAAACTTTACGTCCCATATAAGAATGATGGTGTGAACAACCACTAAGAGCCAGACATCCAGAAGTGTGAAGTCAAGTGCGCCTTAGGATGTATTATTATGAACAACGCTAGTGGAGGTGATGGACTTCCAGCTGAGCTATTTCAAGTCCTAAATGATGATGATATTAAAGTGCTATGCTAAATATGCCAGCAAATTTGGAAAATGCAGCAGTGGTGACAGGACTGGAAAAGATCATATTTCATTCCAAAACCAAAAAATGACAATGCCAAAGAATTCAAACTACCACACAACTGTGCTCATTTCACATGTTCTACGGTAATGCTCAAAATCATTCAAACTAGCCTCAGCAATACATGAGCCAAGAACTTCCAGATGTTCAAGATGTATTTAGAAAAGGCCTAGGAACAAGAGATCAAATTGCCAGCAAGAGTTTGATCATAGAAAAAGCAAGGGAATTACAGAAAATGTCTACCTCTGCTTCATTGACTACACTAAAACCATTGACTGGATGGATCACAACAAATTGTGGAAAATTCTAAAAGAGATGAGAATAATAGGGCACCTTATCTGCCTCCTAAGAAACCTGTATGCAAGTCAAGAAGCATCAGTTAGAACTGGACATGGAACAGCAAACTCTTCAAAATAGGGAAAGGGCTATGTCAAGGCTGTTTATTGTCACCCTGCTTATTTAACTTTTATACAATGTACATCATGTGAAAGGCTGGACTGGATGAATCTCAAGCTAAAATCAAAATTGCTGGAAGAAACATCAGTAACATGAGATATGCATATGACACCACCGAAATGGTAAAAAGTGAAGAGGAACGAAAGAGTTTCTTTATGAAGGTGAAACAAGAGAGTGAAAAAGCTGGCTTAAAAGTCAACATTCAAAATACTAAGATCATGGCATCTGGTTCCATCGCTTCATGACAAATGAAGTGAAGTGAAGTGAAAGCCGCTCAGTCGTTTCTGACTCTTTGGGATCCCATGGACTATAGAGTCCATGGCATTTTCTAGGCCAGGATACTGGAGTGGGTAGCCTTTCCCTTCTCCAGGGGATCTCCCCAACCAAGGGATCGAACTCAGGTCTCCTGCATTGCAGGTGGAATCTTTACCTTCTGAGCAATCAGGGAAGTCCTTCATGGCAAATAGATGCGGAAAAAATGGGAAAAGTGACAGACTTTATTTTCTTGGGCTCCAAAATCACTGCTGATGGTGGCTGCAGCCATGAAATTAAAACACTGCTTGCTCCTTGGAAGAAAAGCTATGACCAACCTCGACAGCATATTAAAAAGCAGAGACATCACTTTACTAAGAAATGTCCATAAAGTCAAAGCTATGGCTTTTCCAGTAGTCATGTGAGAGGTGGACCACAAAAGAAGTCTGAGCACCAAAGATTTGATGCTTTTGAACAGTGGTGCTGGAGACGACTCTTGAGAGTCCCTTGGGCAGCAAGGAGATCAAACCACTCAATCTTAAAGGAAATCAACCCTGAATGTTTACTGGAAGGACTGATGTTGAAGCTCCAATTCTTTGGCCACCTGAGGCAAAAAACTGACTCATTGGGCAAAACCTTGATGTTGGAAAGGATTGAGGGAGGAGGAGAAGTGTATGGCAGAAAATGAGATGATTGGATGGTATTATTGACTCAATAGACATGAGTTGGACAAACTCTGGGAGGTAGCAAAGGACAGGGAAACTTGCAAAACTGCAGTCCAGGGAGTCTCAAAGAGTCAGACATGACTAAGCAACTGAACAATAATCACAGCCACTTACATGTTAGCACTTGATATTTTGATGAAATTTTTTTGGCCTAGTTCAAATTTGATATAAATTTAATATTATTTTCCATCTAACAAATATAGTTAGTGTATATACAGGTAAAAATTGACAACCTTTAAACCTAAATTCAAATCCTGAAAGATGATGCTGTGAAAGTGCTGCACTCAAAATCCCAGCAAGTTTGGAAAACTCAGCAGTGGCCACAGGACTGGAAAAAGGTCAGTTTTCATTCCAATCCCAAAGAAAGGCAATGCCAAAGAATGCTCAAACTACCACACAATTGCACTCATCTCACAAGCTAGTAAAGTGATGCTTAAAATTCTCCAAGTCAGGTTTCAGCAATATGTGAACCATGAACTTCCAGATGTTCAAACTGGTTTTAGAAAAGGCACAGGAACCAGAGATCAAATTACCAACATCCACTGGATCATCAAAAAAGCAAGAGAATTAAAAAAAAAAAAACATTTTTTTTCTGCTTTATTGACTATGCCAAAGCCTTTGACTGTGTAGATCACAAAAAACTGTGGAAAATCCTGAAAGAGATGAAAATACCAAACCACCTGACCTGCCTCCTGAGAAATCTGTATGCAGGCAAGAAAGAACAGTTAGAACTAGACATGGAACAACAGACTGGTTCCAAATAGGACAAGGAGTACGTCAAGGCTGTATATTGTCATCCTACATATTTAACTTATATGCAGAGTATAACATGAGAAATGCTGGGCTGGAGGAAGCACAAGCTGGAATAAATATTGCTGGAAGAAATATCAATAACCTCAGATATGCAGATGACACTACCCTTATGGCAGAAAGTGAAGAACTAAAGAGCCTCTTGATGAAATTGAAAGGAGAGTGAAAAAGTTGGCTTAAAGCTCAATATTCAGAAAACTAAGATCATGACATCTGGTTCCATCACTTCATGGCAAATAGATGGGGAAACAGTGGCTGACTTTATTTTTCTGGGCTCCAAAATCACTGCAGATGGTGACTGCAGCCATGAAATTAAAAGACATTTACTCCTTCGAAGGAAAGTTATGACCAACCTGGACAGCATATTAAAAAGCAGATACATTACTTTGCCAATCAAGGTCCATCTAGTCAAGGCTATGGTTTTCCCAGTGGCCATGTATGGATGTGATAATTGGACTATAAAGAAAGCTGAGTGCCAAATAATTGATGCTTTTGAACTGTGGTGTTGGAGAAGACTCTTGAGAGTCCTTTGAGCTGCAAGAAGATCCAACCAGTCCATTCTAAAGGAGATAAGTCCTGGATGTTCATTGGAAGGACTGATTTTCAAGCTGAAACCCCAACACTTTGGCCACCTGATGCAAAGAACTGACTCATTTGGAAAAACACTGATGCTGGGAAAGTTTGAGGGATGGAGCACAAGGGAAGACTGTCGAGGTCCCGGCAGGACCAGGAATAACCAAGGAATGAGTGGCGTCGGTAAGGAAGACAGACAGACACGCACAGAGAAGGTTGTGGAGAAGAGGTAGCTTTTCTTATTTTTTTAATTTTTTGGATAGCTCAGTTTTTATAGAATGAATGTTACCTCCCCCTTAAGTCACCACATATTACATAAGATGTTGTTTTGTGCTTCCGCCAATATTTTTTCCCCATGTTTTCCCCCTAAGCATTCATCTAGAACATTTCCGATTACAGGGTTTATATTTAAATGTCCCGTACATAGTCTTCTTGCCTCAATGGCCTAACATTCTCACTCTAACAAAAACAATGTTCCACAAATCTCAGGTATAATGTAAATTCTTTGGACAATAAAACAATACATAAGAATGGTCACAGTAACATATTTGACATTTCTGAAAATATTACCATGAGAAAAACCTGATATTTTTCTTTACCTGAAACCACAAAATCTCAGTTTACAATAATTAACTATTAAACAGCAAAAATACCTCTAAAGCAGAAAAACACCTCTATTAATAGTAAGATAATGGCAGAAAGCTGGTTAATATAAATCTTCCATTAAAATCCTACATACCCATTTTCTAATTTTATAATAATACCCATAATATCACATGCTGTTTAAAGAAAGGGAAACAATGAACAAATATCAGCAAGGAAATAGCAATAGTGAAAACCCTTTCAACCAAGGAGCAATAAACTAAAGCAGTATATCTACTTCTAAATCTAAATACCTATACTCTTTTCTATTCTAGAACATTATAATCTTTTAAGCAAGCAGCCAAATTATACCTGTGGCCTTTTTTTTTTATGACTTGATGTTTATGGTCGTGTCCTGAGCCAGAGCAATCTTGAGCATTTCCAAAAAGGCTTGGACTTTTCTAGTGAGGCCTTATTACTATATATTATCATTTCCAAAAATTAATAGCCCAGCAACAGTAAGACAAAAGGAAGAAAGGGACATACCGGGCCCCTGGGACAACCTCGAGAGAAAGAGCTGCCTTTCAGGTTGCTTTCTCTTTCCATGACCTTGTCACAGACTGGGTGCATCCCTGTGGCTCCCAACATCTCCCCGTTTTTTATTTTTTAGAAGAGCAGAATGGAGTTCCAGAGAGACCTTGTTGATGCTCTTTGCCAGGATCCTAACAATGCAGGGAAATAGAAGAAATAAAATTACAAGTATAAAAATAGATGCCACAATTCCCAAGACAGACGACAGCAGATTATTGTGAGAGACAAAATCTGAAAGGCTAGTAAAAAAAAATCATTGGCACTTTGAGCAGTGGAAAAGTCAAGATGAGATTGGCCTATGTCTTGGATTTCCTTATGGAGCTTGGTTAAATCTATACTGGTATCAGAACTATTCCAAATCTCGACAATGTGATTGAGAACTTGGTCCCAAGAATATGAAGAATCATTAACTTTTAAAGGAGTAATGCAAATCCATCTATATTCTGCATGACATTTAAGAGACACATTGGACACGTAAAGCCTGAAGCTCAGTTCCTATATGTAATACAGCTTCTTCTAAAGCATCTACTTTAGCTTCTAATTTTCTATCAATAGTTTCTTGGGTAGCAAGAGTAAGTGAAACGTTCTTAGATAGATCATTAACATGCTGAGCGGTATGCACTTGCTGCGAAAGTGAAACTGCAGCAACAGTAACTGAAGCTATGGAGGCTATCAATGCAGCGATCCCTAAAATTAAAAGTCCTATCAACCTACGAGGTCTAAGCAATTCTTTAACTTGCTGTAGAACTAGCAATCCATAATTATCATACCAGATACCTGTAATATTGACTGGTGTCATAAGATAAGTCAGTCTTTTAAGAATAACAAAAGCTTGAACATTAAAAGAAGAAGTTATACAGGTAGATAATATGCATTGATCACAAATAACTATTGTAGGTCCTCCAGTGTAATTAGGATATATTTGCAGTTTGTTGGAATCATTAGTATACATGAAAGCATAAGGTGGTGGTAAACAAGCCTGAATATAGTATAATTTAGTTCTATTGGGCCGAGTTGAATGTATAGAGATGGTTGCTGCTACAGCTCTCCATATGTCAGGCTGCCAATGTACGTGCCCCTCCCTTCGGTATGTTAGCATTGGAGGGACTAAGGCACTGTTGTGCCATCTAGAGGCAGTCACTGGCCAGGGCACCATTGAATTTTTCCAATTTACAAATCTGTTGGTATAATTTTTAATAGTTTTAGGATCATATTCAGGATTTGGATTACTCCAATCATTTATTGTAACATTTCCACCTCCAGCAATTTTATAATCAATGCGAGAGTCATAAGCACACAGTTTCCATGGTGAGTACCCTATATCATAATTAATCATATTATACACTTTATCAGATTCATTAGATGGTTTAGATGGAGGTCCTAAACACTTATAATAAGGTGGTGGAGCCTTGCCTTTAATTTGAATATAAGGATCCAAGATTCCCAGCAATCTCAAGAACATCGACCAAACATGTCTGATTTTTTGGCCATTTGTTGGTGAGTCAGTTATAATTGCCTTTTTAGAGGCTCCCACACAGCCAACTTCAGACTGTGTAATCATCATTTTTTAGTGTCATTGTGTGAAAAATTGAAGCAAATTAGTGGGTTACTAGTTAGCCCATAATATGTAAACTTGAAATTAATTGGATATTTCCCTGTATGATAAGGAGAATAGGATCCACCAAGCACTTTAGGTTTATCAGAAGTTACCCTTATTGGCATTTCATCCGAAGTAACAACCTATAAAACTGGTGGATCTGGAAAATAAGCTCAATAAGCATCATGAGAAGAGACCAATATTACTTGACATGAAAGTAGAGCCAAGATGGCAAGAAAGTGGTTTTCAGCAATAACTGGAATCTTTCGAGATTTTACCATGTCTGTGGTGAGATGACAGAGATGCTTGACTTGGCCCCACGTTGGTCTATCAGCGCGTTGTGTGGCTTGAGAAGGTCATCGATGCAGCTGTGGTCTTTTATGATGATTCTGAGATGACATTTCTGTGAGTGATAGGCGGGCCAGCTGATCAATGGGAGGATCTTCAGGAGGTGGTGTAGATGCTGAGTTGGATGGAGGGGATGTCTCCTCAAGGGGATTCCTTGGCGGCGGTTGAGGGCATGGCAGTGGTGGCAATTTCCTTTTGGTCATCCGAGGCATCAGGGGCTGGTAATTTCTTAATGGGTTGTTGGATGTGTCAAATTAATATATCTGGAATCCACAAAGGAGAATCTGCATTCTGTGGAAAAACACAAGCATAGCCTCGACCGTTGGTTGATAATACATCAGGTCCCTTCCATTGTCCAGAAAGAAGGTCCTTCCAGCACACCAGAGGCTTTGGGTTATTTTGTTCTGGATTCCAATGACGCAACATGGCCGTATTACCTTGTAGATCGGTATTGAGATTATTGAGCACGAACAGAGCGTGCTGCAAAACATGATGAGGGGAGCTGTACTTAAATTCTCCCGCTTGTAATTTAGTAATTTGAATTTTTAAGGTTTGGTGAGCTCTTTCTACTATAGCTTGTCCTTGAGGGTTATAGGGAATTCCTGTAGAGTGGGCAATGTTAAATCTAGCACAGAAATCTTTAAATGATTTGGAAGTATAAGCAGGAGCATTATCAGTTTTTAAAGCTCTAGGAATGCCTAAGTAAGAGAAGCAGGTAAACAAATGCTGTACCACATCTTTGAAGGCTTCCCCCGTTTGGGCAGTAGCCACTATGGCATGAGAACATGTGTCTACATTGACATGTACAAAGGACAATTTACCATAAGACTGAATGTGAGTAAAATCCATCTGCCACAATACATTAGGGAGTAGGCCTCTTGGGTTAACTCCAAAGGTCAGAGAAGGCAAGGTTGTAGGTCAATGGGTGCAGGCCCACACGATTTCTCCTGCAGCCTCTCTAGGAATTTAGAATTTGCATTTTAATGCTGAGGCATTTTGATGATGCAATGCATAAGAATCTTTAGCTTTTTTCTAAAGCTGTGGCAATGTAAGGTTTGGTAAGAGCATCAGCAAGTTCATTATATGCATGAAAGGGGCCAGGTAATTTAGAGTGCACTTGAATGTGCCCTACAAAAAAATGACTTACTTCGGCTCCAAATCTGCTGCTGTAGTTCAGAGAGCAGCTGGAAAACAGTGGTATTGTTTGCTGGCAGTACTGCAGTCTCCATATGGGGAAATAGTCTTATCACATATTGTGAATCAGAAAAGAAGTTAAATTCATGATCTGCAAACATTGCAAAGGCAGCAGTAATGGCCCTTAATTCTGCCTTTTGAGCAGAAATTTCTCCTGTTAATATAACCTTATTAGTATTTTTAGTCGGAATAGCTGCTTTTCCATTAGATGACCCATCTGTAAATATATTACAAGTTGTTTGCAAAGGTTTATTTTTACAAAGCACTGGAAAGATAACTGGGTCCTTGGACATGAATTGTAATATAGAACTGGAAGGCATATGGTGCAATACCTGACCTGAATAGCTGCCTAAAGCTATCTGCCAATCTGTATCGAAGCCTATCAAAGAATCCAATTGCTCTTTTGAATATGGTACAATAATCTCTTGTGGCTCCTGACCAAACAGTTCTATGCTTCATTTGTGTCCCTTGACAATGAAATTAGCCACAAGCCCAGGATATGGGGCCACGACCTTTTTAGCAATTGCAGGCAAATGAATCCACTCTAGGGGTCCATTTTGCCAAAACACTCCTGTGGGAGCCACGGCTGTGGGAAGCAGTATAAACTGCCAACTTTTTGCATAATCTAATCTGAGAACCTAAGACTGTCACAAAGCCTGTTCTACCCGGGCCAAGGCCCCTTTTGCCTCAGGAGTTAGAGCTCTAGGTGAAGAAGGATCAGCATCTTCATGCAATATATTAAACAGAGGCTTCAATTCTGCAGTAGTTAAACTTTAAAAAGGCCTGATCCAATTAATATCTCCCAATAATTTTTGGAAATCATTTAAAGTATTCAGATGGTCAGTCCTCAGCTGTAAAGGCTGAGGAGTGACTGTTTCTGAATTTAAGAGTCTGCCTAAATAGGTTATTGGAGGATTAACTTGAATCTTTTCTGGAGCAATTACTCTGTAAGGGTTCCTCTAATTTTTGCAGAGCTTCTTGCAAAATAATTCTATCTGCATATGCCAAAAGTATATCATCCATATAATGTATCAAATAAACTTCAGGATATTGGCTTCTAACACTTTGAATTTCTTTATCCACAAACTTTTGACAAAGTGTAGGACTATTTTTCATTCCCTGGGGAAGTACTTTCCATTGATATCTTTGATAGGGCTGTTTAAAATTCATTGAAGTTAGGCTAAATGCAAACCTCTTCCTGTCCTGTATAGTCAGAGGGATGGTGAAAAAAGAATCCTGCAAATCTGTAACTATCACATTGTACCCTTTTGGGACAGCAACCGGGGAAGGCAGTCCCAGTTGTAGAGCTCCCATATCTTCCATCATATGGTTTATTGCTCTAAGGTCCTGCAGCAATCTCCATTTCCCAGATTTCTTTTTTATAACAAATATAGGGCTATTAGAGGGTTCTATATGCACTGCCTCAAGTTGTTCTTGTACTAAGGCTGTGGCTGCTGACAGTTTTTCTGATGTTAACAGCCATTGTTCAATCCATACTGGGGTTTCTGATTTCCAGGTAATGGGGTCAGCAGTACGAACAGTGGCCTCCATTATAAATTTGGATATCCTAAGCCCAATCGTTGATTATTAACTTGTAGTTCTACAAGGTATAACCTGCCCTGCTGGGTCTTTTTTTCCAAACCCTTTCTGAGGATCATATTTTATTTGCAGCATTTGAGCTGATACTTTTTCATCTGGGCTATACAACAAAATTCCCATTTGGGCTAAAATATCTCATCCCCATAATGTGAGGGAGAGAGAAGATATTATATAAGGCTGGAAGGTGCCCTGCTGACCTTCTTCTTCTTTCCAAGATAATATTTGTGAGCTTTTCACCACCGAGGGTGCTTTCCCTAGACCCACAAGTTCATTAGCCATGGTTTCTGTGGGCCAAGAATTAGGCCAATCTTTGCCAGTTATGCAGGAAACGTCTGCTCCAGTGTCCAGCAATCTTACCAAGTTTTTACTATTAACCTTTAACATTTTCATAGGTCTTTTCTGGGTAATTTCTTGTACCCAGAATACAAGGTCAATAGAACCAAATCCTTTGTTTCCCCTATCTTCCTGTGTGGCTGTGGATACCAAAGAACAATAAGGCAAAAGTAATAATTGGGAAATTCTTTGATCTTTATGAATTTGTTGTGTTTTAGTGGGGGGTGAAATCATTACCTGTATTTCTACAGTATAATCTGAATCTATGACCCCGGGAATAACAGCAAGACCTTGAAGAGAAAGTGAACTCCGTCCCAAAACAATTCCCATAACTCCTTCTGGAAGGTTTCCTTAACCCCCGTTGGTATTCTAACCATGGGTGAATCAGGAGTTAATATTGTTGCGGTGGTGGAACGGAGGTCCAATCCTGCACTCCCTGGGGTTGCTTGGCAGAGCTCTGAGATGGAACAAAGGGGATGGACAGGTTGAAAGAAGTTGCCCGTATCATTGTCAGGGTCTGGGGCAGCCCCACAAGACGTTTCCCTGGTTCTGAATGGGATTTCCTCGTGAGGGTGTCAAAGGGGTTCCATCCTTGTGTAACTTTGATTTACAACCTTTTGCCCAGTGAAATCCCTTTTGACAGTGATAATAAAGAGCCTTTGGGAGAACAGTTTCAGAAGAAGCACTGTTGGGTGGTGTCATACCTTCTCTCACAGATTTTTGAGGACAGTTTCTGCTGAAATGCCCACTTTTTCCACAGGAAAAGCATACACCTCCTCTGGGCCTTGTGCCTCTGTTAAGAGGTCTCACCATGTTCTGAACAATCTGAGGGAATGCTTTTTCCTTCAGGCCTGCTGCAATAGCTATCCCCTGCATCATAGCAGGGCTAACATCAGCACAAGTCCTAACGTAATCAGTGAGAGTTCCAGACTTTTTTATTGATCTCAATATTGCCTGACATGTAGAATTTGCATTCTCAAAAGCCAGCTGACGAATAAGCATGTCTGCAGCTTCTTGATTAGTAATAGCACGCCTTACTGAAAGCAAAAGTCGAGAAACAAAATCTTCATAAGGCTCTTCTGACCTTTGCTTAATGCCTGCCAAGAGAGAGGTGTGATCCGGGCCCTGCTGCAGACCTTTCCAGGCATTAAGAGTGCATCCTGTTGCTTGTTCCAAGGCTAGTTTGTCTAATCTCATTTGATTCTGGGCACTATCATATTCTCCACTGCCAGTTAGCATGTCATATGTTACTGTTTTAATGCCATGCCATTTGTTAGCTGTGCTTTGCTTTTTTGCCAAATCTTCATACTCTGTTCTCCAAAGTAAGTATTGACCTCATGTAAGACAAGCTTTAGCAACCACAACCCAATCATAAGGTGTCATCCATCTGGCAGCGAGAGCATCTACCAGAGTTTGTGTATATGGAGCCTGGGGCCCATACATAGAGCAAGCCTGTTTCAATTCCTTTAGTAACTTCCTAGTTAAGGGCTCCCAGACTGATTCATCATCCTCAAACTCACCAAACACTATTGGAAAGCATGCTGAAATAGTAGGATCCTCATCAGCATCCTTTTACTCCTATGAGGATAAGGTGCTCCATTACCAGCATATGGGGAAGGGGGAGGAGCCAAAGGAGAGCTAGGTGGTCTATCTAGGAGGTCTTGGACCAGATTTAGGAACCTCCAGCTTTAAAGGATTTTTAAGAGTGTGTGGCTTAGGTTGAGGCTTTGCCACAGAAAAAGTGCAATCTCCCTCCTTCTCATAATATCTAGCTGCAGCTTCTTCCAAATCTTCTTCATCTTGAGGGCTCAATTGATCATCATCATAGTTCAAGCATGCTGCAGCCACCATTTCCCTAAGTTCTTTGTAACCTTCTTGTTTGGAATCCAAATTATCTTTTTTAGATGGAACTCTTTCAACCTCTGGGGTAGGGTCAAGTGCATTCCTAAATAAATTCAAGAGAGAAAAAGTCTTAGCTGGAATACCCTCAAGGCCATGATATGAATAATACTGTTTAAGTGTTTCTCCCACCTTATGCCAGGTGTCCATACTTACGGTGCCCTCTTCAGGAAACCTAGGGCATTGCTCTTGTACAAAAGAAAAGAAAGATAATAAAGTAGACTTTGAAATTTTAATTCCTCTCTTCATTAATAAATGCTTAATTATATCAATAAATCACTGTCTTTCCTTAGATTCTCTGTTACCCATGTTCTGAAATCTCTAATATAGGTCTCTAATAAATATCTCAAGGTTCACCCGTCTCACCCTACCTATCTTATGCAGGGGGGTCTGCAGCACTCTAGGTGAAGTCCTAGCCACCCCAAAAATGCAATATTAAGGGGCTTACCCTTTGGGTCCCTGTTCGTGGTGCCACCTGCTGAGGTCCAGCCCCGGCAGGACTAGGGATACCCAAGGGATGAGTGGTGTTGGTGAAGAAGACAGACAGACAGACACACAAAGAGAAGGTTGCGTAGAAGAGGTAGCTTTATTTTTAATTTTTAGGATAGCTCAGTTTTTATAGAATGAGTGTTAACTCCCCCTTAAGTCACCACATATTACATCAAATATTGGTTTGTGCTTCCATCAATATTTTTTCCCCATGTTTTTCCCCTAAGCATTCATCTAGAACGTTTCTGATTACAGGGTTTATACTTAAATGTCCCATACAGAGTCTTCTTGCCTCAATGGCCTAACATTCTCACTGTAACAAAAACAAAGTTCCACAAATCTCAGGTATAATGTAAATTCTTTGGACAATAAAACAATACATAGGAAGGGTCACAGTAACATATTTGACATTTCTGAAAATAATACCATGAGAAAAACCTGATATTTTTCTTTACCTGAAACTACAAAATCTCAATTTACAACAATTAACTATTAAAAGCAAAAACACCTCTAAAGCAGCAAAACACCTCTATTAATAGTAAGATAATGGCAGTAAAGCTGGTTAATATAAATCTTCTATTAAAATCCTATATGCCCCTTTTTCTAATTTTACAATAATACCCATAATATCACATGCTGTTTAAAGAAAGGTAAACAATGAACAAATATCAGCAAGTAAATAGCAATAGTGAAAACCCTTTCAACCAAGGAGTAAGTAAACTAAAGCAGTATATCTACTTCTAAATCTAAATACCTGTACTCTTTTTTATTCTAGAACATTATAATTTTTTAAGCAAGCAGCCAAACTATACCTGTGGCCTTTTTTTTTTTTTTTTATGACTTGATGTTTATGGTCATGCCCTGAGCCAGAGCAATCTTGAGTATTTCCAAAAAGGCTTGAAGTTTTCCAGTGAGGCCTTATTACTATATATTATCATTTCCAAAAATTAATAGAAACCCCAACAACAGTAAGGCAGAAGGAAGAAAGGGACATACCGGGCCCATGGGACAACCTCGAGGGGAAGAGCTTCCTTTCAGGTTCCTTTCTCGTCCCAGCGGCTCCAGAGGGGACATACTGGGCCCCCAGAGCAGCCCCATGTGAGGAAGAGCTGCCTTGCAGGTTCCTCTCTCATCCCATGACATTGTCATGGACTGGGTGCATCCCGGCGGCTCCCAACAGACGACAGAGGATGAGATGGTTGGATGGCATCACTGACTCAGTGGACATGGGTTTGGGTGAACTCTGGTAGTTGGGGATGGACAGGGAGGCCTGGCGTGCTGCAGTTCATGGGGTCCAAAGAGTCAGACGCGACTGAGGGACTGAACTTGAACTGAACTGAACTGAAACCTAAATTGCATAAAAATGTATCTTGAAAATGTTGAAGCAGTATTAATATTTTTAAAAATCTGAAAGCATATGGTGATGCCACCTGGCTAAATGCTTGACAGAATCTCTCAGTTTAAAGTGTTAATAGTTCAATGCAATGTGTAAATTTATGCAAACATGAGATCATCTTCCTTAAAAGGAAAAAAAAAATCAGTAAAATTTGCAATGTTTATAAATGCTGTTGTTCAGTAGCTAAGTAGTGTTTGACTCTTTTAAATCCCATAAACTGCAGCAGACAGGCTTTCCTGTCCTTCATTGTCTCCCAGAATTTGCTGAAACCCGTGTCTATTGAGTCGGTGATTCTATCAAACCACCTCGACCTCTGTCACTCTCTTCTGCATTTGCTTTCCATCTTTTCCAACAATCGAGTCTTTTCCAGTGAGTAAACACTTCACATCAAGTGGTTGAAGTATCAGAGTTTCAGTGTCAGCATTAGTCCTTTGAATCAATATTCAAAGTTGATTTTCTTTAAAATTTACAGGTTTGATCTCCTCAGTGCCCAAGGAACTCAAGAGTCCTCCTCATCACCGTAATTCAATAATATCCATTCTTTGGTGCTCAGCCTTCTTTATGGTCACATCTCACATCCCTACTTGACTACTGGAATAGCAATAGTTTTGACTATACAGACTTCTGTTGTCAAATTAGTGTCTCTGATTTTTAATATGTAGTCTAGGTTTATCAGAGCTTTTCTTCCTGGGAGCAAGTGTCTTTTAATTTTGTGGCTTCAGTAAAAATTTACAGTGATTTTGGAGCTCAAGAAAATAAAATCTGTCACTCTTTCCACTTTTCCCTGATGCTATGGTCTTAGTTTTCTGAATGTTGACTTTTAAGCCAGGTTTTTCCCTTTCCTCTTTCATCCTTTCCTCCTCTTTCTTCTTTCATCCTCACCAAGAGGTTCTTTAGTTCTTCTTCACTTTCTGCTATTAAAGCATCATCATCTGCATATCAGAGGTTGTTGATATTTTGGCCACAAACTTGATTTCAGCTTGTGTTCATCCATCCCAGCATTTTGTATGAGGTACTCTGTACAGAAGTTAAATAACAGGCTGGCAATATACAGCCTTGATGTACTTTTCCCAATTTTGAACCACTTCATTGTTCCTTGTCTAAGTCTATCTGTTGTTTCTTGGCATGCATACAGGCTTCTCAAGAGGCAGTTAATGTGACCTGCTATTCCTGTCTCTAAGTATTTTCCACAGTTTGTTGTGATTCAAACAGTCAAAGGTTTTAGAATAGTCGATGCAGCAGAAATAAATGATTTTTTCTCAAATTCACTTGCTTATTCTATGATCCAACCAATGTTGGCATTTTGATTTTTGGTTCCTCTGCCTTTTCTAAATACAGCTTGTGCATCTGGAAGTTCTTGGGTCACATCCCGCTGAAGTCTAGCTTGAAGCATTTTGAGTTTTACAATGCTGCATGTAAATAAGCACAACTGCACAGTAGTTTGAACATTTTTTGTCATTGCTTTTCTTTGAGATTGGAATGAAAACAGAACCTTTCAAGTCCTATGGATATTGCTGAATTTCCCAAATTTGCTGAAATGACATATTGAACACAGCCCTTTAACATCATCTTTTAGGACGTTAAATAGCTCAGCTGGAATATAATCACCTCCACTATCTTTGTTCTTAGTAATACTTTCTAAGGCCCACTTGACTTCGTATGTCTGTATATCTGGCTCTAGGTGCATGACCACACCATCATGGTTATCTGGGTTATTAAGACATTTTTTGAATAGTTCTTCTCTGTATTCTTGCCACCTCTCTTTAATCTGTTCTGCTTTTGTTAAATCCTTCCAGCTTTTGTCCTTCATTCTGTCAATACTTGTATGAAATGGTCCCTTGATTTCTCCATTTTTTTTTGAAGAGATCTCTAGTCTTTCCCAATCTACTGCTTTCGTGTATTTTTGTTTGTTTGTTTGTTTGTTTTGTTTTGTTTTTTGCACTGTTCACTTAAGGAGCCTTTCTTATTTCTTCTTGCTATTTTCTGGAGCTATGCATTCAGTTGGGTATATATTTTCCCTTATCCTTTGCTTTTTGCTTCTCTTCTCAGCTATTTGTGAAGGCACCTCAGACAAACATTTGGCCTTGCATTTCTTTGGAATGGGTTTGTTCACTGCCTTCTCTACAGTGTTACAAACCTTCATTCATAGTTCTTCAAGCACTATGTCTACAAGATCTAGTCCACTGAATCTATTCACTACCTCCACTCTATAATTGATAGCTTGCAGTGAATGAAGTCAGATTGGTGATCTCTGAAAAAGATTTAGCTTCTGGACGATACTACAGGCTTGATCACTCAAGTGTTTTTGTCTAGCAGAGATTTATTAAAATATAAAAAGGGACAGAGAAAGCTTCTGAAATAGACATCAGAAGGGAGGTGGAGAGTACCCCGAATCATTAGTCTTCAGTTCAGTTCAGTCACTCAGTTGGGTCCGACATTTTGCTGCCCCATGGACTACAGCACACCAGGTCTCCCTGTCTATCACCAACACCAAGAGCTTACTAAAACTCATGTCCATTGAGTAGGTGATGCCATCCAACCATCTCATCTTCTGTTGTCACCTTCTCCTCTCGCCTTCAATCTTTTGCAGCATCAGGGTCTTTTCCAAAGAGTCAACTCTTCACATCAGGTGGCGAAAGTTCTGGAGTTTCAGCTTCAGCATCAGTCCCTCCAATGAACACCCAGGACTGATTTCCTTTAGGATGGACTGGTTGGATCTCCTTGCAGTCCAAGGGACTCTCAAGAGTCTTCTCCAACACCACAGTTCACAAGCATCAATTCTTCTGTGCTAAGCTTTCTTTACAGTCCAAATCTCACATCATACATGACTACTGGAAAAACCATAGCCTTGACTAGACAGACCTTTGTTGGCAAAGTAATGTCTCTGCTTTTTAATATGCTGTCTAGGTTTGTCATAATTTTTCTTCCAAGGAGTAAGTGCCTTTCAATTTCATGGCTGCAGTCACCACCTGCAGTGATTTTGGAGCCCAAAAATATAAAGTTGGCCACTGTTTCCCCATCAATTTGCCATGAAGTGATGTAACGGGATGACATGATCTTAGTTTTCTGAATAATGACTTTTAAGCCAACTTTTTTAAACTCCTCTTTCACTTTCATCAGGAGGCTTTTTAGTTCTTCTACTCTTTCTTCCATAAGGATGGTGTCATCTGCATATCCGAGGTTATTGATATTTCTGCCAGCCATCTTGATTCCAGCTTGTGCTTCCTCCAGCTCAGTGTTTTTCATGATGTACTCTGCATATAGGTTAAATAAGCAGAGTGACTATATACAGCCTGACTTACTCCTTTTCCTATTTGGAACCAGTCTTTTTTCCATGACCAGTTCTAGCTGTTGCTTCCTGACCCACATAAAGATTTCTCAAGTGGTTGGTCAGGTGGTCTTGTATTCCTATCTCTTCCAGAATTTTCCACAGCTTGTGGTAATCTTCACAGTCAAAGGCTTTGATATAGTCAATAAAGCAGAAGTAAAACTTTTTCTGGAATATTCTTGGTTTTTTGATGATCTAATGAATGTTGGCAGTTTAATCTCTGGTTCTCTTCTAAAACCAGGTGTAACACTGTTCAAGGTTTATGGACTTTTGAAGCCTGGCTTGGAGAATTTTGAGCATTACTTTACTAGAGTGTAAGATGAGTGAAACTGTGTGGTACTTTGAGCTTTCTTTGGCACTGCCTTTCTTTGGGATTGGAATGAAAACTGACTTTTTCCAGTCCTATGGCTACTGCTGAGTTTTCCAAATTTGCTGGCATATGAGTGCAGCACTTTCACAGCATCATCTTAGAAGATTTGAAATAGATCAACTGGAATTCCATCACCTCCACTAGCTTTCTTCATAGTGATACTTCCTAAGTCCCATTTGACTTCACATTCTAGGTTATCTAGCTCTAGGCTAGTGATCACACCATTGTGATTATCTGGGTAAAGAAGATCTTTTCTGTATAGTCCTTCTGTGTGTTCTTGCCACCTTTTCTTAATATCTTCTGCTTCTGTTAGGTCCATACCATTTTTGACCTTTATGTGTCCATCTTTTCATGAATATTTCCCTTTGTATCTCTGGTTTTCTTGAAGAGATTTCCACTCTTTCTGATTCTATATTTTTCCTCAATTTCTTTACGTTGATCACTTTGGAAGGCTTTCTTATGTCTCATTCATATTCTTTGGAACTCTGCATTCAAGTGGCGATATCTTTCCTTTCTACTTAACCTTTTGTTTCTCTTCTTTTCAAAGCTCTTTGTAAGGCATCCTCAGACAGTCTTTATCTTTTTTGTTTTTTTGCATTTCTTTTTCTTGGGGATGATCTTGATCCCTGCCTCCTGTACAATGTCATGAAACTCCATCGATAGTTCTTCAGGCACTGTGAAAACTAACCAATCTGTTCACATGGACAACATCCTTATCTAGCTCAATGAATCTATGAGCCATGTCTTGTAGGGCCACTCAAGATGGATGGGTCAGGTTGGAGAGTTCTGACAAAACGTGGTCCTTATGGAAAAGTAATCTTGAGAAAGAAGAATGGAACTGGAGGAATCAACCTGCCTGACTTCAGACTATACTACAAAGCCAGTCATCAAGACAGTATGGTATTGGCATACTGAAAGCCCAGAGATAAATCCACGAACCTATGGTCACTTTATCTTTGACAAAGGAGGCAAGGATATACAATGGAAAAAAGACAGCCTCTTTAACAAGTGGTGTTGGGAAAACTGGTCAACCACTTGTAAAAGAATGAAACTAGAACAGTTTCTAACACAATACACAAAAATAAACTCAAAATGGATTAAATATCTAAATGTAAGACCAGAAACTATAAAACTCCTAGAGGAAAACATAGGCAAAACACTCTCTGACATAAATCACAGCAGGATCCTCTATGACCCACATCCCAGAATATTAGAAACAAAAGCAAAAATAAACAAATGGGACCTAATGAAACTTAAAAGCTTTTGCATAGCAGAGGAAACTATAAGCAAGGTGAAAAGACAGCCCTCATATTGGGAGAAAATAATAACAAACGAAGCAACAAAGGATTAATCTCAAAAATATACAAGCAACTCCTCCAGCTCAACTCCAGAAATATAAATGACCCAACCAAAAAATGGGCCAAAGAACTAAACAGACATTTCTCCAAGGAAGACATACAGATGGCTAAAAAACACATAAAAAGATGCTCAACATCACTCATTAACAGAGAAATGCAAATCAAAACTACAATGAGTTACCATTACACGCCAGTCAGGATGGCTGCTATCCAAGAGTCTACAAACAATAAATGCTGGAGAGGGTGTGGAGAAAAGGGAACCCTCTTACACTGTTGCTGGGAATGCAAACTAGTACAGCCACTATGGAAAACAGTGTGGAGATTTCTTAAAATACTGGAAATAGAACTTCCATATGACCCAGCAATCCCACTTCTGGGCATACACACCAAGGAAACCAGATCTGAAAGAGACACCTGCACCCCAATGTTCATCGCAGCACTGTTTATCATAGCCAGGACATGGAAGCAACCTAGATGCCCATCAGCAGACGAATGGATAAGGAAGCTGTGGTACATATACACCATGGAATATTACTCAGCCATTAAAAAGAATTCATTTGAATCAGTTCTAATGAGATGAATGAAACTGGAGCCCATTGTACAGAGTGAAGTAAGCCAGAAAGATAAAGACCATTGCAATATACTAACACATATATATGGAATTTAGAAAGATGTTAATGATAACCCTATATGCAGAACAGAAAAAGAGACACAGATGTATAGAACAGTCTTTTAGACTCTGCGGGAGAAGGCAAGGGTAGGATGTTTCAAGAGAACAGCATCAAAACGTATATTATCTAGGGTGAAACAGATCACCAGCCCCCAGGTTGGATGCATGAGACAAGTGCTTGGACCTGGTGCACTGGGAAGACCTAGAGGGATCGGGTGGAGAGGGAGGTGGGAGGGGTATTGGGATGGGGAACACATGTAAACCCATGGCTGTTTCATTTCAGTGTATGACAAAATCCACTACAATATATATATATATATATATATATATAAAAATATTTCACTGGAGAAGGGAATGGCAAAGCACTTCAGTATCCTTGCCTTAAGAAACCCCTGAAAAGTATCAAAAGGTAAAAAGATAGGACACTGAAAGATGAATTCCCCAGGTCGGTACATGTCCAGTATGCTACTGGAAATCAGTGGAGAAATTATTCCAGAAAGAATCAAGAGACGCAGCCAAAGCAAAAACAATATTAAGTTGTGGATGTCACAGATGATAAAAGTAAAGTCCAATGCTGTAAAGAGCAATATTGAATAGGAACCTTGAATGTTAGGTCCATGAATGAAGGAAATTGGAAGTGGTCAAAAAGGAGATGGCAAGATGGCAATAGTGAACACCCATTCACTTTTATAGGTGAACTTAACTCACATGACCATTATATCTACTACTGTGGGTAAGAATCCCTTAGAAAGAATGGAATATATATCAAAGTCAACAAAAAAGTTCAAAATGCAGTACTTGGATGCAATCTCAAAAATGACAGAATGATCTCTGTTTATTTCCAAGGCAAACCATTCAATATCACAGTAATCCAAGTCTATGCCTCTAACAGTAATGCTGAAGAAGTTGAAGTTGAATGGTTCTATGAAGACTTACAAGACCTTCTAGAACTAACACCCAAAAAAGATGTTGTATTCATTATAAGGGACTGGAATGCAAAAGTAGGAAGTCAAGAGATATATGGAGTAATGGGAAAATTTGGCCTTGGAGTACAGAATGAAGCAGGGCAAAGGATAATAGAGTTTTGCCAAGACAATGCAATGGTCATAGCAAACACCCTCTTCCAACAACACAAGAGAAGATTATACACATGTACATCGCCAGATGATCAATAATGAAATCAGAATGATTGTATTCTTTTTTAAAAATTTTTATTAGTTGGAGGCTAATTACTTTACAATATTGTAGTGATTTTTGTCATACATTGACAAGAATCAGCCATCGTTTTACATGTATTCCCCATCCCGATCCCCCCTCCTACCTCCCTCTCCATCCGATACCTCTGGGTCTTTGCAGCCAAAGATGGAGAAACTCTATAGAGTCAGCAAAAACAAGACCAGGGACTGACTGTGGCTCAGATCATGAACTCCTTATTTCCAAATTCATACTTAAATTGAAGAAAGTAGGGAAAACCACTGGATGATTTCAGTTCACTTCAGTCACACAGTCATGTTCGACTCTTTGTGACTGCATGGACTACAGCACGCCAGTCCTCCCTGTCCATCACCAGCTCCAGGAGTTTACTCAAACTCATGTCCATCAAGTCAGTGATGCCATCCACCCATCTCATCCTCTGTCATCCTCTTCTCCTGCTGCCTTCAGTCTCGCCCAGCATCAGGGTCTTTTTCAATGGGTCAACTCTTCGCATCAGGGGCCAAAATATTGGAGTTTCAATTTCAGCATCAGTCTTTCCAATGAGTATTCAGACCTGATTTCCTTTAGGGAAGACTGGTTGGGTCTCCTTTCAGTCTAAGAGATGCTCAAGATTCTTCTCCACCATCACAGTTCAAAAGCATCGATTCTTTGGCGCTCAGCTTTCTTTATAGTCCAACTCTCACATCCATACGTGACTACCGGAAAAACCTTAGCCTTGACGAGATGGACCGTGGTTGGCAAAACAATGTCTCTGCTTTTTAATATGCTGTCTAGGTTCATCATAAATTTTATTTCAAGGAGTAAGTGTCTTTTAATTTCATGGATGCAATCACCATCTGCAGTGACTTTGGCACCCAAGAAAACAAAGTCTGCCACTGTTTCCATTGTTTCCCCATCTATTTGCATTAAAGTGATGGGACCGGATGTCATGATCTTAGTTTTCTGAATGTTGAGCTGATTTAAGCCAACTTTTTCACTATCTTCTTTCAGTTTCATCAAGAGACTCTGTAGTTCTTCCATGCTTTCTGCCATAAGGGTGGTGTCATCTACATATCTGATTTTATTGATATTCCTCCCGGCAATTTTGATTCCAGTGTGTGCTTCATCCAACCCAGCTTTTGTCATGATGTACTTTGCATAGAAGTTAAATAAGTGGGGTGACAATACATAGCCTTGATATACTCCTTTTCCTATTTGGAAACAGTCTGTTGTTCCATGTCCAGTTCTAACTGTTGCTTCCTGACCTGAATACAGATTTCTCAAAAGGCAGATCAGGTGGTCTGGTATTCCCATGTCTTTCAGAATTTTCCACAGTTTGTTGTGATCCACACAGTCAAAGGCTTTGGCCTAGTCAATAAAGCAGTAGACATTTTTCTGAAACTCTCTTGCTTTTTCAATGATCCAACAGATGTTGGCAATTTGATCTCTGGTTCTTCTGCCTTTTCTAAAACCAGCTTGAACATTTGGAAATACATGGTTCACATATTGTTGAATCCTGGCTTGGATCTAAATTAAATCCCTTATGATTATGCAGTGGAAATGAGAAATAGATTCAAGAGATAGCTTCTGATAGACAGCCTGTGGAACTATGGAGGTTCACTAGTCTTATCAAGGCCTTATTTACTTTTACCAGAACCACTCCCACAAATATGTACCTTAAATTAACAAGGTTAGAATTAACAATAGAAAGGTCTTACCTGACCCACTCCAACAGTTTACTTCTTAAAATAGCAAGATTAGGTAGAAGATTCTGGTTAAAAAGGAAAAACATATCCTGGAGCAAGATACATTGTTGTTATATAATCCTTAGTACAGAGTTTAAGATGAGATTTTTTTTCTTGTGTAATCATTAGCTCTGGGCTTAAAGAAAACAAGGTCTTATGTGACTACGACATTATGTCATCTTTATAAGGGATTTGATTTAGATTATACCTGAATGACCTGGTGGTCTTCCCTACTTCAATTTAAGCCTGTATTTTGAAATAGGAGTTCATGATTTAAGCACATCAGCTCCAGGACTTGTTTTTACTGACCTCTCCATCATCAACTACAAAAAACACAATCAATCTGTTCTTGGTATTGACCATCTGATGATGCCCATATACAGTTGTCTCCCTATATTTTTGGAAGAGGGTGTTTGCTATGATCAGATTGTTCTCTTGGCAAAACTTTGTTAGCCTTTTCCCTGCTTCATTTCATGCTCCAAGGCCAAACTTGCTTATTTCTGCAAATATAAATGTTAAGGGATTTTGTATGAAATCATAGAAATAACCATTCAAAGTCTCCACTTAAAATTAACATTTTTATTTCTATCTAAACCTTTAGAAAATTTAGGTAGATTTCCTACATAAATTTATTTTAAAAGAGAAATATACATTTTTCTTAAAACAGTTGAATGCTAAAATATTTAAAATATATCTTTGCTATTAAAATGTTTAGGCTTTAAATATTTTGAGAAAAAAGTAAATGCAAGTCATAAGTGAAGAAACAATCTTAAAGAATAAAGTTAGAAGACTTTAAATAAATTTACCAAAGGAAGAATTGAAAGGTAATTTAATACAATATTTTTTTCAGAGCAATATGGATTTTTTGTCATTTATTTTTATTAATACAATATTTATTTTAAAAGTAGCATAACAGTTGAGTTATTATATCTTTCTTCTGATGTCATACTAGGAAGTAAAAAGTTTACTTGTGAGAGGTTTAGGGTAATCACAAGGCAAAATTATCCATCTTTAATTCCTGTTGATACTGAAACAGGATGGTAATTTGCTTGCCAAATATATAATATTGACTCTAACATTTATGAATAGAGATAGGCTTTTGTAAATTTTACTAATGAACTATGTTCCTGTGGCTACCTATTTTTCATGTACTTTTAGTTTACATAAAAGCCATAAACAGTAAATTATAGTAGAAAACAGTAGTGTATTACAAAATAAGTGAGAATTTGAGATATATATACACTACCTCAAGGGCTTCTCAGTGTCGCTAGCGGTAAAGCAGGAGACATAAGGGACACGTGTTTGGTACCTGGATGGGGATGATCCTGTGAAAAAGGCATGGCAACCCACTCCGATATTCCTGCCTTGGAAATCCCATGGACAGAAGAGCCTGGTGGGCTACAGTCCACAGGGTCGCAAAGAGTTGGACACGACTGAAGGAGTTAGCACTTAGCACACTACCTCAATCTTGATAAATCAAGCGTCCACATTCCCTCTTCCCTCAGATTCTGAGGGTGGGTTTTAGAGATGAATTATACAATCTTTCAAATGTATTGTCTCCCAAAATACTATACTGGCAATATTTTAGTAAGATACTATGTATTAGAAACAAACTTTTTAGCACTAAAATGTATTTAAAATGACTACTATAGAGATTAGCATATAGAGAATAATTCAAGGAGAATCTTATTTTTACCTTGGAAACCTTTTAATTTTCCTTGAAAAGTTGAATTATGCTTGAATATTGTTGGCTTTTAATATAGTGTGTACAAATATATGAGTATTAAAATCTAGTTGCATGATTTTTTTAATAAAATGTCAGGAAATAACCTATTATAATTCAATCACCAACCATTGATTTTAAAGGTGACAAAGTAAGTTTTCTATTGTAATTATATTTTCCATTTGGTTGACTGAGGAATTTTCTGCATAACTGTTTTTTCAAACTAATTTTGGCAGGCTCAAAATTTGTGAGTCAAAACTAGAATTTTATTCATATAAGTTCACATAAAACTTCAATACATTCTCGGGCTACATTTATGATCCCCTTTAAACCTGGAGTTAGTAAAGGAAATAAGGCAATTTTAAAGAAATTATATAATAAGCAGTGTCTGATGTCATCCTGACTACAATTCCAAGGTGAAAAGTCATTGGAAACAGCAAGAACTGCACAATATATTTGAAGAGCCAAGAGGAAAAAAAAATAACTTCAAGCGTATGAATGACATTTTAGACAAAGATTTACGATCATAGGATATATGTTGGGGAACTAACCTTTAATTGCTTGTTCCCTGAAATAACAAAACTGGTTATAAAAGAACAATGGGAGTACAGGGAATTGTTGACAGTGGAAACAGAACAGTATCATGAGATTTTCCAGTCTATGGTGTAATGTTATTTAATGATAGAATTTCTCACTATTCTTTTATTGAACTAAAACATATCTGTGACAGAAAACTAATACATATGCTGAAATAATGACAGTGAGTTTTATTTGGGGATATAGACCTTAGTTGAGAAATTTTTACAAATGGAGCTGTGTGATTATACTATATTACCAATGAGTCAAATTATATGACTCAAATGACCTGTGTAATTATGCCTCTAAAATAAATGGAGCTGAGAATTCCTTGCTGGCTAGTGGTTAGGACTCCATGCTTTACCTGCTAAGATCAAAGATTCAATCCCTGGTTGGGGAACTAAGATCCTGCATGACAGTGTAGTGTGGCCAGAAATAAATAGATAAAATATGGAACAGTGATAAATATTTATATTATTCAGTTCACTCATTTATTTATCCAACATATATAGAGTGATACATATTTGAAAACATGTGCCAGAAAGTATGCTACATGTAGATAATGGGAAGCTATGACATAGTCTCTCTCCTCAAAGAGTTTATAGTTTCATATAATTTATGTACATTTTCATATAACCCTAATAGTAATAGCCTGATGAACTAAGGACAGAGGTCCATGACATTGTACAGGAGACAGGGATCAAGACAACCTTCATGGAAAAGAAATGCAAAAAAGCAAAATGGCTGTCTGAGGAGGCCTTACAAATAGCTGTGAAAGGAAGAGAAGTGAAGAGCAAAGGAGAAAAGGAAAGATATTCCCATTTGAATGCAGAGTTCCAAAGAATAGCAAGGAGAGATAAGAAAGCCTTCCTCAGTGATCACTGCAAAGAAATAGAGGAAAACAACAGACTGGGAGAGACCAGAGATCTCTTCAAGAAAATTAGAGATACCAAGGGAATATTTCATGCAAAGATGGGCTCGACAAAGGACAGAAATGGTATGGACCTAACAGAAGCAGAAGATATTAAGGAGAGGTGGCAAGAATACCCAGAAAAACTATACAAAAAAGATCTTCACGACCCTGATAATCACGATGGTGTGATCACTCACCTTGGGCCAGACAACCTAGAAAATGAAGTCAAGTGGGCCTTAAGAAGCATCACTAAGAACAAAGCAACTGGAGGTGATGGAACTCCAGTTGAGCTATTTCAAATCCTGAAAGATGATGCTGTGAAAGTGCTCTACTCAAAATGCCAACAAATTTGGAAAACTCAGCAGTGACCACAGGACTGGAAAACGTCAGGTTTCATTCCATTCCCAAAGAAAAGCAATGCCAAAGAATGCTTGAACTAAGGCACAATTGCAGTCATCTCACATGCTAGTGAATAATGCTCAATATTCTCCAAGCCAGGTTTCAGCAATACGTGAACCGTGAACAACGAGATGTTCAAGCTGGTTTTACAAAAAGCAGAAAAACCAGAGATCAAATCGCCAACATCCACTGTATCATGAAAAAAGCAAGAGAGTTCTAGAAAAACATTTATTTTGGCTTTATTGACTATGCCAAAGCCTTTGACTGTGTGGATCACAATAACTGTGGAAAATTCTGAAAGAGATGGGAATACCAAACCTCCTGACCTGCCTCTTGAGAAACCTGTATGCAGGTCAGGAAGCAACAGTTAGAACTGGACATGGAACAACAGACTGGTTCAAATAGGAAAAGGAGTAAGTCAAGGCTGTATATTGTCCCCCTACTTATTTAACTTATTTGCAGGGTACATCATGAGAAACACTGGGCTGAAAGAAGCACAAGCTGGAATCAAGTTTGCCAGGAGAAATATCAATAACCTCAGATATACAGATGACACCACCCTTATGGCAGAAAGTGAAGACGAACTAAAAAGCCTCTTGATGAAAGTGAAAGAGGAGAGTGAAAAAGTTGGCTTAAAGCTCAACATTCAGAAAACTAAGATCATGGCATCTGGTCCCATCACCTCATGGAAAATAGATGGGGAGACAGTGGAAACTGAGTCAGACCTTATTTCTTTGGGTTCCAGAATCACTGCAGGTGGTGATTGCAGCCATGAAATTAAAAAACACTTACTCCTTAGAAGGAAAGTTATGACCAACCTAGATATCATATTTAAAAGCAGAAACATTATTATGCCAACAAACGTCCATCTAGTCAAGACTATGGTTTTTCCAGTAGTTATTTATGGATGTGAGAGTTGGACTGTGAAAAAAGCTGAGTGCTAAAGGATTGATGCTTTTGAACTGTGGTGTTGGAGAATACTCTTGAGAGTCCCTTGGGCTGCAAGGAGATCCAACCAGTCCACCCTAAAGGAGATAAGTCCTGCATGTTCATTGGAAGGACTGATGTTGAAGCTGTAACTCCAATGCTTTGGCCACCTCATGCGAAGAGTTGACTCATTAGAAAAGTCTCAGATGCTGGGAGGGATTGGAGGCAGGAGAAGGGGACGACAGAGGATGAGATGGTTGGATGGTATCACTGACTCGATGGACATGAGTCTGGGTAAACCTGGGGAGTTGGTGATGGACAGGGAGCCCTGGCGTGCTGTGATTCATGGGGTCCCAAAGAGGCAGATATGACTGAGCTATTGAACTGAATAGTGATTTGAACAGAATGGTCAGTAACGTAGACTGGTGACTAGATATTGCCCTCAAAGTTATTTTACTACATTTGAAAAGTCAAGCATTTAACTCAAAATCCCGATTTTGCCATCCCATTTAGAGTAGATTTTGTATACCAGGAAGTAATCAACCAAACTCAACCAGCCACTACGAGGGGCATCAACAAAACTCAGCAAGATTGTCCAATTAAGCAATAATGTCAATTTATTAATATTAAATAAAAAACACAACTACCGTGCCTTCTTATGAATGGATAAAGAACACAATCTTCATTTCCATGTAGGTAAAACTTATGCAGGAAATCAAAATATAAAGAAAAGGTGGTTTATGAACGCGGGATGAAACAAAGAAACACTACCAGGTTAAGTTAGCAGGGTGCAGTCATGTCCCATAGTGATATTTACATGCGATATATTTTGTAGCCCTTTGGAATAAATTCTAGCTAATTAAAACACAAAATCTTGCTTTCTACGCTAAAAAATAGAATAGCAAGGTAGTGCTTTTATCAGCCTCTTGCAAAACATGAGTCCTTTTGTTAGCAAATAAATAAAGATTAAGACGTTTCAAAAAGGTTTGTTAAGTTTTAACTTTTTTCAGTGAGTTCACGATTATTGGTCCTCAAATAGAATGCATGGAATAGTAAGAGTAATTATGTAAATTAAAAGCTATTTTGACCTCTTTACATACACATTTTTATTAAACTTATTTTATTTGAAATGACTGCAGATTCATATGTAGATATGAGAAATAATACAGAGATATCTCAAATACCTTTTGTGAAAGGAAAATCAATATGGAGTTGATATTGCTAAGAGAGGTCTCTAAAATAGAGCTGGGAGACAACTGAGCAAGTGTGATTTAATACATCTTAGCCTGAATGATGTCTGATCTTTTGATTACTTTGTGTCCTAATGAAGACATCCAGAAGATTTGTCAGGAAAAGATTTATTGAACATCAAATTACATTTAATTATATTAAAACAACTTATATTAAAACAATTCATGACAACCACCCCTTAATTATAAATATATCTTTCCTTGTGAGAGTATAGCCTCATGCCTTTTGCCTATATAAGATACTGACTCCCTTCTTCCCTGGAACACTCTTTCAATTTTACCTAAATATGTAGCTCCTGAATTGCAATTCTTAACACACTCGAAATAAACATTTTTATTATTTGAACCCCCTGCATCTTTATAGTTGGCACATTTCCCAGTTTTTTTCTAAATTAACTTTTGCATAACTATGGGATATTATCACAACTGGATATTGACACTGGTACAGTTAAAAACAAGGCACTTCTATCATAAGTACCTCTCCAAGGCCTTTAAAAAAATTTAAAAAAAATATTAACTTATTTTTAAGTTGAAGTATGACACAATGATCTCTGTTTGTTTCCAAGGCAAACCACTCAATATCAGAGTAATCCAAGTCTAGGGCCCCAACAAAAAGATCTCCTTTTCATTAAAGGGAGCTGGATGCAAAATAGGAAGTAAAAAAAAAAAAAAAAAAAACAAAACCTGGAGTAATGGGAAAATTTGGCCTTAGAGTACAGAATGAAGCAGGGCAAAGGTTAACAGAATTTTGCCAAGAGAATGCACTATTCATAGCAAAAACCCTCTTCCAACAACACAAGAGAAGTCTCTATACATGGACATCACCAGTTGGTCGACACTGAAATCAGATTGATTATATTATTTGCAGCCAAAGATTGAGAAGCTCTATACAGTCAGCAAAAACAAGAGGAGCTGACTGTGGCCTCCTTATTGCAAATTTCAGACGTAAATTGAAGAAAGTGGGGAAAACCATTAGCTCATTCATGTATGACAAAATCAAATTCCTTACCATCATACAGTGAAAGTGACAAATAGATTCAAGGGATTGAATCTGATAGACAGAGTACCTGAAAAACTATGGATGTATGTTCATTACATGGTACAGGAAACAATGATCAAGCACATACCCAAGAAAAAGAAACACAGAAAAGCAAAATGGTTGTCTGAGGAGGCCTTACAGATAGCTGAGAAAAGAAAAGAAGGTAAAGGCAAAGGAGAAAAGGAAAGCTATACCCACTTGAATGCAGAGTTCAAAAGAATAGCAAGGAGAGATATGAAAGCCTTCCTCAGTTATCAGTGTAATGAAAGAGAATAAAATAATAGAATGGGAAGGACTAGAGATCTCTTCAAGAAAATTAGAGATACCAAGGGAATATTTCATGCAAAGATGGACTCAATAAAGGACAGAAATGACATGGACCTTAGAGAAGCAGAAGATATTCAGAAGAGGTGGCAAGAATACATAGAAGAGTTATACAAAAAAGATATGATCCTGATAATCATGATGGTGTGATCATTGACCTAGAGCCAGACAGAATGTGAAGTGAATTGGCCATAGGAAACATCACTATGAACAAATCTAGTGGAGGGGATGGAATTCCAGTTGAGCTATTTCAAATCCTAAAAGATGATGCAGTGAAAGTGCAACACTCAGTAGGCCTGCAAGATTGGAAAATTCAGCAATGGCCACAAGACTGGAAAAGATGAGTTTTTATTCCAATCCCAAAGAAAGACAATGCCAAAGAATGCTCAAACTACCACACAATTGCACTCATCTCACATGCTAGCAAGGTAATTCTCAAAATTCTCCAAGATAGGCTTCATCAGCACATGAACTATGAACTTCCAGATGTTCAAGCTGGATTTAGAAAAGGCAGAAGAACCAGAGATCAAATTGCCAACATCCACTGGATCATCAAAAAAGCAAGAGAGTTCCAGAAAAATGTTTATTTCTGCTTTATTGACTAAGCCAAAGCCTTTGACTGTGTGGATCACAAGAAAGTGTGGAAAATTCTGAAAGAGATGGGAATACCAAACCACCTGACCTGCCTCTTGAGAAACCTGCATGCAAGTCAGGAAGCAACAGTTAAAACTGGATATGGAACAACAGACTGTTTCCAAATAGGAAAAGGAGTACGTCAAGGCTGTATATTGTCACCCTGCTTGTTTAACTCATAGGCAAATTACATCATGCAACATGCTGGGCTGGATTAATCACAAGTTGGAATCAAGATTGCCAGGGAAATATCAATAACCTCAGATATGCCAATGACACCACTCTCATGGCAAAAACTGAAGAGGAACTAAGGGCCCTCTTAATGACAGTGAAATAGGGTAGTGGAAAAGTTGGCTTAATACTCAGTGTTCAGAAAACTAAGATCATGGCATCTAGTCCCATCATTTCATGACAAATACATCGGGAAACAAGGGAAACAGTGACAGGGTTTATTTTGAGGTGCTCCGAAATCACCACAGATGGTGACTGCAGCTATGAAATTAAAAAAAAAAAAAAAAAACGCTTGCTTCTTTGAAGAAAATTATGACTGATCTAGACAGCATATTAAAAAGAAGAGACATTACTTTGCTGACAAAGTCAAAACTATGGTTTTTCCAGTAGTCATGTATGGATGTGAGAATTGGACTATAATGAAAGCTGAACTCTAAAGAGTGATGCTTTTGAGCTGTGGTGTTGGAGAAGACTCTTGAGAGTCCCTTGGACTGAAAGGAGATCCAACCAGACCATCCTAAAGGAAATCAGTTCTGAATATTCATTGGAAGGACTGATGCTGAAGTTGAAACTCCAATATTTTGGCCCCTGATGCAAAGAAATGATTCATTTGAAAAGACCCTGGTGCTGGGAAAGACTGAAGGTGCATGTTGCAGGGGATGACAGGAGATGAGATGGTTGGATGTCATCATGGACTCAACGGAAATGAGTTTAAGTAAGCTCCAGGAGTTGGTGATGGATAGGGAAGCCTGCCGTGCTGCCGTCCATGGGTTCACCAAGTGTTGGACACGACTGAGCGACTGTACTAAACTGAACTATGAGTGAATCAAGATTGACGTATCTGCTGTACTATTAAACATGATGCTATACAACCATCTCATCCTCTAGTCCCCTTCTCCTCGTGCCTTCAATCTTTCGCAGCATCAGGGTCTTTTCAAATAAGTCAGCTCTTCTTATCAAGTGGCCAAATATTGTAGTTTCAACTTTAGCATCAGTCCCCCCAGTGAATATTCAGGACTGCTTTCCTTTAGGATTGACTGGTTGGATCTCCTTGCCTTGGGAGACTGACCTAAGAAAACACTGATACAATGTATTTCGGAGAATGTTTTGCCTATGACCTCTTCTAGGAGTTTTATGGTGTCCTGTCTTATTTTTACTTGTTTAAGCCATTTTGAGTTGATTTTTGTGCATAGTGTGAGGGTGTGATTTAACTTCATTGATTTGCATTCAGCTATTCAACTTTCCCAGCACCACTTGCTGAAGAGATTTATTCCCCCCATTTTATATTTTTGTCTCTTTTGTGAAAGACTAATTGACCATAGGTGTTTGGATTTATTTCTGGGATTTCTATTTTATTCTATTGATCCATATGTCTTTTTGTATCAATGCCACATTTTTTGATTACTGTAGCTTCTTAGTATTGTCCAAAGTCTGGGAGAGTTACACCTCCCACTTTGTTTTTGTTTTCCCTCAGAACTGCTTTGGAAATTTTGGGTATTTTAGGGTTCTATATACATTTTTTAATTATTTGTTCTAGTTCTGTGAAAAGTATTATGGGTAATTTGATAGGTATCTCATTAAATCCCTAGATTGCTTTGTGTAGTAATGCCATTTTAACATTAATTCTTCCAATTCAAGAGCACAGGATATCTTTCCATTTCTTTGAATTCTCTTTAAGTTCTTTTTTCAATATTTCATATTTTTCAGTGTGTAAGTCTTTCATCTCCTTCGTCAGGTTTATTCATAGGGTTTTTTTTTTTTTTGCTGCAATTAAAAATTTTTTTTTTGGTTTACATTCTGTTTCTGATATTTAATTGTTAGTGTAATGAAGTGAAATTGGTTTCTGAATGTTAATCTTGTATCCTGCTACTTTGCTGAATACACTTATTAGATCCAGTACTTTTGTGTGAATTCCTTAGGATTTTCTATATATAGTATCATGTCATCTGAATATAGTGACTATTTTACATGTTCCCTTCCAGTTTGGATACCTTATACTTCTTTTTCTTATTCAATTGCTGTGGCTAAGAATTTCAATACTTCATTAAATAAAATTGATGAGAGTGAGCACTTTTGTCTTGTTCCAGATTTAGTGGGCAGGGTTTCAGCTTTTCATTGTTGAATATTATGTGGGCTGTGGATTTTTTGTAAGTAACTTTTTATATATATTGATAAGTATCTCTCTATATACATTGTGATAAAAGTTTGTATCATGAATGGATGTTGAATTTTGTCCACAATGATAGTTTTGTCAGGGTAAGTGCTCAGGAGTGGGATTGATGTATCATATGATGATTTTATTTTTTAGTTTTCTGAGGAACCTCTATATTGTTTTCTATAGAGGCTACACCAAAGCAGTTTGTATGAGTTTAGTATTCTAATCAGCATGAAGGCTGTTTTTGGTTTGGATGCTTACTCTCTCTTACCTCAGTGTGAGCTGGCCATCATCCCATTGATAAGAGGTGTACAGATGCCATGCCAACATGTGCTCCTAGGGGATTGGAGGCTCTTGGCCATGAACCCTCGATGGCGGGAGTGGGCCATGTCTACTCCCAGGAAGGTGGGAGCAGCAGTTAGCACCTAATCTCAGGATCGTTGGTTATGGAGTGGAAGGAGCTTATGTGCACTACTGGGAAGGTAGGGGCAACAGTTTGTGCCCTGTCACAGAACACTTGGTGGCTGTAGTGGGCTGTGCACACTCTCAGAGAGGCAGAGGCAGTGGTTGCTTCCTGGTTTCAGGCCCTCAGTGACAGCACAGATCAATACCCATATCTGGATTCCAAAATGGCAGCAGAAGCTTATGTCCATATCTGGAACTCATGTAGCTGGTGTGCTGTTGCCTAAGAGCATGGACAACTCTTATGGCAGGCACACCAATCTCCTCTCATGTCCCTCAACAATGGCACCCTGCTGGTGGACCCAGTCCTCCTTCCATACTCCCTTGATTATGGCACACCATACCCTGGCCCCCTCAGATTGTCCCCATGCAGCCAAATCCATCCCTCTCTCCCTGTTTTGTCTTCTTAAGCCCAAACTGCATCTTGCCCACCACAGTGGATTAGTGTCTCATGCTTGGGAGTGTCAGGTGGTACTGACTGTGCAGGTCTCTCTCCACTTTGCCCTCTGTAAATCTGTTGTTATGATCTCCTCTGAGACTCAGAAGTTCCCCCTCTCTTCTAGCTGATCTCCCCACAAGAGAAGGGACTTCCCAGTGTTTGTAAACCTTTCCTATTTTACAGCTCCCTCTGAGGGGCACAGGACTCATTCTGATTAATTTCTTTTTTTTTTTCTTTTGCCCTACCCAGTCATGTGGAGGTTTTCGTGCTTATTTGAAACCCTTTAGCCAGCGTTCAGTAGATGTTCTGTGAGATTTGTTCCACATGAGGATGCATTTTTGATACATTTTGGGAGAAGGTGATCTCCAAGTCCCTCTTCTGCCATTTTGATCCAATTCCCTTCTCTAATTTTTTTATACATGGTACAAGCACCACATTTTTATCAGAGAAAAAAATGTGTCTTCTTAAATAGGATAATATTCCTATTTGGATAGACCACTCAGTTTTGGGGCCAGCTGAAAATGAAGTGGCTTAAAAGGCCTTAAACAATGCAGGAAAAGGTATATTTACATTTACCTACATTTGATCAGTTATCAAAGTAAGAGTAGCTTTTGCTCCTGTTCTCTCCAACTCAAATCTCATTCTGTTAGCAACCATAAAAAATTAAGCAAAAGAAAGTCAGAACTGTATTATTTATTTATTTTTGTAGATATGTATAGTTGTATGTACAGCTTGGGAATTGTTTACATAGTTGTATGTCTAATGATATAATCCATATGTAATCATCACAGGAAATTTAAAATATGAACAAAAAATAAAATAAAGTAAAATAAATACATAAAATATGAACAAAAATACAAAGATAGGGAAATTCTATTACACAAATTGTGTAAATTCTATTACACAACTAAATTGTGTAATCTTATTCACAGATAACCTTTGTAACAAATTTTGCTGGTTTGAACACTTGACCCTTTTTACGAAAAATATTGATATAATTTACACAATTGAATTTTTCCAGTTTGTTCTTGCTTTCTTTTCCTGATTTAGTACAATTTTTAATTTTTATATGGCACAAAATAGTCTTTGAAACATGATTTTTTTAAAAATTTGGCTGCATCTTGTATTGTGGCACATGAGATCTTCATTGTGGCAGGCGGGAACTAGTTCCCTTATCAGAGATCAAACCCGGGATCCCCTGCTTTGGGAGCATAGAATCTTAACCCCTGGACTACCAGGGAAATCCCCAATATATGATTTTTAAAATAGCTGCATGATATTTTATAATGTGGCTGTACCATGATATATTTAATAATTTTTCTGATATTGAATACATAAGTTGTTTGAAAAGTTGCTCATTGGAAATTATAAGACCATAAATCCCTTACACATAACCCTTTTTATCCATCACTGATATTTTCTTAAGATAAATATCTGAGAGTAAAATTACTTGGTCCAAATTTAGGTTGTATTTTAAGTATCATTACAGATACTGCCAAATTGTTTTTCAACAAGGAATGCCTTTAAGTTGAAATGTTTATTAAAAAGACAATTTTAATATGTTAAAACTTCAAAATAATATAGCAAAACGTTAAATTTTAGTATTTCTCTCTCATCCAATATATAGACATTTTCTTTTCAATTATTTTGCAGTGCCTTAAGCTTAAGAAGTTCTTAACGACTAGGAGATTAATTAATCACTTGCAATTTATTACATTTTAATCCTTATAACACCTATAATTAATTTTGCTCTATAGGAAAATGTTGAAAGTAAAAACACTTGTTTTGACAATTTTACATCATTTCTTGAACTGCATATTTAGTTCAAGATGACTCCTTTATAAAATGCTAAACAGGCTTACTAAAAACTGTTTAAGGGATATTAAATATTTAATCAGTTGATCATTTAAGTTTAAAGTCATTTAATTTGTTTTTATTTCATAAAAATGTATAATATAGTATGGAAAATTGGGGTCATGTGTTTTACAATTATATTGATAGCTTATCTTATACCAGCCCATGTAGCCTGAAACAATGTAATCAATGAACATTTTCATGTTCAATGAAAATGAACAATCATTTTAAATGAATTATTGAACAAATAGCCATTACATCATTGTTTTTATAGATCACATAGATAAAAAACATAGAAGTTATTCAGTAAACATGAAAATAGTGGAATAAAATGATAAAATAATATTATTCATATTGCTAACTTTTCCAGATGTCATCTTTGTATCTATTGAAATTTTAAAAGTAATTGAGCTGTCAGCGTTCAGAAACTATACTTTATAAAAAAAAATTCTATTCTAATTTGGTTCTATCTTGTGATTACATGGACTGCAGCACATCAGGCTTCCCTGTCCTTCACTGTCTCCCAGAGTTTGCTCTCTCATGTCTCTTGAGTTGGTGATGATATTCAACCATCTCATACTCTGTCACCCATTTTTTCTCCTGCCCTCAATCATTCCCAGTAGCAGAGTCTTTTCCAGTGAGTCAGCTCTTCACATCAAGTGGCCAAAGTATTGGAGCTTCAACTTCAACATCAGACCTTTCAGTGAATATTCAGAGTTGATTTCCTTTAGGATTTACTGGTTTGATCTCCTTGCTGTCTAAAGAACTCTCAAGAATCTTCTCCAGTGCCACATTTCTAAAGAATCAAATACTTGGCACTCAGATTTCTTTGTGGTAAAATTCTTACATTTGTATATGACTATTGGGAAAACCATAGCTTTGACTATACCAAACTTTCTGGCAAAGTAGTGTCTCTGCTTTTTAATACACTGTCTAGGTTTATCATGGCTTTTCTTTCAAGGAGCAAACACCTTTTAATTTCATGCCACAGTCACTGTCCACAGTGATTTTAGAGCCCAAGAAGAGAAATTATGTCACTGCTACACTTTTTCCACTTCTATTTATCATGAAGTGATGGGATCAGGTGCCATGATCTTAGTGTTTTGAATGCTGAGTTTTAAGCCAGATTTTTCACTCACCTCTTTTATCAAGAGACTCTTTAGTGCTTCTTAAGTTTCTGCCACTACAGTAGTATCATCTATATATCTGAGGTTGTTGATATTTCTCCTGGAAATCTTGATTCCAGCTTGTGATTTATCTAACATGGCGTTTCACATGATATACTCCTCATAGAAGTTAAATAAGCAGGGTGACACTATACAGCCTTATTGTACTTCTTTCCTAATTTTGAGCCAACCCATTGTTCCATGTCCAGTTCTAACTGTTGTTACTTGACCTCCATACAGGGTTCTCAGGAGGCAGGTAAGATTTTCATGTATTCCCATATCTTTAAGAATTTTTTGCAGTTTGTTGTGATGCACACAGTCTAGAGCTTTAGTATAGTCGATAAAGCAGAAGTAGATGTTTTTCTGGAATTCCCTTCCTTTAAAGATCCAACATATGTTAGAAATTTGATCTCTGGTTTCTCTGCCTTTTCTAATCTCAGCTTGTGTATCTGGAAGCTCTCAGTTTACATAGTGCTGAAGCCTAGCTTGAAGGATTGTGAGCATTACCTTGCTAGCATGTGAAACGAACACAAATTGTATGATCGTTTGAACCTTCTTTGCCATTGCCCTTCTTTAGGATTGGAATGAAAACTGAACTTTTCCAGTCTTGTGGCAACTGCTTGAGTTTTACAAATTTGCTGACATATGGAGTGTAACCCTTTAACAGCATCATGTTTTAGATTTGAAATAGCTCAGCTGGAGCTCCATCATCTCCACTAGTTTTTTTTATAGCAATGCTTCCTAAGGCCCACTTTACATCACAATGTAGCATGTCTGGCTCTAAGTGAGTGGTAATCACACCATCGTTGTTATCTGGGTTATTAAGACCTTTTTTTGTATAGTTCTTCTGTGCATTTTTTTATGTGTATTCTTGCTGCCTCTTCTTAATATCTTCAGCTCCTCTGTTAAGTCTGTGTCATTTCTGTTCATTATGGTGCCCATCTTTGCATGAAATATTCCCTTGTTATCTCCAAGTTTCTTAAAGAGATCTCTAGTATTTCCCACTCTATTGTTTTCCTCTATTTATTTGCATTTCTCACTTAAGAAGGCTTTTATTTTTCCCCTCTCCTTGCTATTCTCAGGACTCTACATTCAGTTGGGTCTATCCTTCCCTTTACCCCTTGTCTTTTGCTTATCTTCTTTTCTCAGCTATTTGGAAACCCTCCTCAAACAACCATTTTGCCTTCTTACTTTTCTGTTTCTTTGGAATGATTTTGATCACTGCCTGCTGTACAGTATTATGAAACTCTATCCATAATTCTTCAGGCCCTCTGTATACCAGATCTAATTCTTCAAACCTATTCACCACATCCACTGTATAATCATAAGGAATTTAATTTAGGTCATATTTGAATGCCCTAGTTGTTTTCCCTACTTTCTTCAATTTGAGCCTGAATTTTGTGATAAGGAGCTGATGACACAAGCCACAGTCAGCTCCCGGTCTTGTTTTCGCTGACTGTATAGAGTTTCCCAATCTTTGGCTGTAAAGTATATAATCAATCTGATTTCAGTATTGAATATCTGATGATGTCCAGGTGTAGAACCATCTTTTATTTTATAAGAAGAGGGTATTTGCTATGACCAGTGCATTCTCTTGAAAAAATTCTTTTCGCCTTTGCTCTGTCTCATTTTCTACTCCAAGGCCAGATATGCCTGTTACTCTAGGTATCTCTTGACTTCCTACTCTTTGCATTCCAATCCCCTATGATGAAAAGGACATCTTTATTTTTTATGTTAGTTTTAGAAGGTCTTGCAGATATGCCTGGACCTATTCAGCTTCTTTGGCATTAGTGGTTGAAGCATAAACTTGGATTACTGTGATATTGAGTGGTTTGCCTTGAAGGTGAACCAAGATCATTCTGTTGTTTTTGATATTGCACTGAAATACTGCATTTTGGACTCTTCTTGATTATGAGGTCTATTCCATGTCTTCTAAGGGATTATTGCTGACAGTAGTGGATATAATGGTCATCTGAATTAAATTCGCCAATTCCTGTCCATTTTACTTCACTGATTCCTAAGATATCGATGTTTAGTCTTGCCATCTCCTGCTTGACCACATCCAATTTACCTTGATTCATGAAATTAATATTTCCAGACCCTATGCATATTGTTCTTACAGCATCAGACATTGCTTCCATCTCCAGACACATCCACAATTGAACGTCATTTCTGCTTTGGTCAGACTCTTCATTATTTCTGGAGATAATTCTGCACTCTTTCTCAATAGCATATTGGACACTTTCCAACCTGTCACAACTTTTTACCTTTTCATACTGTTCATGGTGTTCTCCTGGCAAGAACACTGGAGGGTTTGCCATTCCCTCCTCTCGTGGACAACGTTTTGTCAGAACTCTCTATAATGACATGTTCATCTTGGTTGGCCCTGCATGACATGGCTTATAGCTTCATTGAATTATGCAAACTCCTTCATAACAACAAGGCTATAATCCATGAAGGGATTATTGAAATATAATTGATTTTTAATATTATGCTAGTTCAGATGTAGAACAAACTGATTCAATTATATATATATATATATATATATATATATATATATATGTGTGTGTGTGTGTGTGTGTGTATAATGCATATATATATATATATATATATGTATATATATAATTTTTTAGATTATTTTCCATTATAGGTTACTATAAGATATTGAGTATAGTTCCTGCATTATACAGTAGATCTCTTGTTGGTTATCTATTTTATATATAGTAGTATGTATATTTTAATCCCAAACTCCTAATTCATCCTTCATCCCTTTGTTCTTTTCCTTTGATATCCATAAGTTTCTTTTCTATGTGTGTAAGTCTTTGTAAATGAGTTCACTTATATCATGTTTTTATGTTTAATGTGTAATTGATATCATTTGTTGTTTTTCATTCTCTCACTTATTTCCCTCAATATGATAATATCTTGGGTTTCCTTGCTGATCAAACAATAAAGAATCAGCTTGCCTGCAGGAGACAGGAGTTGGATCCCTGGGTCAGGAAGATCCCCAGGAGAAGGAAATGGCAGCCCAGTCCAGTATTCCTGCCTGTGAAAATCCATGGACAGAGAAGCCTGGCATTCTATAGCCCATGGGGTTGCAAAGAGTCAGCCTTGACTTAGTGACTAAACAACAACGATAACATGTTAATATCTAGATCCATCCATGTTGCTGCACATGACATTATTTCATTCTATTTTATGGCTGAGTAACCCTCCATTGTTGTCAGGGTATGTTCAACTTTAAGAGATCCAATATGCTTTCTTCCTTTGTGTGCCGTTTGTCAAGGACTCTCTGTTCCTTATCAGTTCCTGGAAAACAGGAAGGAGCAGAGCTGCACGCAGTTCTCAGGACTGAGATCATGGAAAAGAGAATCTGCTTGGATTCCCTTCAGTGAGTCTCTTCAGTGACTCTCTTCAATCACATTTTACCTAAAGGACTATCCATTTTGTTGCAACTAGTGGAATTTCATTCTTTTTAATGGCTGGATAATCATTTTATTGAAGATATATAAGAATGCATTTCTGCAAATAAAGTACTCTTGTTTCACTCGAGACTTGGGTCCCCTGTGTCCTTCTTATCATCGACTCCAGTCCCCTGGTCCTGTTCTGTGAAGACTGTGACAAGTGGTACCCGAACAGGGCCCTGTTGAACACACTTGGCAAGCAGACAGAGTGACTGTTAAGACCTATGGAGGTCGGTAAGTGTGGGGTTATGGGACAAATGGCTGAAAAGCCCCACCACTTTTCTACTTTACTTCAACATTTATTTAAGGTTCAAGGACTTTCGGTTTCATGTCAGCAGATAGAGGCTTTTCTCCAAACAGTGGTTAAATAAAATCCCTGGTTCCCTGATGAAGACAGTTTTGATATAAAAATTTGGAACCGGGTTAAAGAAAATATTAAACGAGCCACAAGATGGGGAGAAAATCTTCCAATAGATTTCTGGCCCTTGTGGGCCCTCATTGAAGCCATAATCTTGCCATTTCCAGGCAATTCTAGCCCCCCTAATATTTGTCAACAAGTGGGACACTCATTATATGAATATAAATTAGATGATAAGACTTTACAAAAGGCCCAATTAGAACAAGATAAAATGTTTCAAAACTTTCCCAAAATCCCTGCTCTGGCTGTCCCAAGCACTCCTCCTACTCTTGTAACAGGCACAAAACCAAAAGTCCCCTCGATTCAAGAACAAGATAAATCTAATGATGATTCTTCTGATGGTCTCTTTGACACTAAAGCCAACAATACTTTTTTTAATGACAATGATAAGCCCCTAACACACACTCATATTTATGAAAACAGACAATCCACTCATTCTCCTTCATGACAAAAGCTTTCTGATTTACTGGCTTTGCAATCTCAAATCTCTGAGTCTTATGATCTTTTTGCCTTTCCTATGTTAAAAAATGTTAATGCTCAAGAACAACTAATAGCTCAATACAAAGACATTGATTTTTCTCACATGAAACAAATGAAAATGGCTGTAACTATGTACGGCCCTCATTCGCCTTTTACTAAAAAACATCTAAACACTATGACATCTTCTACTGAAAATTGTACTCCTTATGATTGACAAATTTTGATAAAAGCTCTTCTTAAACCAGGAAAGTATCTTCAATAGATAATATGGTTTCGTGATACTGCCCAGTTCAGTTCAGTTCAGTCTCTCAGTTGTGTCCGGCTCTTTGCCACCCCATGAATCGGAGCACTCCAGGCCTCCCTATCCATCACCAACTCCTGGAGTTTACTCGAACTCATGCCCATCGAGTCGGTAATGCCATCCAGCCATCTCATCCTCTGTCGTCCCCTTCTCCTCCTGCCCCCAACCCCTCCCAGCATCAGGGTCTTTCCCAATGAGTCAATTCTTCGCATGATATGGTCCAAGATCATGCCAATTCTAATGCTAGGGCTGGCACTCCCCCAAACCAAATTACTTTAAAAACGTTAACTGGTACCAGATAATTTGATTCAATAAAAGCTCAGATACAATGTCCGCCTTTGCTACATGAACAATTAAAAAAAAAGTTTCCCTTGAAACTTGAGATCAAATTACTCCTCAAGAAGAACCTAAAGGTAGCTGCACCAGGATATTATAAGGTCCTATTGAAGCCTATACTGATTTTTTAGATAGACTGTGAGTTTCCATCTTCCATAATGTTATCAGAGAGGAGACCAAAATGCAATCAGAAAAACTGTTTACATATGAGAATGCAAATCTGGAATGTCAGAGAGCCATCCCTCCAATTCATGAGACCAGAAATGTTATTGATTATTTAAAGGCTTGTCACAACCTAAGATCAAAAACTCAGGAAATACAAATATTAACTGAAACAATGGCTGGTACCTTTAAAAAGGAAAATGAAAGATGTTTTGTTTGTAGAGATAAGAGCCATTAAAAAAAAAAAAAAGATTGCGCAATTACTTCTTTTACCTTAAATTTCTATTAACTCCTCTAATGATATATGGACAGGTGGACTTGGTAATACTGATCAAAAACAATCCTTATGGACATCAATAATATCTAGATATACACAAATATAAATATCAAAATTAATGACAAAAAATTTTCTGATCTTCTTGAAACTGGATCTGATATTACCATTATTTCCAAACATTTATGGCCCAAATCTTGGCCTTTACAAAAATGTCTTGCCAAATTACACAAATATCTCAAATCAAAGTACAAGAGGTTTATCAAAATGTCCAAATATATCCATTTGAGAAACCAAAAGGCCAGCCTACAACATTACAACCTTATATGATAGATGCATCCCTTAATTTAATAGGAAGAGATTTACTTATGCAATGGCAAACTCGAATATGTATTCCACATTTTTTCTAGGGGCCACTGCTCATTTAATAAGGAATACAATTATTAAAATAACTTGGACAAATGACGAGCCTATTTGGACAGAGTAATGGCCCCTTACAAAAGAGAAATTAGAGGCTACTAAAGAACTTATAGATACACAATTGAAATTAAAACATATTGAGGCATCTTATTCCCCTTGGAATTCTCCCATCTTTATGATAAAGAAGAAATCTTAACAAATGGCATCTTTTAACAGACCTTTGAATGGTCAATACATCCATGAAACCTATGGGTTCATTACAACCTGATATTCCATCACCTACCACTATTCATCAAAACTAGCATATTATTATTATAGATTTCCAAGATTTCTTTTTTTACTATACCTTTACACCCTCTAGACCAAGAGAGACTGTCTTTCTCTTTCCCTTATCCTAATCATATTGGGCCTCAAAAATGGTATCAATGAACTATATTGCCTCAAGGAATGATGCATTTTCTCACCATATGTCAATATTATATACCTAGAGCTCTTGAACCTATAAGAAAACAATTTCCTAACTTTCTTGTTATTCACTATATGGATAATATACTGTTTTCAACTCCATCTGTTTTAGAAACTCAACAGATGTTTGACATAACTTAACAATGCTTAAAAGCTTCTAGATTAATCGTTGTCCCTAAAAAGATTCAAACATCTACACCTTACTATTAAGATTTATTGTTAATAGACAATATATTACTCCCCAACTAATACAGATTCATGTTAATAAATTATCAACCTTGAATAATTTTCAAAAACTTCTAGGCAATATAAATTGGATTAGACCCTCTTTAGACATTACAAATTATTAACTGACTCATTTATTTAACACTTTAAAAAGAAATACCAATTTAAATAGCCATCATTCACTTTCACAAGAGACACAAAAAGAACTCTATTTAATACAAAATAAATTATAAAAAGTTTCTTATTCTTATTAGACTTGATTTACCTCTAGAGTTATTTATACTCCCCTCTCTCCATTCTCCCACAAGACTTCTTACCCAACAAGAATACCCAATACAATGGATCTATACCCATTTTAGAGAGGCAAGATCACTTACACCCTATCTTGATTTGATCACTCTAATCATCATCAATAGAAAAAAATAGAGCTAAGACTCTAATTGGCTCTGATCTTCATAAAATTGTACTACCTATTAATAAATCTCAATTCAAAATCACATTACAAACATCTACTGATGTCCAAATAGCCTTTCTGAAATATTTTATATAAATTTCATTTCATTATCCTTCTAACAAACTTTGGAATTTCTTCAAAAACACTGAATTTCTTTTCTCTCAAATTGTCACATCACAACCTATACCTCAAGCTGATGTTTTCTATATAGATGAGACTAAAAATACCAAAGCCTCATTCTGGTCTCTCAAAAAATATAAAGTTTTTCTATACTAAATTTCACTCTGCTCAACAAAATGAATTATATGTTCTCATTCAGGTTATTTACCTACATCCTCACCCTATTAATATAGTTTCTGTTTCTTTATATTCAGTTTTTATATTACGATATATAGAAACTTCTACCATAAATTCTAATCAGTCTATTATTCAACAACTTTTTCTTGAACTACAATCTCTTATTTGGAACCACACTTCCCCCATTTATACTACTCATATTTGAACACATTCTTGTCTTCCTGGCCCTATGGCTCATGGCAATGAACAAACGGATAAATTTGTCTCTTTTGCTACTCCTGAAGAGAAACATGTTCTATTAGAAAATAATGCTGGTTCATTACATCAAATTTGGAAAACTCCATACTGCCATGTTAAAGAAATCATTAATAATTTCCCTAATTGTAGGCCCTTACATCTTCGACCTATTGCACAAGGTATTAACCCTTGAGGATTACAACCTAATGAACTATGGCAAATGGGTGTAACTCATTGTCCTGAACTTTCTCCCTCTTCCTTCTTACATGTCTCAATCAATACAGATTCCTCTTTTATATGGGCCACACCTCTTCGAGGTGAGGCTACACGACATGGTATAACCCAGCTGTTAGCTTGTTTTGCTAAAATGCGAACACTTAGTTCTATAAAAACTGACTATGGCCCTGCCTATATTTCTAGGCAATTCAAACAATTCCTACAATCATTTTCTATTAAACATATTACAAGCATTCCATATAATCCACAAATGCAAGGAATTATTAAATGAGCACTTCATACACTGAAATGACAAATTAAAAGAAATAAAAAATGGGGAATGCATAGGAACATTTTTATCTTCCTTATCCAGAGCAGACTTTACTAGATTCCAGTGCACTATATTCTTCAATCCTATAACTATTGTTAATACAGCTTTAGTTGTTTTAAACTTACCACGAGGAGATATTTTGACAAAAGCAGAAAAACATTTCAAGACATTGAAGGATACCTCCCTTCCTCTCCCCATTTGGTATCAAGACAGGTTGACTAAACAATGGAAAATCTGGAAAATTAATATTACAGGGAAAGGGGTATACTTGTATTTCTCCAGACGGATCCAATGAAATCAGTTGGCTCCCTCTTTGGAAGATCTGCCCCAGGGCAGCCTCCAGCTTTCAAGATAGAGAAGAAACGGTGAAATCCCCAAGAGGAGGAGATTCCAGCACAAGCCATGGCGGCTTTAAAAATTTCCAAGGAATGCTGCACTCGATACCATCATCTTTATGATCTCCCTACTTGGGGAGAGATAAAAACTCTTACCAATCAAGCTGAAAATCTGGCTTCTCAACAGGGAATGCCTCAGAATCCTGAGAATATGTTTCTTGCTATAATTGCTTTGCTTGTTTTTGCTTCCCCCACTCAGGCTGACTTGATTAATAGCACTTATTGGGCTTATATACCTAACTCCCCTTTATTGCAGGTTGTAGAATGGACAGATATAGGACCAATCATATCCACTAATGACTCAGTGCATATGCCTCCTCCTTGGAGCTTGGAGGGGCCCTCTCATCCTGAGGAAGAAGGAAGACTAATTAACATATCTCTAGGCTATGAAATCCTTCCTTTATGCATGGGCCCAGAAAAACTATGTATTAATATCAGTCGACAAACGTGGGCTTTCATCCTGCCTCCACAAAGGAACTTCCACACATTGCTTGAACTGTTTACTGCCCTGCCCTTTTGTGAAAACCATGTCAATACTACCAAGACTAGGAAAAAGACAAAAAATGGAATATAAGGGGTTTACTTATAAGGACTTTAAATATACTTCTGTTTACTGGGATAGACGTCAAGCTAAATCAGGGAAATTAATGTTTATGGCCAATTACACCATTGTTGATTGGGGACCTCATGGTATGTGGCTATCTAACTGCTCAGATGATATTAACAGTACTATGTGTGATTATGTTACTCAAGTAACATAGAAGATTAACAACAGTTCAGTGGAACACTTCCATGAGAAAGGACTCTGGCTGGCTTGACGGCAGAATGGCACCTCCTTGAACTTGAATTGTCCTCAATAAACGAATTGGGCATGAACAATGGGATATCTGAAAACTTGCTACAAGTACTGAAAAACTTGGAACTTGGACTGGATATTTTATCAGGGACCATTCATAGTCATAGTAACTATTCTTTCCATTATAATTATTCATATTTTATACAAGCTTGTGTCCCCCTTCCTTTTGTTATAGCCATAGGAAACTTAGACTTTATATTCTGTGACTTGTATAGATTGAAAATTGTATACTTGTCTTAATTCTTCTCTTTCTCTAAAATATGAATCTCTTTTGATTCTTCAATCTTGACATAGTCTGTGGTTGCCAATAGATCTCCAATGACCCTGGAAAGAGTGTCCCATGGCAGGACTTTCCTCCTGGTTACTCACTAACTTACTCTGACAATCTAAGCAATTCTTTGGATGGCTAATTCTTTGAATTTTGGGACTAATAGCCATTTGCACCACTGCCACTGTTGCAGGCATCACTTTACAAACTTCAATTTAAACACAAAACTTTATTCAAAATTGGACTAAAGATGCTCATACTACGCGGGCTACCCAGGATCAGATAGATGAAGAAGTTCAGGATAAAATACAGAAATTAAAAACAGCCATCCAATGGGTCAGAGATCAATTAATAGATTTACAAAAAACAAGTATTATTAAAATGTGATGGAATTCTATGCAATTTTGCATTGCTCCTCTTTGGTTCAACCGTATTGCTTATAATTGGGAACAAATCAAATTTCATTTGCAAGATATACATAATAATGCTTCCTTAAATGTACAGTTGTTGCAAAAGGAAATCTTTGAAACATCTCTAAGAGTCTACCCTCTTCCAACAATTTGGAAACTTTGGCTGAACAGCTAGCTGATCAATTATCTGGGCTAGACCCTCGAGGATTGTTTCAAAGCATTACACATAGTATTAGATCTGGAGCTATAATACTGATAATTATCCTGGTGATTACCAATACCTTTCAACTAAAATTGTTCAAACTAAACAAGCTCAATTGGGCAGGGCCTTTTTCACGAAAGTGTATACAGTCACCTCCAATTATGAAATAAAAGGGGGGGAATTGTCAGGGGACGTTCAACTTTAAGGGATACGATATGTTTTCTTCCTTTGTGTGTCATTTCTCAATGATCTATGTTCCTTATAAGTTCTTGGAAAACAGGAATGAGCAGAGCTGCATGCAGTTCTCAGGACTGAGATCATGGGAAAGAGTATCTGTTTGGATTCCCTTTAGTGACTCTCCTCAGTGACCTTTTACCTAAAGGATTATCCATTTTGTTGCAGCTAGTGGAATTTCATTCTTTTTAATGGCTGGGTAATCATTTTATTGAAGTTATATAAGCATGTGTTTCTGCAAATAAAGTACCCTTGTTTCACTCAAGACTTGGGTTCCCTGTGTCCTTCTTCTTGTCGACTCCAGTATCCAGGTATCAGTCTACGAAGACCATGGCACATTGTGTGTCCCTACACACACACACAGACACACACATATATGTGTATATATAACATCTTAAACCAGTCACCCGTTGATGGGACCTTGGGCTATTCCCATGTCTTGGCTATTGTAAATAGTGCTGCTATGAACATTGGGGTGCATGCACCCTTTAAATTAATAGTTTTCTCCAGATATATGCCCAGAATGAGATTGCAAGATCATATAGTAATTCTATTTTTAGTATTTTTAGGGAACTTCCATATTGTTCTCCATAGTGACTGTGCCAATTTACATGCCACCAACAGTGAAGTAGAGCTCCTTTTTCTCCACACCCTCTCCAGCATTTATTATTTATATACTTTTTGATGATGGACATTCTGATTAGTGGCAGAATGGTGACAGAATTAGGTGGCACTTCATTGTAGATTTGAATTGCATTTAATAATTAGTGATGTTGAGCATGTTTTCATGTGCTTGTTGGCCATATGTATGTATGTCTTCTTTGGAAAAAAATGTCTATTTAGATCTTCTGCACATTTTTTGATTGAGGGTTTTTTTAAATATAAATTTATTTATTTTAATTGGAGGCTAATTATTTTACAATATTGTAATGGTTTTGCCATACAACGCCATAAATCCACCACAGGTGTACATGTGTTCCCCATCCTGAAGCCCCCCTCCTATATCCCTCCCCATCCCATCCTTCTAGGTCATCCAAGTGCACCAGCTCTGAGCACCCTGTCTCATGCATTGAACCTGGACTGGCGACTCACTTCATATATATATATATATATTCTTTTTTTTCTTATATTGAACTCTATTAACTGTATGTTTTGAAAATTAATCCTTTGTTAGTCACATCATTTACAAATATTTTTTCCCACTCTGTGGGTTGTGTTTTCTTTTATTTATAGTTTCTTTTATGAAAGGAAAAGAAAACTTTTAATTTCAATTAGGTCCTATTTGTTTATTTTTATTGCTATTTCCATGAATGTAGGAGACAGATCAAAAACAAATTGCTGTGATTTGTTCTTCCTATGTCGTCCTGTAAGTTTCATAGTATGCACTCTTACATTTAGATCTTTAATCCATCTTTGATTTATTTTTAGTGTATGGTGATAAAGAATGTTTTAATTTTATTCTTTTACATGTCCAGTTTTCCCAGCACCACTTATTAGAGTCTGTCTTCTATCCATTACATACTCTTTCTTTTTTGTCCTAGATTAATTGACCATAAGGGTGTGAGTTCATTTCTGGACTTTCTTTCCTGTTACATTGATTTATTTGTCTACTTTCGTGCCAATACCATGCAATTTTGATGACTGTAACTTAGTAGTATATAAGCTATTTATACTTGTTTAATATTTCCAAAAGTTGCTCACATACTGATTTAGTTATTAGAAATATATTAAGATTCTTCTGAGAAATAGAACCAGTATGATATGTGTGTATAAATATATAAGTAAATATGGAGAAAGATAAATTAATTAATTAATTAAAAGTACATCTTGCTTATATTAAAATCTGCAGGGTATATTGGTAGACTAGAGATCTAGGAAAGAGTTAATGTTGCAGCTTCAGTTCAAAATCAGTATGTAGGCAATTCCTTGTTCTTTGAGGGGACCTCAATTTTTTCTCTTATGGCCTTCAACCGATTGGTTTGCTGAGGGTCATCAACCTTACAGAGAGTAAAACTGTTTTACTCAATTCTACTTATTTAAATGGTGCTGACATCTAAAAACACCTTCAAAGCAACATCTAAAGATGTGTGTGACCAAAAATTGAGGACCCTGGCCTCATTAACATATACTAGTAAAATATAAAATAAATTATAAAACTAAGATTGATCCTTGGAAAAGAACATCAGATAATCCATAATGCTATACTGTATTATCAATGTCTATAATCAATGATCCATAGTAACTTTAAAAATAGCACTGTCATTTGTAAGATCAGAGATGAATGTATTTGCAATGAACTGATTGTGTTCAACTAAAATCCACATAACTACCTTATCCAATTAACCAATGGTTTCTTTATCCTCTATGAAACATACTATTAAATTATTTGCTGCTATAATTCTTTCATGTTTCTGCTACTACTTCTGAGTTGTGAGCTCACTGAGCCAATTATACTTGTTCTCAAACCCTGGCAGATTTATTGTTTTATAATGATAGAAGCTTAATTTAATATGTTTGCAAAACATGCTGTTGTATGAACATTAACCTGAAATCTATCAAACAACAAAGTTAAATAGCTTAAATATCAAATTATGTACAGTTTGTGGCCATTATAGGGCTTCTCAGGTGGTGTAATGGTAAAGAATCTGCCATAAGAGATTTTGCACTAAAACTTTTCTGTAAGTTCCATTAAGTAATTATTTTGCTTTAAAGAAACAAACCAGAAACTAGATATGATGCAATATATATATATATGTATATATATATATATAGTATATATGTATATAGTACATATGTATATGTATATAGTATATATGTATATATATACTATATATATAGTGTGTGTCTATATATAGTATATATATATATAGTGTGTGTGTGTGTGTGTGTGTGTGTGTGTATATATATATAGAGAGAGAGAGAGAGAGAGTAAAGCTAAGGTGACACAACACTTTAATCAGTGGATCTAATTCAAAGAATAAAAAGCTTTTGTGCCATAAGGTTGAGAAATGAAAATTCCTTTAAGTTTTAAATTAGAATGAAAAGCTTAAGAAAGGCAAGTTTTATACTGTATAAGTAAATCAAGCTGACACATAGTTTTGTTTCAGTTCAGTTCAGTTGCACAGTCATGTCCGATCCTTTGTGACCCAATGAATTGCAGCATGTCAGGCCTCCCTGTTCATCACCAACTCCTAGAGTTTACCGAAACTCATGTCCATCGAGTTGGTGATGCCATCCAGCCATCTTATCCTCTGTCATCCCCTTCTCCTCCTGCCCCGAATCCTTCCCAGCATCAGGGTCTTTTCCAATGAGACAACTGTTCACATGAGGTGGCCAAATTATTGGAGTTTCAGCTTCAACATCAGTCCCTCCAATTAACACCCAGGACTGATTTCCTTTAGGATGGACTGGTTGGATCTCCTTGTAGTCCAAGGGACTCTCAAGAGTTTTCTCCAACACCACAGTTCAAAAGCATCAATTTTTCAGTGCTCAGCTTTCTTCACAGTCCAACTCTCACATCCATACATGACCACTGGAGAAACCATAACCTTGACTAGACAGACCTTTGTTGGCAAAGTAATGTCTCTGCTTTTTATTATGCTGTCTAGGTTGGTCATAACTTTCCTTCCAAGGAGTAAGTGCCTTTTAATTTCAAGACTGCAATCACCATCTGCAGTGATTTTAGAGCCCCCCAAAAATAAAGTCTGACACTGTTTCCACTGTTTCCCCATATATTTCCATGAAGTGATAGGACTGGATGACATGATCTTAGTTTTCTGAATGTTGAGCTTTAAGCCAAGTTTTTCACTCTACTCTTTCACTTTCATCAAGAGGCTTTTTAGTTCCTCTTCACTTTCTGCCATAAGGGTGGTGTCGTGTGCATATCAGAGGTTATTGATATTTCTCTCGGCAATCTTGATTACAGCTTGTGCATCTTCCAGCCCAGCGTTTCTCATGATGTACTCTGCATATAAGTTAAATAAGCAGGGTGACAATATATAGCCTTGACATACTCCTTTTCCTGTTTTGTTTAGGTCCTGCCAAATTCACATGTAGCCTCCGCCTTGATGGTTAATTATACAATATATTTGGAATGAATTAATTTCTTCAGAGGTAGAGAATCAATATTTTAATGTAGGTGCCAAAGAAGAGGTGCAATCAAAATAGCTTATAAGCATTATATTGAAAATGACACACCTTGTAGATTTCACATTTTAAAGTGTTATTAATAATTTTGGTAGTGCAGACTGACTCTCTAGCAACAACCCAGCTGTTTTACCATGAGAAGCAGAGAATATGTATCTCATTCCAGTTTGCTTATGGGGTAATTTTATTAAGAAGCCTCTATGGAGGTATTTGAAGAATTTTTTTTTTTTAGTTTTATATTTACTTATTTATTCAATTTGTTTTTAAAATATTTATCTTAATTGGAGGTTAATTACTTTACAATATTGTGGTGATTTTTGCCATACATTCTTAGCATGATTCAGCCATAGGTGTACATGTATCTCTCCATTCTGAACCCCTCTCCAACTTCCCTCCCTTCCCTGTCCCTCTGGGTTGTCCCAGAGCACTGGCTTTGAGTACCATGCTTCATGCATTGAATTTGCACTGGTCATTTATTTTACATATGGTAATATACATGTTTCAGTGCTATTCACTCAAATCAACCCACTCTCACCTTCTCTCACAGGGTCCAAAAATCGGTTCTTTGCATTGGTGTCTCTATTCCTGTCTTATATATAGGGTCATCATTACCATCTTCCTAAATTCCATATATATATGTTAGTATACTATATCGGTGTTTCTCTTTCTTACTTATTTCACTCTGTATAATAGGCTCCAGATTCATCCACCTCATTAGAATGAACTCAAATGCATTCTTTTTTATAAGTAATATTCCACTGTGTATATGAAACACAACTTCCTTATCCATTCATCTGCCGATGGATATCAGTTTGCTACCAAGTACTAGCTACTGTGAGTAGCGGGATAATGAACATTGAGGTATACATGTCTTTTCCAGTTCTGGTTTCCTCAGTGTGGATGCCCAGCAGTGGGATTGCTAGGTCATATGGCAGTACCATTTCCAGGTTTTAAGGAATCTCTGCACTGTTCTCCATAGTGGTTGTACTAGTTTGCATTCCCACCAACAGTGTAAGGGGGTTCCCTTTACTCCACACCCTCTCCAGAATTTATTGTTTGTAGAATTTTTGATTAAAGCCATTCTGACCAATGTGAGGTCAAACCACATTGTGGTTTTGATTTGTATTTCTCTGATAATGAATGATGTTGAACAGCTTTCCATGTTTTTGTTATCCATCTGTAAGTCTTCGGAGAAATGTCTGTTTAGTTCTTAGCTATTGAGCTACATGAGGTGCTTGTATATTTTGGAGATTAATTCTCTGAGAGTTGTTTCATTTGCTGTTATTTTCTCTCATTCTTAAGGCTGCCTTATACCTGGCTTATAGTTTCCTTCATTCTTCAAAGGCTTTTAATTTTAATTAGGCCCCATTTGTTTATTGTTATTTTTATTTCCATTATTCTGGGAGGTGGGTCATAGAGTATCTTGCTGTGACTTAAGTCAGAAACTGTTCTACCTATGTTTCCCTCTAAGAGTTTTATAGTTTCTGGTCTTACATCTAGATCTTTAATCCATTTTGAGTTTATTTTTTGTGTGTACTGTTAGAAACTGTTCTAGTTTCGTCCTTTTATAGATGGTTGACCAGTTATCCCAGCACCAATTTTAAAGGGATTGTCTTTTCTCCATTGTATATTTTTGCCTCCTTTTTGAAAGATAGGGGTCCACAGGTGCATGGATTTATCTCTGAGATTTCTGATTTGTTCCACAGATCTAGACTTCTGTCTTTGTGCCAGTACCATACTGTCTTGATGGCTGTTGCTTTGTAGTGTAATGTGAAGTGTGGCAGGTTGATTCCTCTAGTTCCCTTCTTCTTTCTCAAGATTGCTTTGGCTATTCAATATTTTTTTTGTGTTTCTATAGAAATTTTGAAATTATTTGTTCCAATTCTGTGAAAAAATACCTTTGATAGCATGATTGTGATTGCACTGAATCTATAGACTGCTTAGGGTAATGTACTCATTTAACTTTCTATTGAATAATCAGCTGTTATTTGTATTGGGATCCCATGTCTGTTATTTGCTTTCCCTTTGCTTCGTTTAATATTTGCTCTTTGTGTTTGATCTTGGTTAGTTTGATTGATATGTGTCTTGTGGTGTTTCACCTTGGATTTATCCTGTTTGGGAGTCTCTGGGATATTTGGACTTGGGTGACTATTTCCTTCCTCATTTTAAGGAAGTTTTCAATTACTATCTTCTCAAGTATTTTCTCATGCCCTTTATTTTTGTCTTCTTCTTCTGGGACACCTATGATTTGAATGTTGGGGCATTTACCCTTGTCCTAGAAGTCTCTGAATTTGTCCACATTTCTTTTTTCTTTTTTTTTCTTTCTGCTTCATTTATTTCCATCATTCTATCTTCCACCTCACTTATTCTCTCTTCTGCCTCTTATTCTACCTTTTGTTCCCTCCAGAGTGCTTTTAATTTCAGTTGTTGCATTGTTCATAATTGATTGACTCTTATTTATTTCTTCTAGGTCCTTGTTAATCATTTAATGCATCTTTTAAGTCTTTGTTTCTAGTCTATTTATCTGTAACTTTGTTTTGTTTTCAAGATTTTGGATATTTCTTTGTGCTTATTATTCTGAATTCTTTTTCAGGTAGACTCTATCTCCTCTTCCTTTGTTTGGTTTGATGAGTATTTTATCATGATCCTTCACTTGCTGAATACTTCCTTGCTTTTTTATTTTGTTTAGATTTGTATGTTTGGGGCCCCATTTCTGAAGCCTGGAAGTTCGTGGTTCCTCTTAATTGTGGTGTCTGCTCCCTGTGAGTGGGGTTGGTCTTGTTGTTTGTCAAGATTTCCAGATTGGGGAAGCTTGTATTTGTGTTCTGGTGGGTGGAGCTGGATCTCTTCTCTCTGGAGTTCGGTAAAGTGTCCAGTAATGAGTTATGGGGTGTTGGCGTGGCTTTGTACATCCCATCTTTTAATGTTTAGTGTTGTGTTCCTGTTTTGCTGGAGAATTAGCATGGTGTGCCTTGCCCTGGAACTTATTGGCTCTTTGGTGGAGCTTGGTTTCAGGGTAGGTATAGAGACTTTTGCGTCAGCTCTTGTCTACTGATGTTTCCTGGAATTCAGTGTTTTCTGATTTTCTAAAGTTTGGGAGTTAAGCCTTCTATTTCTGGGTTTTGGTCCTTCTCCTAAAGTAGCCTCAAGACTTCTCCATTCATATAGCACAGAGGATAAAACATGTAGGTTAATGGCGAAACAATTATCTACAGCCAGGAATACCCAGATAGATTCACAGAGTTATATAGAGAAAAGAAGCAGGACGAGGTGATAGGAGGAGAAAAGGGGCATTCAAAAGTGGAGAGAGCAGTCAAACCAGTAATCTAATCCATGGGTGAAAATGGATATGGAAGATTAAATTCTTAAAAGTACAAAATTGATAACAAATACTGAAAAGCAAAGATTAAAAACCTAGAATAGTGACCAAACTCTTAAAATATAATATAAAAAATAAAAAAAATCAATCTATATCTATATCTATAATTTGTTGCTTTTTTTTTAAGTAATCAGGCAGTTCAGTTCAGTTGCTCAGCCGTGTCCAACTCTTTGCAACCCCTTGGACTGGAGCATGCCAGGCTTCCCTGTCCATCATCAACTCCTGGAGTTTGGACAAACTCAAGTCCATTGAGTCTGTGATGCCATCCCACCATCTCATATTCTGTCATTCACTTCTCCTCCTGCCTTTAATATTTCCCAGCATCAGGGTCTTTTCCATTGAGTCAATTTTTCACATCAGGTGGCCAAAGTATTGGAGTTTCAGCTTCAGCATCAGTCCTTCTGATGAATATTCAGGATTTACTTCCTTTAGGATTAACTGGTTTGATCTTGCAGTCCAAGGGACTCTCAAGAATCTTCTTCAACACCACAGTTCAAAAGCATCAACAGTAGGCTCTAAAAATGAAAGTTATAAGAGCAAAAAAAGAACTAAAATTTTTAACAAATGAAAAAGTGATAATAGTAAAATATATCTCAGAATTACTCTGGAGGTGTTGTGGGCAGTGTGGGGTCAGTTCAGTGTCAGGTATTTCCTTCTGAATTGTGCTTGTTCTCAAAGTCTATAGGTGCCCCCTCAAATGCACAGTCTCAGTGTTAACTGCAGGGTTTTAATCTGTTGCACCTGCTACTTCCAGGGCAGTTCCCCTTCTTTGTTTATTTTGGCTTCCTCTGTTTGCAAGTCTCTTCAGTTCCTAATTTCCACCATGACACAAAAGGGTGAAAGTGGTCACGTATTTAGACTCACTTGCTCAGTTGTGTTGTGGGGAGGGAAGGGACACTGCAAACAAGTACTGCTTTGTGTTACGGGAGTGCTCAGAGTATATTAACCACACTGGGTTTGCCACACTCCAAACTTCCTGGGTCCACACTGCTCAGGCCTCCAGGGTGCTCTCAAAGGGCAGTGTCCCAAGTGGGTGCTTCTTTTTTGCACTTTCCAGGTCTAAGCCATTTAGGTTCTTGGGTGTTCCACAGGGGTCCAGACCCAGATTGGCTCTGCATTTTGTACCCTTCCTAGGTCTAAGCAGCTCAGGCGACCGGGTGCTCAGCAAATGCACTGTCCTAGGTGGGCCATGTGTCTTATTCACCTCCTTCCCAGTCTCAGTCACTCAGTCTCCTGGGCGTGCCATGAGAGCACAGTCCCAGGTGTGCCTGTGTCTCCTCAGAGGAGTTGATCTCAGGCTGTGACACTCCTGGCAGATGGCAACTGTTCAGGACCTCAAGAATACATGGTTAGCAACTGGCAGCCTGCTCATAGTTTGGTGTAAGATGCAGTCTCTGGGGTCCAGGTTGCAGTAGACCCTTGCCCTCTGGCTCTCTCTGTCAAACACCTGCCTCTTTGCACCAGGGAGTGGGGGGGGGGCCCTATAGGGCAGCTGGCTTTCTTTCCTTTGGTATTTGCTCAATCCTTTGTTTTGTGAGCACACCAAGGGTCACCATGTGACATTAGAGCCTTTCATGGTAATACTCTTTTTTTTTTTTTTTTTTGGCCTGTCTGGTGATCTCACCATTTGGGTTGCTGTCTCACACTAGCTCTCTCAGATTGTCCTCAGGGCATTCAGGCCTGGTCCTAACCATAACGACCAATGATGCAGCCCGTGTCTCATTGCCCAGCTCCTCACTGGTAGTTGATATGAGCATCTATGCCTCTTCTCCATCTCCCTTGTAGTTGTGGTTAGGTGTGTATTCTGAGATTTTCTTATTTTCTTTTCTCCCAATTATGTTGCCCTCTGAGTTTCCAAAACCCCACAGACACGTCTGTGAGAGTGTTTCCTACTGTGTGGAAACTTCTCCTCCTTCACGCCTCCCTCCCCAGGATATTTCTCCATCCTTAAATCTTTTGTCTCTGTTTTTGACTTTTATATTTTGTCCTTCCTCCTTTTGAAGAGGTTGTTCTGCCTTTCTGCGTGTCTGATGTCCTCTGCCAGCTTTCAGAAGTTGTTTTGTGGAAGTTGATCAGCATTAAAATGATCTTTTGATGAAATATGGTGGAGAAAGTTGCCTTCCTGTCCTATTTGTCTGCCATCTTGGGACTGCCTCCTCTGCATTTGAAGATTTTAATAGGCCCTAGATCCAGTTTCTGTTAGATATTCCATCTCTCAGAATATTAAACATCTATCCCATGGTGCTTTAAATATCATTTATATCTGTAAAACATTTGAGATTATTTTATTATTACTTCTTTATATTTGATACAGGAAACTAATTTAACTTAGCATTGCCTATTATTGCTACATATTTGTGAACTAGTATGAAGTTAGAAACTCTGACCAAGAAATTATTTTCAAGTATAACACAATATTTTACATATAGACTTTATTTATTTAGACTTTTGTTTCATAGCTAAGCATAGAAGAAAGCACAGAGTTCCAACATACCCCATCTTTTCACACAGATGCAACCTTCCCCACCGTCTACATACAACACCAGAATGGTACTTTTTTTAGAATAAATAAACAACATTGACACCTTATTTTTACCCATATCCCATTGTTGTATTAGTGTTCATTCTGGTGTCATACTAATATAATCTTTAAAGTTTTTAACTAAAAATGTACGGGTTTAATATAATTTTATACTTTAAATATTTAACTAAATATTTTACTTTTAAATTAATAAATATGATGCAAACCTCCAACATATATTTGGTAGCGTTCAAATATATTTGTAAGTCCTCAAAAATCTTGTAGGCCTAATGACAATAATATTTACAGCAACAAATACTTTTTCAAAATTAAGTTTTACTGGAGTATAGCTACAATGTTGTGTTAGATTCTCCCATATAGCAAAGAAAATTAGTTATGCCTATACATATATTCACTTTTTTTAGATATTCTCCCCATTTAGGTCACCACAGAGCATTTAGTAGTTTCCTGTGCTATATGTTAGGTCCTCATTAGTTACCAATTTTATATATAGTAGTGTATATATGGTAATCCCAGTATCCCAGTTCATCCATCTTCCCCTTTTCCCCTTGATAACCATAAGTTTTTCTACACCAGTGACTCTATTTCTGCTTTGCAAGTTAAGTTCACTTGTACCATTTTTCTATATTCCACATGTAAGCAGTATTATACAATATTTGTCTTTCTGTCTAACTTGTTTCACTATGTGTGAGGATCTCTATGTTCATTCATGTTGCTGCAAAGATAACATTTCATTCCTTTTTAAGGCTGTGTAATATGCCATTGTGTATATGTACCACATCTTTCTTATCCCTTCTATGTCAAAGGACATTTAGATTGCTTCTATGTCCTGGTTATGGCAAATAGTGCTGCAATGAGCACTGGGATGCATACGTTCTTTCAAATAATGGTTTTCTCCAGATATACACCCAGGAGTGAGATTTCTGGAAAATATGGTAACTTTATTTTTAGTTTTTGAAGGAACTTCCATACTGTTCTCTATAGTGTCTTTACCAAATTACATTCCCACCGATACTGTAGGAGAGTTCCCTTTCCTCCACACCTCTCCAGCAATTATTGTTCAAAGAACTTTTGATGATGGCCATTCTGACCAATGTGAGGTGATACCTCATTGTAGTTTTGATTTGCATTTTTCTAATGATTAGTGAGATTGAGCATATTTTCATGTACTTTTTGAATATTTGTATGTCCTCTTTGGAGAAATGTCTAAGTATTCTGTCCATTTTTGATGACAGTGTCATTAGATTAGAAATTAATTTCAGGAAAAAGAACTGTAAACATACACAAATATATGGGGAACTAAAATATGTTATTAAATAACCAATGGGTCAATAAAGAAATGGAAGAGGATGTCAAAAAATACCTATAGAATATGACAATGAAACACTTTGAATCAAAACCTATGAGATATAGCAAAAGTAGTTCTAAGATGGAAGTTTACAGAAAAACAATCTTACCTCAAGAAAAATGAAAAATCTTAAATAAAAAACCTAACCTTACATGTAAAGCAACTAGAGAAATAACAGACAAAACCTAATGCTAGTAGAAGGAAAGAAATCATAAAGATAGAGCAGAAATAAATAAAATAGATACCAAGAAACAATAACAAACATCAATTAAACTGAAAACTCTTTTTTTGAGAAGGCAAAACTGGTAAAGCTTTAGCCATTCTCATCAAAAAATAAAAAAGGGAGAGACTCAAATCAGAAACTGACACCACAGAAATACAAAGGATCATAGATGTAATTATATGCTGACAAAATGGACAACCTAGCAGAAATGGACAAATTTCTAGAAAGATACAACCTTTCAAGACTGAACCAGGAAAAAGTAGCAAATATGTACAGATCAATCACAAGTACTGAAATTGAAAATGTGATTCAAAAACTCTCAGCAAACAAAGGCCTAGGACCAGAAGCCTTCACAGACAAATTTTATCAAATATTTAGAGAAAAGTTAACCCTTACTCTTCTGAAACTCTTCCCAAAAATTTCAGAGGAAGAAGACTCCCAAGCTTATTCTAGGAGGCCACAATCACCCTGATACAAAATCAACAAAGCTCACACACACACACACACAAATAGAGGCTGATGAACATATTACTTATGCACATGGATGCAAAAATCCTTAACAAAATACTAGCAAATTAAATCCAACAACACAGCAAAAGCATCCTTAATCATGATTAAGTGGGATTTATCCAAGAGATGTAAGGATTTTTAAATATATACATATCAATCAATGTGACACATTACATTAACAAATTGAAGAATAAAAACTATATGAGCAAACACTTATTTGTTAATATTTCCAGCTCCTGCTTTTAGATTTTATATATATTAATTTACTTAACCTTCACAACTTAATGAGGTAGGTACTATTATTACTTTCTGTTTTACCAGTGAGAAAATTTAGGTATACGTAGTACACCCAAGATTATACAACTACTAAATTGAAAGGCTGTGCATTAAATCAAGACAGTTTAGATTAAAAAAAAAATCATGCTGTTTTTCCTTTCTCTGTGTTTCTTTAAGTGCTCTGTCTCTGGTTCCTGATCATAACTGGATCTTTCGCTGAGCACCTCACACTTGAGCATTTGGCAGTGTAAGCATAAGTTTTGTAGTAACTCTGTATCCATGTAAAAAGTTATTTTTGTAAGTTTTTCAACAAAGTAACTTTTTGTGTATACCACTCACACACATACACATTTGTAAACAAACATGTATTTACATATACCTGAAAACAAAATGACATCCTGCAGCAGTTTGTTTAGGACTACTCATCAAATATACTCTCAGGTTGTAGTAGCATTCGAACTTCCTTAACTTTTTAATCATCTTGCCTGGGCTAAGATATTGGCACCCCAAAGTGTTGTTTGCATAGTCATGGAAAAGATTGCTTCACTAAAAAATATCAGAATATATAATATCTGAAAGAGAATATGGAAGCCAGTGTGTCAAACTTCCCATCTTATAAGTTATTTTGCAGCTTAGGTGATATAAAGAGATGATATAGACTACTTAATGCAATTTCCTTATTTTTCCTTCCCATCAGAATAATTGACTTCTGCTCATGTGATATTTTATTAATACTTATAATTGTATAGACATTTATCAGGCTTAATCAAAATTATTTTTGCTTTCCTTGAATATATTGTGGATTTTTTGAGGTCTTCTTTTGTTTGCTTTTTAAAATACATTTTAGCTCCAATCATCTCTAAGTAGTATCTGACTGATAATATGCACTAAATTAGTAATTTATTTGTTGAAGTACAGTATATTTTATGCATACTTTCCTCTGAGACAATGATAAATTCATTTGCAAAGGATTTATTATAATAACACCTTACATTTATATAGCAAAATATGGACAGTACTATTTGTTCACCTACATTCTCAACTGGTTCACCCAACAACTCTAAAATTTAAAAGGAAAAACATACTATCCCATATTTTACTGCTGAGTTTGGACAGCTATCTTGATAGATAAAAAGCCAAATTTAGTATTTTTTAGTACAATTACAGGCCAAGGCCTTGTCCAGTGATAAATCTGCTGGCCAGTGCAAAACACATAATACTATGAATGAAGACGATGAAGATCTTAAGCCTACTGAATATTTTAATATACTTCAAAGACTCTATGAAGAATTTCAGAGTTTGTTTTGGCATAATGAATATAATTGTTAGAGTGCCAATTAACATTCCTGTTTTTTTGTCACTTCATATATTTTACTCATTAAACAAGAATATAATATACAAGTGCATGACTATGAAATTATGTATGCATTCAGGTAATAACAAACAGTTTGATGTGTCTGAAGTCCTAAGTACTATTTGTGGCCATGATGGGCTTTAAGATGTCAGGAAATGAGGCTGAAAAGGAATGCTAAAGGCATATTTAATATTATTTTACAATATACTAAGTGATTTATATTTGATTCTATAAACAAGGGGACTCATATAAGTCTTCCAGTAAGGGAGTGCTGTCTTTCAGATTCTAGAAATAGAAATCTGATAGGATTGCACAACAAAAATGAAAGTTTCAGTGAAGAAATAAACATTGATTTGAGGACTACTTTTAAAGTAGAATTGATGGAACTTGATAAATAACTTGTAGAGAGTTGTGAAAAGAGAGAAGATTTGAGGATGAATAAAGTTCATAGCTTGGGTCACTAGAACAAAAAGATAACATTTTAATAGATGCATACAAAAATGATTCAAAACATCATGTAAGGCTTCAATAGAGCCCCATAACATTCAAATGGAAGGCTACTTATGCTAGTACTGACCTAACATTACCATTTTTTTAACATAATGGAAGGTTTAATTATGCATACTTATCTTAGCCAATTAAGAATATTTGAATAACCAAGTGACATTTCTAATTAATTTTGCTATTTCAAATAAGGCACAAGGTCATACAAAGGAAAAACTAAAAAAGCAAAATGCAAACTTTGGATTTATCCTTGTTATAACTCATTAAAATATTGCTATTAACAGTAACTCTGTTCCCTCAATTCACATATTGAAAAGTGTGTGATAAGAAAACTATAGTTAGTGGAATAAATTACCTTTAGTTAGTGGAATAAATTACCTTTTCTTGATCAATCATGCATTGTAATCAATACTATGCATTAGTTGATGAGAGGAGAGAGATTTACCCTTGCTTCAAAACAAAATGCTTTGACAGCAATTACAGTATGATTGGTTAACTAAAGGGATTACAGTAGGTTGAACCATATGAATTTGCCAACTTTCGACTGCTTTTGAGCTACAAAAATAGCACTCATATAATTAAATTTAACTGTTGTCAGTGACCTGTATCAATTCCTTCCAGTGTATGTAATATGTACTTGGATTTCTGGTGATACTTATCTTTAAAATCGGGTCATCTTGATTAAACCACTGGCAGACATCAGAACAATACTAATGCTAATCAAAATGCAAGCTCTGACATTTATCTGACTTTTCCAATAGCCTATTTTATTTTCACTTTGAAGGTGTTATGCTATCAGCAATCATCCAAAATATACAGAACTAAAATGACCACACACCTGGCAAAACTAATAATTTCAATCAGTTCAGTTCAGTTGCTCAGTCCGACTCTTTGTGACCCCATGGACTGCAGCAGGCCAGGCCTCCCTGTTTATCACAAACTCCAGGAGCTTGCTCAAATTCATATTCACTGAGTCGGTGATGCCATGCAAATGTCTCATCCACTGTCATCCCCTTCTCCTGCCTTCAATCTTTCCCAGCATCAGGGTTTTTTTCCAATGAGTCAGTTCTTTGCTTCAGGTAGCCAAAATATTGGAGTTTCAGTATCATCATCAGTCCTTCCAGTGAATAGTCCAGACTGATTTCTGTTAGCATTGACTAGTTTGATCTCCTAATAATAATTTAAATACTATATTGTTATATAGGATTTCCAGAGAATTTGTCAGTATGAAGACTCAAAAGGGCTAAGTTTTATACTTTTATTAAATGTTCAATAATATTTCATTCTTAACAAAGATGAGAAGGCAACACAGGTTTTCAACTTTTTAGACTCATTTTTTTGCCTCATTTTTGTTTTACATTTGTTCTACCAAAACAAAAAACATATTCTGAAGTTATAGAAAGCTGAATTATATTTTTCATGCTAGAAAGTTAATGTTGGAGGATAGATTCTAAAAGAAAATGACATTAATCTAGTAAACATTATTGCATAAATTTTGTAAAAAAATAGAAACTGTGGAGCAAAAGAATACCAACAGTATTTTAGAAAGGCAAATAATGTTTTCTTAATGATGACAGGGAGGCCTGGCGTGCTGCGATTCATGGGGTCACAAAGAGTCGGACATGACTGAGTGACTGAACTGAACTGAACTGAATGCTGACTATAGTTGATCTACTTTAAGAAACTTCAGATAAATATCATATGATATAATTTATTTGTGGAAGCTGAAAGAATAATATAAATGAATTTATTTTCAGAACAGAAATTGAGTCACAAATGTGGAGAACAAACTTGTGGTTACCAAGGGGAGGGAGTGTTAAACTGGGAGATTGGGACTGACATATCCATGCTACTATATATAAACTGGGGCTTCACAGGTGATGCTAGCGGTAAAGAACCCACCTACTAATGCAGGAGACATAAGAGATGTGTTTGATCCCTGGGTTGGGAAGATCCCCTGGAAAAGGGCATGGCAACCCACTCCAGTGTTCTTGCCTGGAGAATCCCATGGACAGAGGAGCCTGGCTGTCTACAGTCCATAGGGTCACACAGAATTGGACATGACTGAAGTGACTTAGCATGCATGCATGCATATGTAAGATAGATAACTGATAAGAACCTACTGTATAGAACAGGGAACTCTACTCAATATGATGTAATGACCTATATGGGGAAATAATTTAAAAATGAAATGATATATTTATATGTATATGACTTCCCAGGTGGTGCTAGCAGTAAAAACCCAACTGTCAATGCAGAAGAAACGAGAGACGTGGGTTTGATTCCTGAGTCAAGAAGATCCCCTGGAGGAGGGTATCGCAACCCATTCCAGTATTCTTGCCTGGAGAGTCCCATGGCGGGCTATGATCCATAGGGTTGCAAAGAGTTGGACACAACTGAAGTGACTTAGCACTCAATAATATAAATGTATATGTATAACTGATTTACTTTGCTATATAACAGAAACTGACAACATTGTAAATCAACTATACTCCATTAAAATTAATTAAAAAATAAACTTTCAATTTTAAGGTTTGTTGCTGACAACAACTTTAATGGAAGGAAAAATACTATGTTAAATGCATACATATATGCACACATTCTTATTCCAGAAACATTGTCATGTAAAAGAGCAGCATGTATCTTAGAGTCAAAGAAATATGCTGTTCTTTATGGCCCAGTTGGGAATGTTTCCAGAACTTCACAGAAGTGAGAAGCACTGTTGTAGCGCAAGCACCCAATAAGAAAAGAAAAAATGGAGAAGCTAGAGGGGAAAAGAGGAAATCTTTTATTGGCTATAACACTGACTTTAGAGAAATGCAAAACAGGCTTTTTTGCTAGCTATTTTTACTTCACCTACATACATAACTTTTCAGATTTGATATTGCTATGGTTCAAATGCACCTTGAGAAAAAGAAGTTTAACTTATCATAATGTGTATAGGGAATAATTTCAGAAGGAGTCATTTCATATGTATGAAGAAATAATTCTAATTTCTAGCTCCTATAAGGATAAAGTCTGCTTGTATATAGGTCACAAAAACTCACAGGTCCTTAGTCTACAGATTTACACTTATGTTATAGAGGGTACAAGTGAATGGTCAATTTCCTATCACAGCATAATGCTTATACATATTCATACACATGCACACATATTTAGTAGACTTTATTTTGTACAGCAGTTTTATATTTACAGAAGTCTTGAGCAGAAAGTACTACCCCTTGCTCCCTGTGTAGACACTTGCCTATTGTTAATATATTGTGTTAATATCACACACTTATTAGAACTGATAGATAATGTTTTTAATAGACTTTACTTCTTGGAGAAGTTTTAGATTCATGGCAAACTTGAGCATAAAGAGTATTCCCATATATCACCTAACCCTACACATACAAAGTTTTCCCCAGTAACAACATCTCACACCAGAGTAGTATACACACAATAGTTTGAATAATGTGGGTATTAATGACATCAACACTCCTTGCAGTAAAATTCTGAATATAACTTTAGACTCCTCAAAACTTAGCTACTAGTAGCCTGCCATTGGCCAGAAGTTTTACTAATAACATAAACAACAAATTAACACATATTTTGCATATGTATTATATACTATATTTTTACAATAAAATAGGCTAAAGAAAATGTAATTAATAAAATCATCAGGAAGAATAAATACATTTATAGTACTATACTTTATTAATTGATACCATAAATTTACATCATCTGTTTACAAGATAAATTGTCTTTTGTCAGTATCCACATCAATATTATCTTTTATGATATAACACTCTCTAATATTATACATATTATTAACACTAGATATCAAACTGAAAGGATAATGGGGAAATAAACTATTATTTATTTATAGATATAATTATTTTTGCATTAATAACAAAGAAGCAGCAGCATTAATGCTTTATGGTAGCCATATGTATCAAATATAGCTACTTCACAATAGCCTAGCTGTAAACTAATGAATGAAGCATAAAAATTTATGGCATAGAGTATTATAGTCATATTCATAATACTATAATGGAAACTTTGCTACATTTCTTAAGGAAACAACTTACCTGGGATGATAGATTAATATGTAGTGTCTCCAATTATGAGAGAAAGACATACTGTAAAGCAATGTAATTTTTGAAAGCAGAGTTATAAGGCAATAAGAAAACAAACATGATATTAATTTTATATTAAATAGAACTCACTTTATGCCTATGCAAAGATAAACTATCTACTTCAATACAAGTCTTCTACATGGTGTTCCACATGATGAATACTTAAGTGGTGATAATGATGAAGATGATGACACAAAAATGTCTCCTACAGTTCTTGCCATACATTTATTAGATTTTCACATGAAGACTCATACATACACAACAGATAAGTTATTAACAATACAGTACATTGATTATTTATTATTCATTAAGTGGGTATGCTTGGGCTTCCCTGGTGGCTCAATGGTAAAGAACATGCCTGCCAATGCAGGAAATGAAAGCTCAATCCTTGGGTCAGGAAGATCCCCTGGAGAAGGAAATGGCAACCCACTCCACTATATTTGCCTGGGAAAAGCCCACAGACAGAGGAACCTGACGGACTACAGTCCATGGAGTTGCAAAACAGTTGGACATGACTTAGAGACGAAACAACAACAGTAAGAACAAGATGGGTGTGGATCATCATGAAGGTTTTTATCCTCTTCATCTTCACATTGAGTAGGCTAAGGAGGAGGTAAAGGAGGGATTCATCTTACTGTTTCAGGGGTGGCAGAGGTGGAAGAGCTGGAGGAGATGGAAGGGAGGCAAAAGAGGCAGGCATACTGGTGAAATTTTACAGCAATACATTGTAATTTCTGTCTGATTGCTTGCATTTTTATTTCTCTAAAATCTATATAGTATCTATATGGTACCAATCCTCCTTCCACTGTTTGCTTTTAAAGTAGTTTCTATGTTCTATGTAGAGGATCTGTCATCTGCAAACAGTGAGAGTTTCACTTCTTCTTTTCCTATCTGGATTCCTTTTACTTCTTTTTCTGCTCTGATTGCTGTGGCCAACACTTCCAAAACTATGTTGAATAGTAGTGGTGAGAGTGGGCACCCTTCTCTTGTTCCTCACTTTAAGGGAAATGCTTTCAATTTTTCACCATTGATGGTAATGCTTGCTGTGGGTTTGTCATATATAGCTTTTATTATGTTGAGGTATGTTACTTCTATGCCTGCTTTCTGGAGAGATTTAATCATAAGTGAATGTTGAATTTTGTCAAAGGCTTTTTATGCATCTATTGAGATAATCATATGGTTTTTATCTTTGAATTTGTTAATGTGGTGTATTACATTGATTGATTTGTGGATATTAAAGAATCCTTGCATTCTTGGGATAAAGCCCACTTGGTCATGGTGTATGGATTTTTTTAATATGTTGTTAGATTCTGTTTGCTAGAATTTTGTTAAAGATTTTTGCATCTAGGTTCACCAGTGATATTGGTCTATAATTTTCTTTTTTTGTGGCAACTTTTTCTGATTTTGGAATTAGGGTGATGGTGGCCTCATAGAATGAGTTTGGAATGTTTACTTCTTCTGTAATTTTCTGGAAGAATTTGAGTAAGATGGGTGTTAGCTCTTCTCTAAATTTTTGGTAGAAGTCAGCTGTGAAGCCATCTGGTCCTGGGCTTTTGTTTGCTGGAAGATTTCTGATTACAGTTTCGATTTCCTTGCTTGTGATGGGTCTTTAGATCTTTTATTTCTTTCTATGTTCATATCATAGCAGGATTCATGTCCTAAAAGAAGTCAAAAACAGTCTTGAATAATTGCAACTCTTCTGTCAGGTTGACTAATATCAATTTTCTTTCTGGGATTACTTTTTCTAAGTCATCTCCCTCATTGTCTGACACTGGTTCAGAAGCAGTCATCTCAATCAAGTAGTCTTCTTTTAATTCCTCTGTTTTGCTGTCAATTGCTGCTTTAAAAAAATAATTTTTATTACACTATAGTTGATTTAAAATATTGTATTAGTTTCTGCTGCACAGCAAAGTGATTTGGTTATACACACACACACACACATATATATATGCTCTTTTTTATATTCTTTTCCCATATATATCATTACAGAGTATTGAGTAAAGTTCTCTAAGCTATAGAGTAGGTCCTTATTAGTTATCTATTTTATATGTAGTAGTGTGTAATATGTCGATACCAGTCTCCCAATTTACCCTTTCCCCCTTATCGCGGGTAAACATAAGTTATTTTTGTGACTCTGTTTCTGTTTTGTAAATAAATTCATTTTTACCCTTTTCTTTTAGATTCCACATATAGCTATATCATATGATTTTTGTCTTTCTCTGCCTGACATACTTCACAAAACAATCTCTAGGTCCATACACATCACTAAAAATAGCATTATTATTATTTTTTAATGACTGAGTACTATTGCATTGTATGTATGTACCACATCATCTTTATTGATTCCTCTGTCGATGGAAATCTAAGTTTCCTCCATGTCCTGGCTATCGCACTAATAAATAGTGTTTCAATGTACATTTAGGGACATGTATCTTTTTGACCTATAATTTTCTTTGGATATATGCCCTGGAGTGGGATTGCTGGATCATATGGTAGCTCTAATTTTAGTTTTTTAAAGAACATCCATATTGTTCTCCATAGGGGCTGTACAAATTTACATTCTCACCAACTGTGTAAGAATGGTAAGAATGAACTGACATTCTTGACCTTCTAAGATTGTCAATAGACTCTTAAAATTTTCCTATATCCATATACTGAAACCTTTGACCACTCCACCTTTTTGCCATATCCACAGTCTCTTCGTGATTTTCTTGATTATGTCTGCTGCAAATCCTGTGAAGTCACCCACAACATCTGGACACAATTTTCTCCAGCAAAAAATTTTTGGGGGGCTTGATAATTGTCACATTTTTTTAATAATTGTCACATTTTTTCATAGCACCTTCATTGATGTAATCCTTCCAGACTTTCATAATGTTCTTTCTATTATGATTCATTTCCATAGTATTGGGAATCTTTTTCATAGAATACCACGTGTAATGAACTTTAGAGGTACTTATGGTGCCCTGATTTAAAGACTGTATTAGAGACATTGTGTTTGGGGGGGGGGTGGCAAATAGACCACTTAGGTGCCTTTACTGTTGAATTCAAAGGGTTCTTTGTGGCTAGGGGCATTGTCCAATATCAAAAGAACTTACTAACAAGATATGTCCTGCCTTGAGAGATGAAGCATAGCAGAACCAATGTAGAAAAAATGTTCTTATTTCCAGGCATTCTTCTTGTACAACCAAAATATTCTCAGCTGGTATTTATCTTTTCCCTTCAAGACTTGGGAGATAGCACCTTTGTATGTAAGGGCAGTCCTGCTCATTTGCACAAAACAGTAGAGTTATTCTATCTCTTCTTGTTTTATATATCAGTTATTGATTCTATTCCTTTGTAATAAGTGTGCTTTGTGGATTTTTTTTCCCAGAATAAGGCACTTTTGTCTGCATTAAAACCATGTTCAGGTAGATATCCTTTCTCCTCAAAGATTTTCTTAATGGTTTCTGGGAGCTATATGTTCCTTCTTGGTCAGTAGAAGTTGCTTCTTTGGTTATCTTGATATTTTATAAGGCAACTTTGTTTCAAAATTATTAAACCATCATTTGGTGGAATTAAATTCTCTACCTTTAGATTCTTCATCTTCCTTTTGCTTTAAATTGTCATGTAGTGACTTCACTTTTTCTCAAATCATATTAAGAGTCTTTTGGTGTGTCTTTCTTACAGCAAACCTGCATCCATATAAAAGCTACATTTTCAATCTGAGATAAAAAAGTATTTTCCAAAAAGTATAAGATACACCTATTTGTGTAGCTGCAGCTATGGCTTCATTCTATTTCTTTATTTTCAGTGGTACTTACATTTGATTAACTTATTTTGAAGTGGTGGACAATAGCAGCTGTAGACCTCAATGTATGTTAAGCAATTCAACTTTACCTTGTAACATTATGACTTTTCTCTTCTTCTTAGGGATACTTCATATGAACTCCATCACATTATTCAAGGCTTACAGTATTGAACTAAACACAATGAAAAATACGTGAGAATCAAGAGATCAAATTTACTGCAAATCACAATTTACTGGAGATATGAATTCCTGATGAGAGATTTTTTGTTGTTCTGTTGCTCTGTTGTGTCCAACTCTTTGTGACCTCATAGACTGCAGCACACCAGGCTTTCTTGTCCTTCACTATTTCCTGGAGTTTGCTCAAACTCATATTCATTGGGAGGAAACCAAACTATCCAGAATATTGGTAATAACTTATTATTTGATTTTAAAAACAAAGGAGGGAAACAACTAGTAAGAGAAATGTTGTAAACATCCATTATGCCTAAGACTTTGATTTCTTAGCAAAGCTATAGTTCCAATTCTAGGTCATATCCCTAGAGAGTAGTATTAATATAAAAAGCCAAAAATAAAACAAAAGGGGAAAGAGGAAGGACTCCAGATTTATTCAGTTGGATGTAGAGATGGCTGTGAAACCTTAACAAAGCCCTTAACAAAAAGGAGAATGACTTTGTGTTTTCAAACCCCAGTAATGGGATACAAAGGAGAAATGGCTTAGGTTGAAACTGGAAGTATCTCATGTATTCCTTCAAAACCTAAACAGAGATATTAAGTACTATTAAAGGATAATTTTCAAATAGGTGAAAACATGACTCCCATTCAAATATACAATGAATATATATAAAATATTTAACTTAAAACATTGGTTGGGGAATCAGTATGAGGTTAAACTTTTTAGACATTATTTCAAAAACCAGAAATTCACAGACAATATTAGGATAAGATTTCTAAGATAGATAAAACTTGTCAATGTACAAAAGGTCAGAAATGTAATATTCTCCACCAGATAGAAATTATTTGTATCTTCATGGAGCAAAACTATGTTAATACATAACTTTACTAGATCTGAAAATGTATTGAGTAAACAGCAAGTGGAAGAAACCTTAGTACTCCTTTGCCTCTATATGATATTCGAAACCTATGTTGTTCAATATTTTCTATTTTTTTTCCCAAATTTTGAAACGTTTTTCTAATGATATAGAAAGAACAATCACTCTTTTTTTTTTATTTGTGGTGGATTTTGTCATACATTGAAATGAAACATCCATGGGTTTACATGTGTTCCACATCCCAATCCCCCCTCCCACCTCCCTCTCCACCCGTTCCCTCGAGGTTTTCCCAGTGCACCAGGTCCGAGCGCTTGTCTCATGCATCCAACCTGGGCTGGTGATCTGTTTCACCATAGATGATATGCATGTTCAATGCTGTTCTCTTGAAACATCCCACCCTCACCTTCTCCCACAGAGTCTAAAAGACTGTTCTATAAATCTGTCTTTTTTTTTTTTTTCTGTTCTACATATAGCGCTATCATTAACATCTTTCTAAATTCCATATATATGTGTTAGTATATTGTAATGGTCTTTATCTTTCTGGCTTACTTCACTCTGTATAATGGGCTCCAGTTTCGTCCATCTCATTAGAACAGATTCAAATGAATTCTTTTTAATGGCTGAGTAATATTCCATGGTGTATATGTACCACAGCTTTCTTAGATGCCCATCAGCAGATGGGCATCTAGGTTGCTTCCATGTCCTGGCTATGATAAACAGTGCTGCGATGAACATTGGGGTGCACGTGTCTCTTTCAGATCTGGTTTCCTTGGTGTGTATGCCCAGAAGTGGGATTGCTGGGTCATATGGCAGTTCTATTTCCAGTTTTTTAAGAAATCCCCACACTGTTTTCCATAGAGGCTGTACTAGTTTGCATTCTCACCAACAGTCTAAGAGGGTTCCCTTTTCTCCACATCCTCTCCAGCATTTATTGCTTGTAGACTTTTGGATACCAGCCATCCTGGTTGGCGTGTAATGGTACCACATTGTGGTTTTGATTTGCATTTCTCTGATAGAGAGTGATGTCGAGCATCTTTTCATGTGTTTCTTAGCCATCTGTATGTCTTCCTTGGAGAAGTCTCTGTTTAGTTCTTTGGCCCATTT
>CM035303.1:62325297-62369566 GCA_020226075.1 Hydropotes inermis | reverse complement strand
CTTAGGTTCGCTAGTTCAATTCAGTCCTGCTGCGGGGAGGGCGGGGCGCTGCAGGCAGAAGTCGCTGTGTGTGGGGAGCTCTCGCCATGTTCTGGCCAGGCAGCCTGCAGTTTTGGGGACCACTCCTAGGGTGCTGCGCGCCTTTTCCCTCCGCGGCGAGCGTCTCGGGTGGCCAGAGGTTTGCGCGCGTTCTCCCCGGGTACGGTGTGCCTTTTCCCTCCGCGACGAGCGGCCCGGGAAGCCAGAGGCTTGCCGCGCCCCCTCCCTCCGCGGCCCTAGCGCGCGCCGCCGGTCAGGTCTCAGGAAGTCTTTAGACAGGAACCAGGGACTGTTTGCCGGGTGGGAGGGGGTGGCTTCTCTGGGGCTGAGTTTTCCCCTTTCCCCTCCCCCCGCCTCCTACCTCCAGTGGGGATGGGGCAGCTCTTCTCTGGAGTTTCTCAGTCCCTTTGTTTTGCGAACCGCCGGCGGTGTGTTCCGGCCGGTCAATTTTTCTCTCGCTCTCCCACAGTTTAAAAAAATCTCCCTCGGACTGCTCTCAGGGCCTTCTGGCCGGTCCCTACCCTAAGCAATGCCGCCGGCTCCTCTCCGCTCCGCCCCCTCCTCTCCGTTCGCCCCCTCTTGCTGGTGGCGGGTTCGGGCATCTGGGGGTACTTTTCTGCTGGGAGTTGCTTTTAGGCACGTAATCTGTGGGCCTTATTTAATTTCTCCTCCCAGTTAGGAGGAAAAACTTCCCTCAGACCCGCCAGGGCGAGGGTTTCCTGGTGATTGGAAACTTCCTCTATTGAGACTCCCTTCCCGGGACGGGTCTCTGTCCCTCGTTCTCTTGTGTCTCTTTTTTAATCTTTAATATTTTTGTCCTACCTCCCTTCGAAGACAATGGGCTGCTTTTCTGGGCGCCTGATGTCCGCTGCTAGTGATCATAAGTTGTTTTGTAAACTTTCTTCACTGTTCTGTTGTTCTTTTGATGAATTTGTAGAAGAGAAAGTGATCTCCCTGTCCTATTCTTCCGCCATCTTGACTCCTCCCCTACAATCACTCTTTTGAAAAAAAATAAACTTCTCCCTTTAGTATGAATTTTAAAATATATCATTCTGTAGTCTTTAAAAATATTTAATGTGACCTGGGGAAATGAACATTTCATTTAGAATCATTGTTTTAGATCTATTAGTGTGCTTAATCAATAAAATATGTTATTCATTTATTCAAGAATGAAGTGAAGTCAGTCATTTCAGTCACTCAGTTGCGTCAGACTCTTTGCTACCCATGGACTGGAGCACGCCAGGCCTCCCTGTCCATCACCAACTCTCAGAGCCTACTCAAACTCATGTCCATAGTGTTGGTGATGCCATGCAACCATCTCATCCTCTGTCATCCTCTTCTCCTCCTGACTTCAATCTTTCCCAACATCAGGGTATCTTCAAAAGAGTCAGTTCTTCTCATCATGTGGCCAAAAGTATTGGAGTTTCAGCTTCAGCATCAGTCCTTCCAATGAATATTCAAGACTAATTTCCTTTACAATTGACTGGTTGGATCTGTACATAGTATTAATCATTAAGATGCAATTGGTAATCATATTGCTACATGGCAATGGCATGACTCAGTGGTCTTAGGTGAATAATGGATATGTTTCTTAGAGCTGAATGGAAATGTGCCCTCAGCATAAAAATACTGAAGGTTGAAAGACCATTAATTATAATACCAATGACTGAAAAAATTAAAATAATACCCTCTTAAGAAAATCAACATAAATTAAACAGTTAATATATACCAGGAGCTTTCAAGTATTTTATTCACCAAAGAAATCACTATAATTCTCCTAAAAAGAAAGTATTATCTTTGAAGTAACAATAGTAATGAATGTTCATTAAAACTTATTACATACTAGGATTATTCTTAATTCTTTTCAAGTCTAACCAATCCATCTCTGTATACAAGAAAGTACTGTGAGGTAGATATTACTACTATCTCTATTTTTTAAATTTATTTATTTAATTTTTTAATTTTTTTCCATTTATTTTTATTAGTTGGAGGGTAATTACTTAACAATATTGTAGTGGTTATTGTCATACATTGACATGAATCAGCCATGGATTTACATGTATTCCCCATCCTGATCCCCCCTCCCACCTCCCTCTCCACCCGATTCCTCTGGGTCTTCCCAGTGCACCAGGCCCCAATCGCTTTTTAAAAACAGAATTTTGTTGTTTTCTCTCAAACAACATGAATCAGCCATAGGTATACATTTATCCCCTCCCTCTTGAATCTCTCTCCCGTCTCCCTCCCCATCCCACCCCTCTAGGTTGTTACTGAGCTGCTGATTGAGTTCCCTTAGTCATACAACAAATCCCCCTTAACTGTCTATTTTACATATGGTACTATAAGTTTCAATGTTACTCTCTCCATACCTCTCACCCTCTCCTCCCCCATCCCCTGCCATGTCTGTTCTTTATGTCTGTTTCTCCATTGCTGCCTTGCAAATAAATTCATTGGTACCATCTTTCTAGAATCCATATATATATATATATGTTAGTATATGATATTTATTTTCCCCTTTGTGACATATTTCATTTAGTGTAATAGGGTCTAAATTCATTCACCACATTAGATCTGATTCTAATGTGTTCTTTTAATGGTGAGTAATATAAAGGCTTGTACTGCATGGATCACAACAAACTCTGGGTATTTCCAAAGAGATGGAAATACCAGACTACTTTACCTGCCTTTGGAAAAACCAGTGTGCAGGTTAGAAACAACAGTCAGAAGCAATGATTAGAACTGGACATAGAACAACAGGCTGATTCCAAATTGGGAGAAGAGTTCATCAAGGCTGTATATTGTCACCCTGCTTATTTGGCTTATATGCAGCATACATCATGTGAAATGCCAGGTTGAATGAATCACAAGCTGGAATCAAGACTGCCAGGAGAATATGAATAGCCTCAGATATGCATGTGACACCACCCTTATGGTAGAAAGTGAAGAGGAACTAAAGAACCTCTTGATGAAAGTGAAAGAGAAGAGTGAAAAAGCTGGCTTAAAACTCAACATTCAAAAAACGAAGATCATGGAAACTGGTTCCATCACTTCATGGCAAATAGACAGGGAAACAATGGAAACAATGACAGACTTTATTTTCTTGGGCCACAAAATCACTGCATATGGTGACTGCAGCCACGAAATTAAAAGACTCTTGCTCCTTGGAAGAAAAGCTATGACCAAACTAGACAGCACATTAAAAAGCAGAGACATTATTTTGCCAACAAAGGTCCATTTAGTCAAAGCTATGGTATTACCAGTAGTTATTTATGGATGTGAGAGTTGGACCATAAAGAAGGCTTAGAAGGGAAGAATTGATGGTTTTGAACTGTGGTGCTAGAGGAGACTCTTTATCATCCTTTGGACAGCAAGGATATCAAACCAGTCGATCCTAAAGGAAATCAAACCTGATATACTTCGGAAGGACTGATGCTGAATTGAAACTCCAGTGCTTTGGCCACATCATGGGAAGAGTCAGAGGACAACAGAGGGTGAGACGGTTGGATGGCATCACCAACCCAATGAACATGAGTTTGAGAAAGCTCCAGGAGAAGTAAAAAACAGGGATCCTGGAGTGCTTCAGTCCATGGGGTCAAAAAAAGTCAGACAAAACTAAGCCACTTCAAAACAATAACAAATATTCATTTGTATATATGTACCACAGCTTCTGATCCACTCATCTGCTGATGGACATCTAGATTGACTCCATGTTCTAGCTATTGTAAATATGGCTGCAATAAACACTGGGGTTCAGTTCAGATGCTCAGTCGTGCCTAACACTTTGTGACCCCATGAAAAGCAATCTATGAGGCTTCCCTCTCCATCACCAACTCCAGGAGATTCCTCACCTCAGGTCCATTGAGTTGATGTTTCCATCCAAACATCTCATCCTCTGTCATCCCCCCTGCCACCTGCCTTCAATCTTTCCCAGCATCAGTATCTTTTCCAATAAGTCAGTTCTTCATATCAGGTAGCCAAAGTATTGAAGTTTCAGCTTTAGCATCAGTCTTTCCACTGAATATTCAGGACTGATTTTCTTCAGGATTGACAGGTTTGATCTCCTTGAAGTCCGAGGGGTTCTCAAGAGTCTTCTCCAACACCACAGTTCAAAAGCATCAATTCTTCGGTGCACAGCTTTCTCTATGATCCAACACTGACATCCATACAGGACGACTGGAAAAACCATAGCTTTGACTAGACAGAACTTTGTTGATGAAGTAATGTCTCTGCTTCTTAATACACTCTCTAGGTTGGTCATAACTTTTCTTCCAAGGAGCAAAAATCTTTTAATTTCATGACTGCAGTCACCACCATCTGCAGTGACTTTGGAAGCCAATAAAATAAATTCTATCATTGTTTCCATTGTTTCTCCATCTACTTGCCATGGAGTGATGGGACCAGACGTCATAATCTTAGTTTTTTGAATGTTGAGTTTTAAGTGAGCTTTTTCACTCTTCTCTTTCACTTTCATCAAGAGGTTCTTTAGTTCCTCTTTATTATCTTCCATAACAGTGGTGTCACCTGCATATCTGAGGTTTTGATATTTCTCCCAACAATCAAGATTCCAGCTTGTACTTCATCAAGCCTGGCATTTTGCATAATGTACTCTGTGTATAAGTTAAATAAGCAGGGTGACAATAAACAGCCTTGATATACTCCTTTCCCACTTTGAAACCAGTCTTTTGTTCCATGTCTGGTTCTGTTTCTTCTTGACTTGCATACAGATTTCTCAGAAGGCAGGTAAGGTGATATGGTATTCCCATCTCTTTAAGAATTTTCCACTGTTTGTTTTAATCTGCACAGTCATAGGCTTTGGCATAATCAATAAAGAAGAAGCAGATGCTTTTCTGGAATCCTTTTGCTTTTTTTTTTATGATGAAACACATGTTGGTAATTTGATCTCTGGTTACTCTGCTTTTTCTAAATCCAGCTTGAACTCTGGAAATGCATGGTTCACATACTATTGAAGCCCTGTTTGGAGAATTTTGAGCAGTACTTTGCTAACATGTGAGATGAGTATAATTCTTTGAGATGAGAACATTCTTTGGCATTGCCCTTCTTTGGGATTGGATTGAAAACTGACATTTTCTAGTCCTGTGGCCACTGCTGAGTTTTCCAAATTTGCTGGCATATTGAGTGTAGCAATTGCAGAGCATCATCTTTTAGGATTTGAAATAGAAGTGGTCAAACATGAGATGGCAAGATTGAACATTGGCATTTTAGGAATCAGTAACTAAAACGGACTGGAATCAGTGAATTTAATTTAGATGATATCTACTTCTGTGGGCAGGCATCCCTGGGAAGATATGGAGTAACCCTCAATGTCAACAGAGGAGTTCAAAATGCAGTACTTGGGTGCAATTTTAAAATGACAGAATGATCTCTGTTCATTTCCAAGGCAAACCATTCAATATCACAGTAATCCAAGTCAATGCCCCAACCAGTATTCTGAAGAAGCTGGAATTGAACAGTTCTATGAAGACTTACAAGACCTTCTAGAACTAACACCAAAAAGATGTCTTTTTCATCATACAGGACTGGAATGCAAAAGTAGGAAGTCAAGAGATACCTGGAGTAACAGGCAAATTTGGTCTTGTAGTACAGAATGAACCATGGCAAAGGCTATTAGTGTTTTGCCAAGAGAATGCACTGGTCATAGCAAACACCCTCTTCTAACAACACAAAAGAAAACTCTACACATGGACGTCATCAGATGGTCAATACCAAAATCAGATTGATTATATTCTTTGCAGCCAAAAAGAACGTCTATACACTCAACAAAACAAAACGAAGCAAAACAAAATAAAGAACTGACTGTGGCTCTGATCGTGAACTCACTGCCAAATTCAGATGTAAATTGAAGGAAGTATGGAAAACCAATAGACCATTCGGGTATGACCTAAATAAACTCCCTTATGATTATACAATGGAAACAGAAGTAGATTAAAGGCATTAGGTCTGATAGACAGAGTGCCCAAAGAACTATGGACAGTGGTTCATGACACTGTACAGGAGTCAGTGATCAAAATCATCCCCAAGAAAAAGAAATGCAAAATGGCTAAATGTTTTTTCTGAGAAGGCCTTACAAATAGCTTAGAAAAGAAGAGGTGCTAAAGGCAAAGGAGAAAAGGAAAGATATACCCATTTGAATGCAGAGCTCAGAAGAATAGCAAGGAGAGATAAGAAAGCCTTCCTTAGTGATCAATGCAAAGAAACAGGAAAAGAATAGAATGGAAAAGAATAGAGATCTCTTCAAGAAAATTAGAAATACCAAGGGAGCATTTCATGCAAAGATGGGCACAATAAAGGACAGAACTAGTTTGTACCTAAGAGAAGCAGAAGATACTGAAATGGCAAGAATATATAGAAGAACTATACAAAAAAAGATCTTCATGACCCAGATAACAAGATGGTGTGATCACTCACATAGAGCCAGACATCCAGGAATGTGAAGTCTAGTGTGCCTTAGAAAGGATCACTATGAACAAAGCTATTGGAGGTGATGGAATCCCAGTTGAGCTATTTCAAATCCTAAAAACATCAGGGTACATGTGCCATTTCAATTTTGGTTTCCTCAGTGTATATGCCAAATAGCAGGATTGCTGGGCCATATGGTGATTTCATTCCTAGTTTTGTAAGGAATCTCCATACTATTTTCCATAGTGGCTATATCAATTTACATTACCAACAACAGTGCAAGAAGATTACCTTTCTCCACAGCCTCTCTAGCATTTATTGTTTGTAGAATTTTTGATGTTGACCATTTTGAACAGTGTGAGGTGATATCTCATTGTAGTTTGATTTGTATTTCTCTAATAATGAGCAATTTTGAACATCTTTTCATGTGTTTGTTAGCCTCCTGTATGTCTTCTTTGGAGAAATGTCTGATTAGGTCTTTTTCCCACTTTCTGATTGGGCTGTTGTTTTTTTTTTTTTTTTTCCTTGTTTTTTGTATTGACTTGTATGAGCTGCTTGTATATTTTGGAAATTAATCCTTTGTTTGTTGTCTCATTTGCTGTTATAATCTCCCATTCTGAGAGTTGTCTTTTCACCTTGTTTATAGTTTCCTTTGCTGTGCAAAAGCTTTTCTAGTTTAATTATTTCCCACTGGTTTAATTTTGCTTTTATTCAAATTACTCTAGGAGATGGGTCATAGAGAATCTTGCTTTGATTTGTGTCATTGAGTGTTCTGCCTGTGTTTTCCTCTAAGAGTTTTATATTTGCTGATCTTCATTCTTTTACATGTAGCTGTCCAGTTTTCCCAGCACCACATATTAAATAGGCTCTTTGCCCCATATGGTTTTTCCAGTGGTTATGTGTGGATGTGAGAGTTGGACTGTGAAGAAAGCTGAGCGCCAAAAAATTGATGCTTTTGAACTGTGGTGTTGGAGAAGACTCTCGAGAGTCCCTTGGACTGCAAGGAGATGCAACCAGTCCATCCTGAAGGAGATAAGTCCTGGGTGTACATTGTAAGGACTGATGCTGAAGCTGAAACTCCAATACTTTGTCCACCTCATGCGAAGAGCTGACTCATTGGAAAAGGCCCTGATGCTGGGAAGGGTTGGAAGCAGGAGGAGAAGGGGACGACAGAGGATAAGATGGCTGGATGGCATCACCATATCGATGGGCATGAGTTTCAGTAAAATCTGGGAGTTTGTGATGGACAGGGAGGCCTGGCGTGCTGCAATTCATGGGGTTGCAAAGAGTCGGACACGACTGAGCGACTGAACTGAACTGAACTAAATTTGCCCCATTGTATATTATTGCCTCCTTTGTCAACAATAAGGTACCCATTGGTGCGTGGGTTAATTTCTGGGCTCTATGTCTTTTTCCATTGGTCTGTATTTCTATTTTTGTGCAAGTATCATAATGTCTTGTTGACGACAGCTTCATAGCATTATCTGAAGTCAGGAAGATTGATTCCTCCAGCTCCATTCTTCTTTCTCATGAATGCTTTGGCTACTTGGGATATTTTGTGTTTCTATATGAATTGTGATTTTTTTTTTGTTCTAGTTCTGTGAAAAATGCCATTGGTTATTTGATATGGATTGCACTGAATATGTAGCTTGTGTTTGGTAATAAAGTCATTTTCACAATATTGATTTTTCCAACTCTGGAACATGGAATATCTCTCCATCTGTTTATGTCATCTTTGATTTCTCTCATCAGCATCTTATAATTTTCTTTGTATAGTGCTATTGTCTCTTTAGGTAGGTTTATTCCTAAATATCTTATTCTTTTTGTTGTTAATTGTGAATTAACAATTTCTCTTAATTTCTCTCTTAATTTCTCTTTCTGATTTCCATTGTTACTATATAGAAATGCAATCATTTCTGTGCATTGATTTTGTATCCTATGACTTTGGTAAATTCATTAATTAGCTCTAGTAATTTTTTAAGAGTTTCTTTATGGTTTTCTATGTATAATATCATCATCTGCAAATAATGAGATATTTACTTCTTTTCTGATCTGAATTCATTTTATTTCTTTTTATTCTATGATTGCCATTGTTTAGACTTCCAAAACTATGTTGAATAACAGTGGTGAGAGTGGGCGCCCTTGTCTTGTTCCTGATATTAGAGGGAATACTTCTGGGTTTTCACCATAGTTTTCTGTGAGGTTATCATATATGGCCTTTACCATGCTGAGGTAGGTTTTTTGAAGAGCTTTAATCATAAATGGGTGCTGAATTTTGTCGCAGGCTTTCTCTGCATATATTGAGATTATCATATGGTTTTTATCTTTCATTTGTTAATATGGTGTATCACATGATTGAGTTGCATATGTTGAATCCTTGTATCCTTGGAATAAACCCAACTTGATCATTGTTTATGAGCTTGTTAACGTGTCATTGAATTTTGTCGAGGATTTTTCCATCTAGGTCCATCAGTGATATATACCTGTAGTTTTCTTTTTTTGTGTGTTTTTTTTTTTTTTTGTCTGGTTTTGGTATCAGGGTGATGATGGCCTCATTGAATGAGTTTGGAAGTGCTCTTTCCTTTGCAATTAAAAAACATAGAAGAATAGGCATTAACTCTTCTCTAAATGTTTGATAGAATTCACCAAGCCATCTGGTCATGAATTTTGTTTTTTTTGAGATTTTTGATCACAGTTTCAATTTCAGTGCTTGTAATTGGGTTGTTTATAATTTTGGTCTTGAAAGATTAGACTTTTATAAGAATCTGTCCATTTCATCCTGGTTATCCTTTGCATTGCTGTATAGATGCACATAATGGTCTCTGATAATTACTTGTATTTTTGCATTGTCTGTTGTAACCTCTTCTTTTTCACTTCTAATTTTGCTGATATGATTCTTCTATCTTTTTTTCTTGATAAGTCTGGCTAAAGGTTTCTCGATTTTGTTTATCTTCTCAAAGAACAAACTTTTCGTTTTATTAATCTCTACTATCACTTATTTTTCACTTATTTCTACTCTGTTCTTCCTCCCTTCTGTTCACATTGTTTTCCTGTAGTTGCTTTTTCTTTATCCAATTGTTTTATGTGTAAAGTTAGATTTGTCTATATGATGCTTTTCTTGTTTCTTGGGGTAGGATTGTACTGGTATAAACTTCCCTCTTAGAACTGTTTTTGCTGCATCCCATAAATTTTGATTAGTCCTGTTTTCATTGTCATTTTTTTCTAGGAATTATTTTTATTTCCTTTTTTTTTATTTCACCAGTAACCTGTTCATTATTTAGAACCATACTGTCTAATCCCCATGTGCTTGTGTTTTTTTTTTTTTTTTTACAGTATTTTCTTGTAATTAATATCTAGTCTCATAGATTGTGGTCAGAAAATATGCTTGATACAGTTTCAGTTTTCTTAAATTTACTGAGGTTTTATTTGTGACCCAAGATGTGGTCTATCTTGGAGAATGTTGCATGTGCACTTGAGAAAAAGGCATATTATTCTGCATTTTGATGTAATGTCCTGAAGATATCAATGAGATCCATCTGATCTAATTTATAAGACTTGTGTTTCCCAATTAATTTTCTGTTTTTATTGAAACATTTTTGTTTTCATCTGTCCATTGGTGTAAGTGGGGTGTTAAAGTCTCCTACTATTATTGTATTACTGTAAATTTCTCTTTTTATGTCTGTTAGTGTTTGTGTTATGTATTGAGGTGTTCCTGTATTGAATTCATAGATATTTACTACTATTATATATTCCACTTGAATTGATCTCCTGATCACTATGTAGTGTCCTTCCTTATCTCTTGTAATATTCTTTATTTTAAGGTCTATTTTTCTGATATGAGTATTGCTACTCCAGCTTTCTGTTGATTTCCATTTGTATGGAATATATTTTTCCATCCTCTCACTTTCAATCTATATGTGTCTGTAGGTCTAAAGTCAATTTCTCATAGACAAATATATATATTTGGATCTTGCCTTTTTATCCATTCTTCTAGCCTGTGTCTTTCTTTGTAGCATTTAATCGATTTACATTTAAATTCACTACACACACACACACACACACACACACACACACACATATATATATACGTATATATTTTACCCTATTGCCATTTTCTTAATTATTTGGGGTTTGTTTTTGTAGATCTTTTACTTCTATTTTGTTTCCTGACTATATAACTCCCTTTAACATTTGTTGTAAAGCTAATTTGGTAATACTAAATTCTCTTAAATTTTGCTTGTCTTTAAAGCTTTTGATTTCTCCATGAACTTTGAGCTAGATCTTGCTGGGTAGAGTAATCTTGGTTGTATATTTTTCCCTTTCAGTACTTTAAATATATCCTGCCCTTCCCTTCTAGGCTTCATAGTATCTGCTGAAAGATCCTCTGTTAAACGTATGGGGTTTCGTTTGTATGCTGCTTGTTGCTTTTCCTTTTCTCCTTTTAATATTCTTTCTTTGTGTTTAATCTTTGTAGGCTTGATTAGTATGTGCCTTGGTGTACATCTCCTTGGGTTTATCATGCATGGGAGTCTTTGCACTTCTTGGATTTGAATGACCATTTACTTTCCCATATTGGGGAAATTTTCAACTACAAACTCTCAAAAAATTTTCTCATACCCTTTAGTTTTCTATTTTTCTTCTGGGACCCCTATAATAAGCATGTTGGCATGTTTAATATTGTCCCATATGTCTCTGAGAGTACTCTCAGTTATTTCCATTCTTTTTACTTTATTCTGCTTTTCAGCTGTTATTTCCACCATTTTATCTTCCAGCTCACTGATCCATTATTCTTCTTCAAATATTCTATTTATTCCTTCTGGACTATTTTTAAATTCAGTAACTGGAGTGTTTGTCTCTCTATGTTTATTCTTTAATTTTTCTAGGTCTTTGTTTATTGATTCTTGCATTTTCTCCATTCTGTTTTCAAGGTTTTGGATCATCTTTACTATCATTATTCTGAATTTTTTTTCAGGTTGTTTGCTTATTTCCTCTTCATTTATTTGGAATTGTGTGTTTCTAGGTTGTTCCTTAATTTGTGGAGTATTTCTCTGCCTTTTCATTATTTAGTTTTTTAACTTGTTGTGTTTGAGGTCTCTTTTTCACTGGCTTAAAGGTTGAATTACTTTTTCCTTTTGGTTTCTGACCTCATAATGTTGATTCAGTGGTTTGTGTAAGCTTCTTATAGGGTGTGACTTCATATAGGGTGAGAGGAGGTGAGTTGTTTTTCTTTTTTTTTCCTCTGAGGGCAGGGCTGAGTGAGGTGGTAATCCTGTCTGTTGATGATTGGGTTTGTATTTTTGTCTTTGTTTTTTGGATGAAGTGTCCTACACAGGCTGCTACTGGTAGTTGGGTGATGATGGGTCTTGTATTCAAGTGGTTTCCTTTGTGGAAGTTCTCACCATTTGATACTCCCTAGTGTTAAGAATCCTTTGGTAGTGTTAGGAATCCTCTGGTAGTCTTGGAGTCAGAGCTCCCACTCCAAAGGATCAGGGCTTGATCTCTGTTCAGGGACAGATTACACAGGTGGTTTGTTATGGTATTAAATGGGATTAAAATAAATACCCAAAAATGAGAAACAACAGAGGAACCCCAGAGAAATGACAATTAGAAGATCGGGCAAATAATAACCAAAATAATGGAATATACACACATACATATGCACCCATAAGCAAAATCAAAACAGTTCAAAAAATAATAAAGTATAATAGGTAGACCTGGCGAAAAAAGGAGACAAAAATGACATCCACCAGTTAAGAGCTAAACTAACTAAAGCACAGCCTGGAAAGCAAAACTAAAGATGTCAACTGGTGAATAAAGCAATGAAAATGAAACAAGGAAAAGCAAAGGAATAAATATAGGCAAATTAATAATACATTTAAAAACATTAAAAATTAAAAGAAGGAGGAAAAAAGGGAAAATTCCACAGAACCACAAAGGGCCAACATAGAAGGAGAAGTTTAAAACAAATAAAAAGTGTGATTTACAAAGAAAATCCTCAAAAATTTAAAGAGATTTAATAGTACTAATAAAATGGAAAACTACAACAGAGGGGGGAAAATAAAAAAAAATGAAAAAAAACATCCAGAAGAAACTACAGAACATGCCAAAATATAAGAAGAATAATGCTTTTCTTGAGTCTCTGCTGTTAGCGTCCTTTCCCTCACTGGGCGTCATAGTCCACCTCATCTCCCTAGGATGGCCTCCAATACTGGGTGGGCTGGTCTCTGGACCTGCAGTGGTGACAGCTCAGAATATAATCTGGTCCTACTCCTGTGTGTTCTTGCCTCCAGTGTCCACAGCTGTCAGAACTAGTTTGCTTTCTTTTGTGAGAACTCTCAATGCTCTTTTATATATTCCATAGACACAGAGTCTGCCTAGTTGATCATGCGGATTTAATCTGCAGCTTATACAGCTATTGGGAAGGTTTTGTGTCCTCTTCATAGACACACTGGCTTTGGGTTTCAATTGTGGTTTTATTCCATCTCTGCATGTGTGTGTCTACAGAAGCTTGCTCCTGAGGCTACCCTGAAGTACTTGGGTCTTCCCCAGTGAGTGCCAGGTGTGGAAGTGGCGCAGCTGCTTGGGTCAAAGGGGCCCTGGAAGCACCAGGTACTCAGAGGAGTTGATGGCTAGGGCAGCAGGAAATATGGTGATCTAGAAGGGTGTGGCAACCCACCACAATATTCTTGCCTTGAGACTCCCCCAGGCAGAGAAACCACAGTCCACAGGATCACAAAGAGTTAGATATGACCGAACTGACACATGTGCGTAGATACAGGACATTTTCTACCCTGTGACAGCTCTGACCCAGTGAGAATTGAGCATGAAGGTGGTGCAGATGCTTGGGTTGTGGGGACCCTGTTAGTGCCAAGTGTGAAGGGACATGGACTGCCTCAGCTGCAGGAGCTATGGCCCTACTGGAGTTTTTATCTAGCCTCTGCCAGCTGGTGAGCAGAAGGGCTCTTTGGCTAGTCCTTTTCTGTTGCTCCACCCATTCAGGCACTGAGAGGACTCTCCTGCCTGGGGCCTTTCTATTTCTCAGGGTGTGAAGCACATAAAGAGGAGCCCCTGGCTAGGGTCCTACTCTGGTGTTCTGTGCATCAGGCACTTGAGGGCCAGCATCTTTACTATTCAGCTGCCAATGTTGGCCTGTGGGGATAGAGAGGCTACTGGTGATGGCTCCACCCACTATGCATGACTCAAAAGTATCATCTTACTTCCATGGTTGCCTGGCTTTCCTCCACAGGCATTTCCCATGACAATCTAATCCCTCATGTCCCCTTGCTCCACCTCTCTGCCATCAACAGCAGACCTCACCCTGGGATTGCTCCATAATCCCTATGATCCAGCTCTCAGCTTCTGTACCTTCTAGGGGACCTGCGTCCCTTTCTGGGGAATGTATGGCTCTGGCAAGGATTGTCTGCATGATTCTCATTCCATTAGCTTGCCACAGATCAGCTGCTTTGCTCTCAGCCTCAAATGCTTCTACTCTGTCCTAAGCAATTGCCTCAATGTGGGGATTAGACCCCTGCTTCAGTTCCCCTACCTATTGAGGGCAGGTCCAGTCTTACTAACTCTCCTGTATTTCCCCCTAGTTCCTTTGTTCTACCAAGTTTTGCATGGTACTATAGATTCTTTTCCAGTGGTCAGGTACTCCTGTCTGCTGTCAGCTGGTGTTCTGCAAGAACTTGGGTCTGAAGGTGTAGTCCTGATCTTTCTGTGGAGAGGGATGCTCTCCAACTCCTACTCCTCCACTGTCTTGTTCTTAATCTAGTCCTATTTTAAAAGATCAGGAAAAGAGAGTATTAATATAATTAAATACTAGATGAAAATGAAAGTCACTCAATTGTGTCTGACTCCTTGCGACCCCATGGATTATACAGTCCATGGAATTCTCCAGGCTATATTACTGGAGTGGGTAACCTTTCCCTTCTCCAGGGTAACTTCCCAACCCAGGAATCGAACCAGGGCTTCCTGCATTGCAAGCGGATTCTTTACCAACTGAGCTATGAAGAAACTATTAAAACTAAAATGTTCTGAATATGAGTCTTATAATGCCTTATTTAGCATTTATTTCAAAATTCAAATAAGCTTTAGTATTATTCAAGCTGTATGCTTTATTCCTGCAGATTGATGTTTCTCAACAATTTTGGCATGTGGAGCTACATAACCAAACAGTTGACTAGATCCTATCCAAGACTATGTGAGTCTAAAGCACTAGGTTTACAGATGTGCAACTGTGGTTTTTAAAAGGTCCATGAACATTAATCAAGATTTAGCTTTTCCTAGATAATACACTATGAGAGGAGAGACCCAATAAATTTAATTTAAAACAGATTTAATTTGAATTATGCATAGCTAGGCTGAGAATTGTTAAACCCTTATATCTGTGATTTTTAATACTGGTTGTATATTATAATCACTTAAAATTGCAAATACCTAGGTCTAATCCTAGTCCAGTTAAATAAAATATCTGAGTGTAGGGTTCTGGCCTAAGTAATTTCTTAAAATTTCCTTCAGACAATTCTAAAGTTCAACTAGGATAGGGAATTATTGACCACCCGCTTCTCTGGAACTCTCCTGTTCAAAACACTTAATTGCTCCCCATCACCTTCTGAATTACAAATTCCTTAGTTAACATTTATGCCTTCCACATGAAACAATGTACTTTTACATATTTCACCCCATCTCTCCCCAAGCCATAGGCACTCTGCTTCCAAGTCAAACTGATTTTCTGACTCTACCCTAGGCAACCTTGCCAATCTCTGCCTCAGTAACTTTAGTGTTTTACCCCTCTAATTGCTGAAACCACATACATCCTGCAAAGAACGTCTCATAAGCCTTATTTATTTTGAACTAGATAGGCTCTTTCCGCCTCTGAATTGCCATGGACCTTGGTTTACACAGTCTTATGCATTTATTTTATCTTGTTTGTACAATGAATGCATATGCCCTTGATCTTGTTTTCCATTTGCTACAGGACAAAATATTCTCACTGAGATACTAGAATCTGTGTGCGTTTGTGTAGTTTTAAAAACATATGTTCAATATTAGCATTTTATATGTAAAACTAAAATGATATAAAATAGTTGTTCAGACTATACACTCCTTAAAATGTTTTTGATTGAAGATAAACATGCATTTAAGAAAAATTAAAAGGGATTGGTTGATGTGCTTAATCTCATTGTTATTCTGGATCTCTCAATCACCCTTAATCAATTCTGGCTAGTGGGTGACTCCTTAAGCAGGAAGCTCCCTGACATGACCCCTTTTACATGAAGCTAAAAGGAAAAACATCAAGAGAAGGGCAGCCATACTGAAGTAGAAAAGTTTGAGAAAATCATGATTTAATTTTTAAGGATAGAGTGATTGAAACAAACATTTTGACGCTCCCAAATAAAGTTCTGTTCAGATTGTTGAAGAAAGAAAGCCAACTTCTTTCCAGAGGCCAGTATGACACAGAAGCACAGATTCTGAGTGCTTAATAAAGCTCCATGACCAACACTGATACAAAATACCATAAAATTGGGGGTCCAATCTTGATTGCCCAGGAGTATATGCTTCTGGTATATAATTTATAAAGGGAAAATGTGTCAAGAGTCAATAAATTCAGTTCTTCAAAGTTCACAAACATCAGTTTGTGATTAATAGCATTTCATAGTGGAATCTCACAAAGCTATTCCAAGATGAGTAGCTCACAGTACTTTTCTTCTCATAGGATCAGAAAAACTGTACAAATAATGGACAATGAGGAAACAACTGCATTACAATGAACAATATACCATCATATTTTTAATTGTCCCAGAAAAGTACATTTGCTTTTGAAAGCTTTGGTATTAGATAAGAAATAGCTATTATCAAGCCTGTGTAAATCTAGACTATATATTGTGTGACATTGTGAATATTATGGAGTATATATTTGACTGTGTTGTTGTTGTTGTTTGGTCACAGGGCTGTGACCCCCCTGGACTGTACCCCACCAGGACCCTCTGTCCATGGGATTTCCCAGACAAGAATACTGGAGTAGGCTGCCATTTCCTTCTCTAAGGGATTTCCCTGACCCAGGAATCAAACCCTCATCTCCTACATTGGCAGGCGAGTTCTTTACCACTGAATTACCTGAGAAGCCCCCATACATTTGGCTTCATGCCATATTTTCTTAATTACATATCTTATAATTGAAGATATATAATAATATATATAATCTTATATATAATAATATATAATCTTATTATTATTATAAGATTATAATTATTATTATATTATTATATATAATAATAAAATAATTATTATAATTATTATTCATCTAATTATTATTAATAATAATATATAATCTTATATATAATATAAGATAATAATCTTATCTTAAAATTGACAGTATAAATAAAAATGACAACATCCAAGCATTGAATATAATTTAATTATGACAGCTAAAAGATTAATCTAAGCCTAAAGAAAAATATTTTTCTCAATAACAGTAATATTTTCCATATAGGAAGTATATTTTTATATTATCACTTATCTCAGTCTAATGAATCCTATTTTATATATGTGATTTGTTACTTTATATCTCAGATGCGATGAATAATGCTATCATAGCCAACATAGACTCATTAGAAATTAGGTCAATAGGTAATATTGTACCATATCAACTAGCTACCTGCATCAGTGTTTGAAATAACATTTATGTTGGAGCACTATCAAAATTATAGTCTGATGGAAATGCAGTATACTAGAGCCAAGCAGAATTCATTTCTTAACTCTTGCAAGGACAAAGAAAGAACTTGGGATGACAAAAAGAAAGAGTCCCCTGTAATTTAATTAATTGAAAGAATAGTGTTTCATTATTTTAGGTCAAGATTAGTAACTTTATATTGCTAAATCTTTTGCAGAATCCAGAATCTAATTTTCCCTAACTTTGGTTAGAGACTAACCTTGAGGGAGAAACACTTATGAAATAAGTGACTTATGATACATTTATATTTTATAATTATAGTTATCTGTGAGTTTCTTTTGGTATGTTTCATGAAAACATAGAGTAGAAAACTGGTCTTGAACCCCTTGTGATTTAAAATAGTTCTATAACTAAATGGTTGATATAGATGGCATAAATGTAGATGATATTTATATATTTTAAACATCTGGTAATTCCCTGGTGCTCCAATCAGTGGTTAGAACTCAGGGCTTTCACTTCTAGGTCCCAGGTTCAATCCCTGGTTGAGGAACTAAGATACCCCAAGCTGCATAATGCAGCCAAATAAATAAATAAAATATAAACAAAAATAAAATAAGTGCACTTATCACATAACCTTTCTCTTTTCCACTTCTAAAATATTGTTTCTGGAAATAAGTTGCAAAACTGAAGAGTGTTTACAAAGTGTTATGAGCTATGCTTTCTCCATCATTGCAGAGAGGTTTCCCTCATTTCAAATTGAAGAACTCATTCTGCAATTTGTTTCAGCAATTGTCTGCTTTTATTCAGCGAAGTTCTAAGAAGAATATAAAAATATGTGAGTTTGAGAAATAATCACCATAAAATCTAAAAAGATAATCATAATTCCAACTCTGACAGTCATCTTGAAATTGATCATTGGTGGTCTGATTAGCTTCATCTTCATCTTGATTGATTTAAGCACAGTTAATCTTCAGTTCCATGCATGGTTTATTCCCATTTCCTTGAGGCCAGTTCTCAGAATTGCAGTAGCTTATGTTATGGCTAAAGCCTAATAATTATGTAGTTAATTTCTTTCCTCTTGTGGGTGTATTCAGTATCTATAAGACACCTCACAGGATATGGCTCAGAATATTACCTGTAGCCCTTGTAAAGGAACTAAATGTCCTTAATGACTACAATATTATTTTTTGGTCTTTAACTGTTTTCCTTCATTTCTGCACTTTCTCACTTCTCTGATCATACTTGTTCTTTGGCTACAGTTTTTCCACAGGCAAAAAGCAGTCAGAGGACATGAGGGCAAGGACCATAGGGTGCTGCTCTGTTTCGTTAACTTGGACAATTTAAATTCTTCATCATTTGGTTTCTCATCTGCAAAATGGGAATGCAATAGCACTTCCACATTGCTATCAGTGATAATAAATATTATATATATATATATATATATTTATATATATACTTGTAATAATAACTTTATTATATCTGAATTCTATTGTTGGTATATGTTATTTACCAGCATCTATTTTTGTCATTTCTATTTTTACCTCTAGAATATCAGTTGATCTCACGAAGATAATTTAAAAATTGAGCACTTGAAATAAGTACTCATTTCAAATGATTAAATTTTGAAGGGAAATTGAGATTATTGTATTGCAATTTCATCTATGATGTAAAAAATGCTTATTATCCTTGGTGCTTACTTTCCCCTGATGCACTAATAATTATAAACCACTTGAAACATCTTAACTTGTAAACCAAACAGTACATCCTGATAAGAACTTCATTCAATCCCAGTCAGGTAACTTAAATTTCTAAAGTTTTAGCTTGAGGCTTATGTTTAAAAACATTTAGAAACTCTCCTAACTTTAAATCATCATATATGAACTGATTCTTAGAAAATAGGCAAATTTCATGTTCATTTAAAAAAAGTATCAGATGAAAATGTCACTAATATATATAATTATGTGTGTATATATTAGTACTTCATGTGAAAGTAAACTTATTATATAGAGACATGTCTTGTAAAAAGTTGAATGTACCTAAACTTTTTGTATGGGAAAATATAGTTAATGTGATCATTGTTGTAACAAAGAAACTACTTTTATTTTTTAAATGGAGTTGAATTAAAATATTTTATTTCCAGAAAAAAATGTAATAGCTCTATAGTGAGGTATATAGTATAAAATGCATATTTATAAATATGTATGTGTTTTATATATTATTCATATATAGTTATATGTGTTATTGTATATAACTTGTATATACATATGTTTATGAAATATGCATATATATTACAATGTATCATTATATAATGTATTATTAATGCTACCACCAGTACTACTCTGATGTCTTATCTTATGGAACAAAGGTGATTCTTAAAGTTGGTTGAAAGAATAATTTATGTAAATTGATATTATGTCTCTAATTTCCATTGGGAAATTTGCTTTTCCATGTGAAAAGTACTAACAGAGTACCATAATATAGAATATCTCTAACAGTACTGTAGAAAGCCTTGGGACTACATTTTTAGAAATGACAGTATGTTAGGCTTGGAAGTACATTTTTGATGATTTTACTCTGTGTAACACACCATCACAATACATTGTGACTAAAAAACCACAATTTCTCTCTGACAGTTCTGTTAGTTGACTGAGCCATCTGGTATTTTTCCCTTGGACTTTCATGCAGTGACTATCAGATTTCAGCTGAGGCAGCTAGAGTCAAATGACCATCCCATGTGTTTTTTTTTTTTTTTTTTTTTTTTGGTTTTCCTCATCACTGTTTCAGTGTAGTCAATTTCCTTTATTCAACTGACCTCTATAGACTGTGTGATTTAAGGGACTCAGGCAAAAGCCACAAGACTTCTTCTGACCTAACCTCTGAAGACTCAAAGTCAACTCCATTACACTAAGGTCAGCCCAGATTCAATAATTTTGAAGAATCTCTATCTGCTACCATGAGCCTGAGAGCTTCTCAATACTTAATTATATTTCTGATGAGACTACTGTTGGCAGTGAACCAATGTTGGGTTTTTGAAATTTGTACTTCATCTGTCGACATTTGGAAGATCTGCATAAGTCAGTGAGGCAATATTTTTCAAATGATCAAATGCTTTGTACTACAAACCATGTAGAAGATTGTAAACAATCTTCTCAAAGTTCAAAACAAACAATGTATTTTAAAGTAGCAAAGTATCAAAAACCTCAATATAGTTTCAGAATCTGCATCAGAACTAACATTTAAGAAAACGTTATTTGTCAAGTTTTAGTTGGTATTAAAGAAAACTATTCACAATTGTCTGAAAAGTCTTTAAAATATTCCTATCTTTTCCAAATGCATAATTTTGTGAGACAGAATTTACTCTTTATGTTCCAGAATAGCATATTGAAACAGATAGAAGTCAAAAGAGGCTAGGAGAACTCATTTGATATCTGTTAAACAAGAAAAATCATACTATATGTGCCACTGGATTATTTCACTTAGAAAACGATCTTCAAGGTTTATTCACATTTTAGCATATGCCAGAAGTTTTGTTTGTTTGTTTGTTTGTTTTGTTTTGTTTTTAAGCTGAACAATACATCGTTTTTATCCATTTATTTATCTGTTGACCCTTGGATTGCTTTTCTCCTTTGTAAATAATACTAATATAAATATGAGTGTACACATCTCTGTTCAAGTTTCCTCTTTCATATCTTCATAAAAAATAATTGAAACATAGTTGATTTACAATATTAAATATTTCATGTGTACAACATATGATTCACAATTTTTACAGGTTTTGCTCTATTATTATAAAATATTGGCTATGTTCCCTATGCTGTACAATATGTCACTATATTTATGTTATACATAGTAGTTTTCTACATCTTTACCCTTAATACCCTCTTAATATCTTGCTACTCTTAATACCCTGCTACTATTTTGACCCACCTTTCCTCTGCCCACTGGTAACACTAATCTGTGAGTAACACTAATCTCTGAGTTTCTTTTTTTGTTACATTCACTCAGTTCAGTCCAGTCGCTCAGTCGTGTCCAACTCTTTGCGACCCCAAGAATCGCAGCAGGCCAGGCCTCCCTGTCCATCACGGACCCCCAGAGTCTACTCAAACTCATGCCCATCGAGTCTGTGATGCCATCCAGCCATCTCATCCTCTGTCATCCTCTTCTCCGCCTGCCCCGAATGCCTCCCAGCATCAGGGTCTTTTCCAATGAGTCAACTCTTTCCATGAGGTGGCCAAAGTATTGGAGCTTCAGCTTCTGCATCAGTCCTTCCAATGAACACCCAGGACTTATCTCCTTCAGGATTAACTGGTTGGATTTCCTTGGAGTCCAAGGAACCCTCGAGTCTTCTACAACACCACAGTTCAAAAGCATCAATTCTTTGGCTCTCAGCTTTCTTCAGAGTCCAACCCTCACATTCATACATGACCACTGGAAAAACCATAAACTTGACCAAATGGACCTTTGTTGGCAAATTAATGTCTCTGCTTTTTAATATGCTATCTAGTTTGGTCATATCTTTCCTTCTAAGAAGTAAGCATCTTTTAATTTCATGGCTGCAGTCACCATCTGCAGTGATTTTGGAGCCCCCCAAAAAAATAATCTGACACTGTTCCCACTGTCTGTCTCTCCATCCATTTCTCATGAGGTGATGGGACCAGATGTCATGATCTTAGTTTTCTGAATGTTAAGCTTTCAGCCAACTTGTTCACTCTCCTCTTTCACTTTCATCAAGAGGCTCTTTAGTTCCTCTTCACTTTCTGCCATAAGGATGGTGTCATCTGCATATCTGAGGTTATTGATATTTCTCCAAGCAATCTTGATTCCAGTTTGTGCTTCTTCCAGCCCAGCATTCCTCATGATGTACCCTGCATATAAGTCAAATAAGCAGGGTCTCAATATACAGCCTTGACGTACTCCTTTTCCTATTTGGAACCAATCTGTTGTCCCATGTCCAGTTCTAACTATTGCTTCCTGGCTTGCATACAGGTTTCTCAAGGGGCAGGTCAGGTGGTCTGGTATTCCCATCTCTTTCAGAATTTTCCACAGTTTATCATGATCCACACAGTTGAAGGCTTTGGCTTAGTCAATAAAGCAGAAATAGATGTTTTCTGGAACTCTCTTGCTTTTTTGATGATCCAGTGGATATTGGCAATTTGATCTCTGGTTCCTCTGCCTTTTCTAAAACCAGCTTGAACATCTGGAGTTTCTCATTTCACATATTGCTGAAGCCTGGCTTGGAGAATTTTGAGGATTACTTCACAAGCTTGTGAGATAAGTGCCATTGTGTGGTAGTTTGAGCATTCTTTGCCTTAGGGATTGGAATGAAAACGGAACTTTTGCAGTCCTGTGAACACTGCTGAGTTTTCCCAATTTGCTGATATACTAAGTGAAGCACTTTCACAGCATCAGCTTTTAGGATTTGAAATAGCTCAACTGGAATTCCATCACATCCACTAGCTTTGTTCGTAGTGATGCTTTATAAGGCCCACTTGAGTTCACATTCCAGAATGTCTGGCTCTAGGTGAGTGATCACACCATTGTGATTAGCTGGGTTGTTAAGATCTTTTTTGTACAATTCTTCTGTGTATTTTTGCCACCTGTTCTTAATATCTCCTACTTCTGTTAGGTCCATAACATTTCTGTCCTTTATTGAGCCCATTTTTGCATGAAATGTTCCCTTGGTATCTCTAATTTTCTTGAAGAGATCTCTAGTCTTTCCCATTCTGTTGTTTTCCTCTATTTCTTTTCATTGATTTCTGAGGAAGGCTTTCTTATTTCTCCTGGCTATTCTTTGGAACTCTGAATTCAAATGGGAATATCTTTCCTTTTTTTCCTTTGCTTTTCACTTCTCCTCATTTCACAGCTATTTTTAAGGCCTCCTCAGACAACCATTTTGTCTTTTTGCATTTCTTTTCCATGGGGATAGTCTTGATCCCTGTCTCCTGTACAATGTCACAAACCTACGTCCATAGTTCATCAGGCCCTGTCTATCAGATCTAGTCCCTTAAATATATTTCTCACTTCCACTGTATATTCATAAGGGATTTGATTTAGGTCATACCTGAATTGTCTAGTGGTTTTCCCTACTTTCTTCAATTTAAGTCTGAATTTGGCAATAAGGAGTTCATGATCTGAGCCATAGTCAGCTCCCGGGCTTGTTTTTCCTGACTGTATAGAGCTTCTCCATCTTTGGCTGCAAATAATATAATCAATCTGATTTCAGTGTTGACCATCTGGTGATGTCCATGTGTAGAGTCTTCTCTTGTGTTGGAAGAGGGTGTTTGCTATGAGCAGTGAATTCTCTTGGCAAAACTCTATTAGCCTTTTCCCTGCTTCTTTCTGTACTCCAAGGACAAATTAGCCTGTTACTCCAGGTGTTTCTTGACTTCCTGCTTTTGCATTCCAATCTCCTATAATGAAAATGACATCTTTTTTGAGTGTTAGTTCTAAAAGGTCTTGTATGTCTTCATAGAACCATTCAGTTTCAGCTTCTTCAGCATTACTGGTTGAGGCATAGGCTTGGATTACTGTGATATTGAAAGGTTTGCCTTGAAATTGAACAGAGATCATTTTGTCATTTTTGAGATTGCATCCAAGTACTGCATTTTGGACTCTTTTGTTGACTATGATGGCTACTCCATTTCTTCTAAGGAATCCCTGCCCACAGTAGTAGATATAATGGTCATCTGAGTTAAATTCACCCATTACAGTCCATTTTAGTTTACTGATTCCTAGAATGCTTACATTCACTTTTGCCATCTCCTTTTTGACATTCCCTAGTGTGTTCTAATTTTTTAGATTCTACACATAAATTATAACATACAATATTTGTCTTTCTCTGATTTATGTCATTAAGCATAATACCCTCTAGGTCTATCCTTGTTGTTTTTAATGCTAAAATTTAATTCTATGTCATGGCTGAGTGGCATTACTTTGTATGTATGTATATATATATATATATATATATATATATATATATATATATATATATATGTATATGTATGTGTGTGTGTGTGTGTGTGTGTGTGTGTACACACACACATACATATATGCCACATTTTTATCCATTTCTCTATTTGTCCTTTTGGTTGCCATTGCATCTGTTGGCCATTGTAAATAATGCTATTATAAATAATGGGGTACATGCATCTCTTCAAATTAGTGTTTTCATTTTCTTTGGATGCATGCACAGGAGTGGAATTGCTGTACAATATAGTAGTTCTATTTTTAGCTTTTGAGGAACATAATATTTCCCATGAGAACTGTGCCGATTTACTTCCACACACAGTGTATATGGATTCTCTTTTCTCCACCTCCTCACCAACATTCATTATTTATGGTCTACTAGATTATAGCAGTTCTGAAAAGTGTGAGGTGATTTCTCATTGTGGTTTTGATTTAAATTTCTGTGATGATTAGCAACGTTGAGCATCTATTCATGGGCCTGTCAAATACTGTTTTGGTTATTGTAGTTTTGTAATATAGCCTGATGTTAGGAAACATGATATCTTCACATCTGTTCTCCATTCTCAAGATCACTCTGGCCATTTGAGGTCTTTTGTGTTTCCATGAAAGTTTTTAAATTGTTTGTTCTAGTTCTGTGAAAAATGTCATTTGTATTTTGCTAAGGACTGCATTGAATCTGTAGATATTCTTGGGTAGTATGGATATTTCCACAATATTAATTCCTGAGATTTATAGTCACAGAATATTTTTCTGTATGTTTTGTCTAAAATTTTGTTCATCAGTGTCTTATGGTTTTCCAAGTATTGATTCTTTCATAGTGATAGTGAAAGTCACTCAGTCGTGTCCAACTCTTTGCGACCCCATGGACTATACAGTCCATAGAATTCTCCAGGCCAGAATACTGGAGTGGGTAGCCTTTCCCTTCTCCAGGGTATTTTCCCAACCCAGGGATTGAACCCAGGTCTCCCAAATTGCAGGTGATTCTTTACCAGCTGAGCCACAAGAAGAGCCCCTAATTCTTTCATAATGGCCAGCAAAATGACTGAGACTTAACTAAGTTTTATTTAGGAAAATAAATACTGAAAAAAATAGGTAAACAAATATGTAATAAGTACAAGTTGAACCAAAGCGTTTCTGCTTTCAAAAAGAGATATATAGTCAAAGACCAGAAAAACTCATGGGTATCCAGCCTTGCTTACCACAGTAACTATCACTTTCATCACTGAGAGTGAGGTGCAAATTTCCCTGCCTATTGTTGCGATCTAAATCTCTTAATAAATCCTGAACTGGAATTTTAGCAAGAAGGGGTGTAGTATGCTTTTGGACTCTCTTCAGAGCAATTGAAAGGCAAAGGAGAAAATCAAAATAGATTAACAGGAATTTTTAGAAAGTGACATATTATAAAAATTTACAAATTGTATTGTAGCAAAATAGCTATTCTTTTGGATGCAATTGTATGTAAGATAATTTCTTAATTTCTCATTCTGATATTTTTTGTTAGTGTATAGAAATGCAACAGATTTCTGTACATTAATTTTGTATCTTGCAACTTTACTGAATTCATTGGTGAGCTGTAGTAGTTTTTATGTAGCATATGTAGGATTTTCTATGCATAGTATCATCTCTAAAAGAGTTTTACTTCTTCCTTTCCAATTTTGATTCTCTGTATTTTTTTTTTTCTTATCTGATTGCGGTGGGTAGAAATTCCAAAAATATGCTGAATAAAACTGCCATAAGTAGGCAAAGTTGAATTTTCCTGAAGAAAATACTTTCAGTGTTTTGGGGTTGAGTATTACTTTATCTATGAGCTTATCATATATGTTTTTTTTTATGCTGAGGTAGGTTCACTCTCTGCCCACATTCTAAAGAGTTTTTATTCATAAATGTATATTACATTTTATCAAAATATTTTATGCACCTACTGAGATGATAATATACTTTTTATTCTTTACTTTGTTAATATAATGTATAACATTGATAGATTTGTGGATATTGAACAATCTTCACATCCTTGGGATAAATCCCACTTGATCAGGTTATATTATCTTTTTAATGTATTGTTGGATTTAGTTTATAAATATTTTGTTGAGGATCTTTTCATCTGTGTTCATCAGTGATTTCAGTCAGTAATTTTCTTTTATAGTCATATTTGTCTTGTTTTGGTATTAAGGTGATGCTGACCTCAGAATGAGTTCAGAAGCATTTCTTCCTCTGAATTTTTTTGGAATAGTTTAAGAAGGATAGGCATTAATTATCCTCTAAATGTTCAATAGAATTTACCTATAAAATCATCTGGTCCAGGAATTTTGTTTCTCAGGATTTTTTTTTTTTAATAACTGTTGTTGTTCAGTTACAAAATTTTATCTAGTTCTTTGCAATCCCATGGACTGCAGCACGGCAAGCTTCCCTGTCTTTCGCTATCTCACAGAGCTTGCTCAAATTCATGTCCATTGAGTTGGTGATGCTATCTAACCATTTCATCCTCTGCCGTCCTCTTCTCTTTTTGCCTTCAATCTTTCCCACATCATATTCTTTTCTTTTTTCAATGAGTTAGCTTTTTTAGTCTCTATGTATTCTATTTCATTGATTTCTCCTCTGATCTTTATGATTTCTTTCTTTTTTCTAACTTTGGTTTTGTTTATTCTTCTTTTTCTAATTCCTTTAGATATAAGGTTCTTTTTTATTTGAGAGTTTCATATTTTCTGAGGTAAGCCTATACTACTACAAACTTCTTTCTTAGAACCTCTTATATATAGCATACTATAGATTTTGGACTGTTGTGTTTTCATTTCTATTTGTCTCCAGGTATTTTTTAATTTCATCTTTGATTTATTCAGTTGTCCATTTGTTGTTTAGTAGCATATTATTTAGCCTTTAGGTGTTTGTATTTTTTTACAGTTTTTTCCTTTATAGTTGATTACAATCTCATAGCCTTATGGCTTGAAAACATGCTTGATATTGTTTCAGTTTTCTTAAATGTATCAAGACTTGTTTTGTGAACTAGCATATAATCTATCTTGGAGAATGTTCCATGTGCACTTGAAATATATTTGTATTCTTCTGCTTTTGAATTGAATTTTCTGTATGTATAGCCCATTTGCTCTAATGTGTCATTTAAGGCCAATATATCTTTAATGATTTTCTGTCTGTATGATCTGTCCTGTGATATAGATGGGAACTTTAATTATCCTACTGTTATTGTGTTAGTGTCAATTTTTTTTCCTTTATATTTCTTAAAGTTTGCTTTATGTATTTAGGTGTTTAGGTGCTCCTTTGTCAGATGCATACAGGTTATATTTTCCTCTTGGATTGACCCCTTGATCATTATGTAATGTCCCTCTTTGTCTCTTATTAGAGTCTTTGCTTCATAGACTATTTTCTCTGTCATAGGTATTTATATCCTAGCTTTCTTTTGATTCTCATTTGCATAAAATAACTTTTTGCATCCCTTCCCTTTCAGTGTGTGTGTATTTAGATTTGAAGTGAATTTCTTGTAGGCAGCCTATTTATAGATTTTGTTTTTGTATTCATTCAGCCACTCTTGATCTTTTAATTGGAACTTTTTTTTTTTATTTGTGGTGGATTTTGTCATACATTGAAATGAAACAGCCATGGGTTTACATGTGTTCCCCATCCCGATCCCCCCCTCCCACCTCCCTCTCCACCCGCTCCCTCTAGGTTTTCCCAGTGCACCAGGTCCGAGCGCTTGTCTCATGCATCCAACCCGGGCTGGTGATCTGTTTCACCCTAGATAATATACATGTTTCGATGCTGTTCTCTTGAAACATCCCACCCTCGCCTTCTCCCACAGAGTCTAAAAGACTGTTCTATAAATCTGTGTCTTTTTCTTTTCTGTTCTGCATATAGGGTTTTAACCCATTTCATTTAATTATTACTATGTCTGTTCCTCTTGCCATTTTGTTAAATGTTTTGGGTTGTTTTGTTATTTTTTTATTCATTTCTTCTTTAGTTATTTCTGTTATTAGATGTTGATATTAGTGTCATATTTGGATTCCTTTCTCTGTTGGATGTGCCTATTTATTATAGACTTTATTATTTATTAAAGACTTTTTGTTTGAGAATTTCATGAAGTTTATATGTATGTATGTATGTATGTATCATGAAGTTTATATGTATGTATGTGTATATATATATATATATACATATATATATTGTTTTAAGTCCCTTATCCCTTACCTTTAATTACATTTTAACAACTCTGCAATTGTACTCTACCTTCAAATACATTTTAGCAACCCTGCATTTGTACTCTCTCCTGCTCTCCTGCTCGTGATTACTGTTTTTGACATCATATTTTGCATCTAATTGCTTGTGTATCCTTTAACTACATATTGTGAATGTGGATGATTTTGCTACTTTTGTCTTTTATCCCTCCCACTATCTTTATATGTGGTTGATTTTTTTTTCTTTTACATTGTTGTATATTTGCCTTTTAAAAACTTTGTGTGTGTGTGTGTATATTTGTATATATATATATATATATATACATACATATATATATATATATATATATATATAATTGCTTTATACTTTTGTGTTGTAACATATATATTTGGAATGTAGAAAGGTGGTTCTGATGAATCTAGTAGAGAACAGACTTGTGGACATAGCAGGAGAAGATCAGTGTGGGATGAGTTGAGAAAGTAGCATTGACATATATTCACCTTTTTTAATGGGCTTCCCTGGTGGCTCAGATGGTAAAGAACCTGCCTACAACGCAGGAGACCCGGGTTCAATCCCTGGGCTGAGAAGATCCCCTGGAGAAGGGAATAGCCACCTGCTCCAGTATTCTTGCCTGGAGAATTCCTAGAAGCCTGGTGGGCTACAGTTCGTGGGATTGCAAAGTCAGACATGACTGTGAGGCTAACACACTTTCCTTACATAATTTTCATGTTTCTGGCCTTTTCTTTTACACATATCAAGGTCCTTTTAACATTTCTTGTAAAGATGGTTTGGGTGCTGAACTCTATTAGCTTTTGTTTTCTTTAAAACTTTTAATTTCTGCCTTAAATCAGAATGAGAGCCTTGGTGGGTAGAATATTCTTGGCTGTGTTTTTCATTTAGTGTGTGTTAGTCTCTTAGTCATGTCAGACTCTTTGTGACCCCACAAACTGTAGCCTATCAGGCTCCTCAGTCTATGGAATTCTCTAGGCAAGAATACTGAAGTGGGTTGCCATTCTCTTCTCCATGGTATCTTCCCAAGCCAGGGATTGAACCCAGGTCTCGTGCATTGCAGGCTGATTCCTTACCATCTAACCCACCAGGGAAGCCCAGGCTTTTCCTTTTCATCACTTTAAATCACTCTCTTCCATCCTTCAGAGTTTCTGCTGAAAAGTCAGCATAGCCTTATGGAAATCCCTTTGTATGTTATTTGTTGCTTTTTCCTTCCTATTGTGATATTTTCTATCTTTAATGTTTGCCACTTTAATTGCAATGTGTCTTGGTGTGTTCCTCTTTGGGTTAATCCTCTTTTGGTCTCTCTGTGCTTCTTGGACTTAGAGGTCAGTTTCCTTTCCCTGGTTAGGTTGATTTTCAAGTATTATGCCTTTAAATGTGTTCTCAGCCCCCTTTTCTCTCTCTCCTATTTATGGAACCCATATAAAGGCTTGCTTAAAACTCAACATTCAAAAAACTAAGATTATGGCATCCAGTCCCTTCACTTCATGGCAAATAGATGGAGAAAAAGTGGAAATGGTGACAGATTTTATATTTTTGAGCTCCAAAATCACTGCTGACAATGACTGCACCCATGAAATTAAGACACTCCTTGGAAGAAAAGCCATGACAAACATAGTGTATTAAAAAGCAGAGACATCACTTTGAAGACAAAGGTCCATATAGTCAAAGTTATGGTTTTTCCAGTAGTCATGTGTGGATATGAGAGTTGGACTGTAAAGAAGGCTGAGGGCTGAAGATTTGATTCTTTCACATTGTAGTGCTGGAGAAGACTCTTGAGAGTCCCTTGGACATCAAGGAGTTCAAATCAGTCAAACCTAAAGGAAATCAACCCTGGATATTCATCGGAAGCACTGAGGCTGAAACTAAAGCTCCAAAATTTGGCCACCTGATGTGAAGACTCAACACATTGGAAAAGACTCTGATGCTGGGAAAGATTGAGTGCACGAATAGAAGGAGGCGACAGAAGATGAAATAGTTAGATGGCATCATCAACACAATTGAGATGAGTTTGAACAAATTCTGGGTGATAGTGAAGGACAGGGAAGCCTGGTGTGCTGCAGTCCATGGGGTCGCAAAGAGTCAGACTTAGTGACTGAACAACAATATAATGTAAATGTTAGTATTGTTACTGTTGTAACAGAGGTCTCTTAAACCATCTTCATTTAATTCTTTTTTGTTTCCTTTCTCTCCTCAGTGTCAGTGATTTCTACTACTCTCTCTCCTATCTCTCTTCTCCATTTCTCTGTAACATTTAGTCTACTATTGACACATTATACTCTAGTTTCCATTTCAGTTAGTATACTCTTCATCTCTGTTTGGTTGATATTTTCCAACTCTTTGTTAAAAAAAAAATGTTTAACTTTTGTCTCTGTGCATCCATTTTTCTTCCAAATTATTTTATCATGTTTATAATCATTACTTTAAATCCTTTCTTTGTTAGACTTCCTGTATCTATTTCACTTAGTCCTTTTGTGTTTTTATCTTGTTACTTTGTTTGAAACATGTTCATCTGTTTCTTTTTTTCTAACTTGCTATTTTTATTTCTGTATATTTGATAGGTAAGTTACAATTCTTGATATTATAGAGGCGACTTTTGTAGGAAACATTTCTTGCAACCCAGCAGTACACTTCCCTCTTGTCAACAGAGCTATATGATTTAGGTGTGCCCCCATTGTGGACTACCTGCATCCTTCTGTTTTGGTTAGCAGACAACTGTGGGAAGTCTGGTAGGCTTCCAATCAGATTGGTCAGACCCCAATCTGATTGGTTTTCTGGCCCTTCCTTGTGCAGTGGCTGCTGGCCACTATTTGGCTCTACTGGGTCTGGAGGTGCCTTGAAACCTGGGGTCCCTAGGACTGGTGCTGGCCCACTGTTGAGTGGAGTCAGTGTCCAGCAGATCCTGGGGTTGATTCCTATCCACTGGTAGGGGAAGCTAGGTCCTGGGACTAGTGCTTCCCTACTGACAGGCAGAACTATGTCCTGTGGTGTGACTGCAGGGCCCAGGTGTCCCAGATTGCTGGTAGATGGGGCAAATTCCTTACACAGCTGGCTGAAGGGCCCAAGGTGTCCAAAAGTTGTGCTGGTTTGCTAGTGGGCAGGGCTGTAGTTTAATTAGTCCCAGGGTTGGTTATGTTTTGCTGGTGGGTTGGGTAGCTCCTGAGGTTGTGGTGCTGAGGTTGTGTTGTGGCTAGTGTCTGCCTGCTGCTAGGAGAGGTTACTACCAAAGGTAGAGCAGGCTTACTGGACGGAGGCTGGGATCTACCTGGTACCTGGGCAAGTGGTGGCCTGCTGGTAGGTGTGTTGGGTCCACAGGCTGCAGAGTTGTCATTGTCCTGAGGCTCTTCTTCAATTTTGGGGGATATACACCCAGAATGAAATTACTGGATTACATGGCAAGTCTATTTTTAATATTTAAAGGAATATCATACTGTTTTTTATACTATCTATACCATTTTACATTGCCAATGAAAAGTATATGGGGTTCCCACATCCTTGCCAACAATTGTTCTTTTTTTTTTCTTTTAAAGTAGTAATCCTAATGCATGTGAAATAGTATCTCACTGTTGTTTTGACTTTAATTTCCCTGATGATCAGTGATTTTGAGCATCTTTTGATGGCCTATTCATGACTTATATATCTTCTTTGGAAAAATGGTTATTTCCCACACAGGATTGTTTGCTTTTCTTGTTGTAGATTTGTGGCAATTTTTTATATATTCCAGAAATCAAACCCTTATCAGATATATTGTTTTAAAATATTTTCTCCCATTCTATGGGTTGCCTAGTCTCCCTGATAATTGCATCCTTTGATACACAGGTTTAAAAGTTTTGATGAAGTCCAATTTATCAATTTCTCTTTTGTTGCCTATGCTTTATGTGTTATATCTAAGAATTCATTGTGAAATCCAAGATCATTACTTTTTCCCTCTGTTTTCTTCTAAACTCTTTTCCAGCTTTTGTTCTTAAGTTTATGTCTTTGATCAGTTTTGATTGAATTTTTGTATCTGCTATAAGGCAAGAGTCCAAATTAATTTTTGCATATAAATATCTAGTTTTGCCACAACAGTTTGTTACAAAGACAGCTTTTTCACCCTTAACTGAATGGTTTTGACACACTTGTCCAAAATAATTTGATAATATATGTCAGGTTTATGTGGGGTATATGTGGGGTCTCTATTCTATCTCATTGTCTATTTTTATGCCAGTGTCATACTCCTTTGATTACTGCCACTTAGGAATGTACATATCCAGAATATACTACTGTTTACTCTGTTAAGTATAAAAAAATATTATAAAACAAAGACATTTGAGATTCAATAGGTGAAGAAAGATTTCTGGAGCTTCCCTTATTTTACTAGAGACGGAAATTTCTAAATGAGAGGCTACCATAAATCCTTTCTCTGGAGGGTTTTATCCCTATCTCTGCTTATTGATCAAGAGGCTTCTTTTGTATATACCTATAATGAATATAAAACTTTGTTTTTTCCTATTTAGTCTATCTTTTGATAGTTTAATTTACAAATCCTAACTGAGTGAACATGAGGGCACAGAAGAAAAGCTTTTCCTTCTTCACAGAAATAAGTTTAGAAATAATAAACTGTGAGACCTCAATCTTTTTTTTTTTTTTTAGTACTGTTTTGTCTCTTGGAATCACTTGAGATTTCATATGAATTTTGGGATGAATTTTTCTATTTTTGAAAAAAATGTCTTTCGGATTTTGATAAAGATTGTGTTGAATCTGTAGATTTATTTGAGTAGTATTTATGTTGTAACAGTATTAAGTCTTCCAATTCATGAACAGGGCGTGCCTTTGCACTTAATAATATTGCCATTTTATAATCCCATTTCTTTTTTTTTTTTTTTTAGTTGGAGGCTAATTACTTTACAATATTGTAGTGGGTTTTGTCGTACATTGAAATGAATCAGCCATGGATTTACATGTGTTCCCCATCCCGATCCCCCCTCCCACCTCCCTCTCTACCCGATCCCTCTAGGTCTTCCCAGTACACCAGGTCCGAGCTCTAGTCTCATGCATCCAACCTGGGCTGGTGATATGTTTCACCCTAGATAATATACATGTTTTGATGCTGTTCTCTTGAAACATCCCACCCTCGCCTCCTCCCACAGCGTCCAAAATAATCCCATTTCTTAAGCAACATTTTATTGTTTTCAGTGTGCAAGGCTTTCATCTCTGGTTCCATTTATTCCTAAAATTTTATTATTTTTTATGCTATTTTTAACAAAATTGTTTTTTGAAATTCTTTTTTGTATTATTCATTGTTAGTACATAGATATTTGCATATTGATTTTATATCCTTCAACTTTTCTGACTTTATTAGTTCTACTAGATTTTGTGGACTTTTTAGAGTTTTATATATATAAGACTATTTGATTTGTGAACAGATACAATTTTAAGTCTTCTTTCCAAATTTAGATGCCTTTTCTTTCTTTTTCTTGCAAAATTACTCTAGCTAGTACTTTAGGTACTACAGTGAATAGAAGGAATGTTCAATTATTAGAAAATAATTTTTAAGATAAAAATTCCCAAGAGAGTTGAAAAGGAGGAAAAGATGATCTTAAGGAGAAAAATAAAAGATCTTTCATCTTTCCCCTCAATCATAATGATCTTCTCTTTTACAAAGTAAATCTTAATTTTTAGCTTCATAGTTTCAGTTCTTTTCTGTAGAATTTAGCCTTAAAAAGTGTGGCTTTGAATAATTAGCAAGAATTGAATGAAGGTAATATACCCTTTTTTTTTTTCATTATGTGTGCTCACATTGATTATTTAAAAATGTATATATAGTACCAAAATACTAAATACAAGATCTTAAACCATACTCTTGAGATACTTTTCAGATCTGTAAGAAAAACTGCACCCAGTCTTTTAAATTTCCTTTTTGACTTTCTCTTTCTGAAAGTAAAATTTGACTATTCAAACTCTATGGGCTCTTCGTATATTATGTAGCTTAATGACTTGTATTTGAAAGCCTCACATATGTGTTGCTAATGTACTTATTTTGTAAGTTCTCTATGGTGATGGTCATAATGTGCTTTATAAAGTAAAATGAAAAGGAAACATTACCATAATAGCATATTTCAATAAGTATAGCTCCCTTTTTGATGTGTTTCTTTCAAGTGTAGAACTTTATAAATGCTATTTTACAGGCAGCCATGGCAACTGATGGACCTTTCTAATACCTACAGATTCATTTGAAAAATATTCAGATTGGCAATTTTCTGCCATAGGAAGGCTATATGTATGCCAGAGTATAATAGGATGGTCAATTGGCATCTAAGCACATAATCTACTAGTACCCTGACCTTGAACAGAGTGCACCAGAAGGAAAAGCCATGCTAGAGAGAGAACCAATGGCATTGAGTAAAGACAAGGCTGTTGTTTGCCTTTTGTTCACTAGTGTTAATTTGTGACTGTTAATTTGTTTTCAGTTTAGTTCTATGGCTGTGGAATATTAATTTCTAACAGTTAAATTATTTCCCAAAACATGTTCCCAGTCTTCTAGAAAAGAGAAAATATGTACATGACAAGGATATAAATACTAAATAATGATGTTTCTACTTTAGGTATTTTTTGAGATGAATTACTTCCTTAGTCAAACGGAATCAACATGCCAAATTACCATAGACGGAGTGGCTAAAACAATAAACAATTATTTCTCACAATTTTGGAATGTGAGAAGACAGAGATCAAAGTGCTAGAAGATTTGGCATCTGGTGAGAACCCTCTTCTTTGTTTGCACATACCCTTCTTGCTGTGTCCTCACATACAAGAGAGAGAATATCTCCTAAAGACCCCACCTCTAAATACCATTAGATTGGGTGTTAGGACTTTAAAATGAATATTGAGGACACAAAAACATTCAGTCCATATAAATTATCAATATTACCAATATATTAACAGATATAAAGTAAGAAGATCCATCTATAATATATTATTACAATCATGTATATAGATAAGATATTAAATTTGAACAAATGAAGTGTTTAAAATACTGTCTTACACATAAATTTGGACAGAAGGATTCTTGGGTGTCCAAGGCATTGTCTAGCAAATAATCTGGAGATTATTAAACAAATTTAACTTTGCTTTTTGTAGTCATTAGATCATTTCCTATTTTCAAGGGGTAGAAGTTTTTTTTTGTAGACAACTAATAATATTACAAATAATTTTATCTAAGTTATGCAAATTGATTTTGCTCAGGAAAATTTATATTTGTCACTTAGAAGGAAAATAATTCCATACATTACCTTTTATTGCCCTATAAGAAATAAATGAATTTTGCATGTATTAGCAAATTTATTTCAATATTCCTACAGATTATATTTATTTTCTGGAAGTTTCTCTTTGAGCCAGTTTTATTACTGGTTCTCCAAGTAAAGAATAACAATTTTTGATGAATGTTCATGTGAGTTATATCTTCAAGTTTCTGAAAATTACTCCTTAGCAGATACATAAAATATATACTGAATGAAAAGATCTCATTCAGGTACTATCCTCCATGGGGTGTTACTTAACTGGTCTGTCCAGTATTTTTATCAGAATAATTAGTGTAATTACAAGTTGAGTCTTTTCAGTCACGATACCCATTAAAAAATGACTAAGGTGATTATTTTAACCATTGTTTATATAAAATCCCTAAAGAATTATAAAAGAATGTCTAAGTCAGTGGTATAGGAACAAAAATATTTTGTATAAAATATGCTTAATTTTTTTTGAACTATATGTGTAACAAATTTTAGATAAACATAACTTCCAGTCTTTTAAATATAGTTAAAAAATATGCTTTTATACTGGTTTACTGTGGATTCTCCTTTTGAGATCCTGGTTTTGTGGTGTTTCAGTTCAGTTCAATCGCTCAGTCACCAACTCTTTGTGACCCCATGAGCTGCAGCACTCCAGGCTTCCCTGTCCATCACCAACTCCCAGAGTTTACTCAAACTCATGCCCACTGAGTCAGTGATGCCATCCAATCCTCTGTTTTCCCCTTCTCCTCCTGTCTTCAATCTTTCTCGGCATCAGGGTCTTTTCCAGTGAGTTAGTTCTTTGCATCAGGTGGCCAGAGTATTGGAGTTTCTGCTCCAACATCAGTCCTTCCAAAGCACATTCAGGACTGATTTCTTTTCTTTTCTTTTCTTTTTTTTTTTTCTTTTAGGATGGACTGATTGGATCTCATTGCAGTCCAAGGGACTCTCAAGAGTCTTCACCAACACCATGGTTCAAAAGCATCAATTCTTCAGCATTCAGCTTTCTTTATAGTCCAACTCTCACATCCATACATGCCTACTGGAAAAAACCATCGCCTGGCTAGATGGACTTTTGTTGGCAAAGTAATGTCTCTGTTTCTTAACATGCTGTCTAGATTTTGTCATAACTTTTCTTCCAAGGAACAAGTGTCTTTTTCATGGCTGCAATCACCATCTGCAGCAATTTTGGAACCCCCCAAAATAAAGTCAGCCACTGTTCCCACTTTTCCTCCATCTATTTACCATGAAGTGATGGGACCAGATGTCATGATCTTAGTTTTCTGAATATTGAATTTTTATGCTCCTATTTCACTTTCATCAAGAGGCTCTTTAGTTCTTCTTCACTTTCTGCCATAAGGGTGGTGTCATCTGCATATCTGAGGTTATTGATATTTCTCCCTGTTGATATTGCATTGATATTTCTCCCACAATTCATATTGTGGTGTTTACTTATCCTTTTTTCTACTCCAATGAATTCCAAGTTCCATAATGTTAAAATGAGCATGACTTTGCATCTCTGATTTTATATTAATCACAGAGTATTTTCAGGATCACTTTCTGCAATTGCTACAAATCAATAATTGATTATATAATTGCAACTGTATTTTTTCATATCTGGGTTATATTGGGGGAGAAAAAACCATGTAACTTTATAAGGCTGTTAAAGGACTTCTGTGTAGGAGATGTTTGGGTTGGTATGAAGCACTCCAACAGAAAGGGGACCAAGAAATTTTTTATTAAAACTTGTAGGGTAAAATTCTTTCTGTTCATATTATTTATTTTGAGTAACTGTCAATGGACGGGTGTGACGATGGAGATCCCTCTCCAAGCCAGTCTTTAGTATGCTACTGAATAAGATGTATTATGACCCAAATGAGGCACACCTGTTAGTTATCAAGATAAAAATACTATAGTGAAAAGACCAGAAGATTTGTCATTCTGGCTCAAGCACCTATTAGTAACATGATCTAAATTAAATCTGTTAGCCTAATTCTTAGTTTCCTGAATCTGTACAAACTGATTTAAGAGTCCTTTCTTAACTCATAGTATTACTGTAAGATAATATATATGTGAAACAAATTTATAACTAAAATTATTCTAAATAAATTTAACTACATTAAAAAAAAAACAGATCAGACTGAGAAGTTACTTTGAAATGGCTTAGAGAAATTGAAGATTTCTTTCTCATTTATAATTAATAAATTCGTTAGAACCAAAATAAAAATATAATTTTATTTAGGTTTAGCATTTTCTAGACCTTGGTTGTCCTGTAATTTGCCCCTAAGATTCCTTCCCCACAGTATGTCTGCATCTCTTTTTTCCTCAGAGACTATATAATAGCCAGGGCATGGAAGCAACCTAGATGCCCATCAGCAGATGAGTGGATAAGAAAGCCATGGTACAAATACACAATTGAATATTACTCAGCCATTAAAAAGAATACATTTGAATCAGTTCTAATGAGATGGATAAAACTGGAACCCATTATACAGAGTCAAATAAGCCATAAAGACAAACACCAATACAGTATACTAACGCATATATATGAAATTTAGAAAGATGGTAATGATACCCCTATATGTAAGACAGAGAAAGAGACACAGATGTGTAGAACAGACTTTTGGACTATATGGGAGAAGGCGAGGGTGGGATGATCTGAGAGAATAGCATCGAAACATATATATTATCAAGTGTGAAACAGATTGCCAGTCCAGGTTGGATGCATGAGACAAGTGCTCAGGGCTGGTGCACTGGGATGATCCAGAGGGATGGGATGCAGATGGAGGTGGGAGGGGGGTTCAGGATGGGGAACACATGTAAATCCATGGCTGATTCATGTCAACGTATGGCAAAAATCACTACAATATTGTAAAGCAAGTCGCCTCCAACTAATAAAAATAAATAAAAATAAATTTAAAAAATTAAAAGAGAAATCTATCAATGTATTTAAGACATCTTCATAGATATAATTTTGTCATGCTCTATATTTAGTGATGATTTCAATACAAGCTTTTAGACAAAGCTGGAGCTGCTCACCACTTATCTCCAATTCTCTTCTTTTTTATTCTTATTAGTGATAAAAGTAGTTGCTGAGATTGGAATGGGTAGTAAGAAAGGGTATGATGACAGGTAAACTCACCTTGAAATAGCGAAGTTCCTCTTGCTGAATATTTTCACCACAATTATGCACACTCATTGTTGGAGTTTTAGGAAACTGTAAAACCAAGTACAGATTCTAGTAAAGAGAGAATCTCTGCAAATAGTATTACCAGATTTAGTGAATAACATTAATAATACAAGGTACTCAGTTAAACTTGAATTTAAGAAAAGCAGTGAATATCTTTAGTCCAAGCATACCTAAAATATTTCATGAGATATAGTCATGACTAAAAGACTATACACTATCTAATGTACAAATTTTATTTGCAGTCTGTATTTCATCTGGTAATTCTATGTGCAATCTATGAAGTAAGTAATTTTCCGGAAGAGGTTGCTGTTCAAAAACCAGAATCAGCCTTCATTGGTTTTAGTATATGCCAATCAAATTATACTGACCAATGAAAGTAGGTAAGGCCGGGGGATTCACTGAAGGGGCTTTTCCTAGTTACACTGGTGACAGTTGAAAGACATTTCTGCCATTTGGTAAAGGACTGGGAGCGTGCAGCTATTATAATCTGCTGGTTTAATTGTATATAATATAACCATCACTATATTGGCAATGACTGATAATTAGAGATGAATGAACTGGAATTCAATAAATAAGTGAGATATTTATTTACCACCTGTTTAGTGTAAATCTTGATATACCTAGAAATAGAAATGGTACAAGTGAGAATAAGTTGCTAAAGATATTGATCAGTATAAAGTCTCTTGTAAGGGTTAAAGCAATGCAGATAAAGTCCTTATGTGCCATTTGTAGCCTACACAGGAACTTTAGAACCAAAATAAATCAAATTCATTTAGATCGTAGAGGCCAGGTGAAGCTAGATGACAATATCCGAAGAGAACGTTCTGCGACCTAAACCTGGAGGATGAAGAACTGGATTATAGATGGTTTAAATTCCACAGTACCTAAAAAATGTTGCTCTTAGTTTTAGTATTAAGTGAGAGATGTAAGTAAAGTTTAGCTATATTCCTCAGAGAAAAATGATCTCATGGATATGTGATGGGATTTTTACTCTTTTCCCCCATGTTTCCCTTTTTTTGTAAGGTTTCTTAGAAAAATTTCCTCTTAATAATATTTATCTTAGGAGCTTCTCAAAATCTCTTCTAAGGTTAGCTTTTAAAATGCTTGAAACTGTTTCAGCAAGAAGAGCTAAGAATTCTGGAAAGAAAATGACTTTGTCATACCCTGAATCTATTTATATACAGTATCATAATTTTATACTAAAAATCTGAGGCCAAGATACAGTGCTCTTACAAATATTTTTAAAAGTAGCAATGAGTGGCCTCAGAGGATGAGTGAATGCCTTTTAGATTTTCATATATTGTTCTCCTAAATATAGAAATTTAAATCTATATAAAACTTTACTTATATAAGACAAATGACATTGGTGAGTTGAATTATAAAGTTCATAATTATTTAGTTTATCTAATAGTTTGCTAAAAATCTTTTAAAATTACTTATAGTTAAGAAAATTTCTCAATTGCAGGTGTAAGCCTGTGCTGCTTGATTGTATTAGTGTATAGGCAAATATTTTTCCTGTTAAGTGTTGTGATTTGTTTGGTTCTCTCTTTAATGATATATATAAAATATATTTAGATCTAAGCTTTTTTTTAGTGGTCCTCACTTATTCCTGTGGCATTATAATCTATATCATAAGAAATAGAAGTTTCAGCAGTTGCTAAAATTTTTATGGTTGATAAAGAGAAGTGCTAGAAAGTAGAATTTAACACAAACCATAACTGACTTTGCAGACACCATAGCGTGAAGAAAATTCTAATCAGGGTTTCTGACTATACAAAGTGTAAAGCTTACCAACAAAGTGATATATTTTCCATTCTGTTTTAATAAACTCTGTTAAGCAAGTCTTTATACTTAGGAAACATGTATCTTTTAGTTTCTATAGCAAATATATTTAGGAATTTTTGGATATTCAGGACATTGAGAGATGTCTTTGGTTCTTGTGTTTCTTAAGACAGATTATCATTAGAACGGACTTCCAAATTAACACAGATAATCCCAGGACTTCCCATTTAAGAAGAAGGTGAAGAGAAAGTGCTTCCTTTATGATTGAAAAAGAGGTGCTGTAATCTCTTGACCTAAATATCTTTTCTCTAACATGGGCCGTGGCACTTGAAATTACAATCATTATAGTGTTATCATTCATTTACATTAAAAGAGTAATATATAACCAGACCCAGTATGGGATCTTCTTAAGTAAGGCAAAAATCCCAAAAGCTATAAATGAAAAATTTTGGTTTCACAGATATTTCTGTAATTGCAAAAAAGGCAACATCAGTCAAATCAAAAGGCAAATGACAGTCTGAGAAATTGATTACAACATGGTGTTTTCATTATAAATATTTTTCTCAATAAACAAACAAAGGCACTTACAAAATACTATGAATAAAACAAGCAGTCTTATGTAAAATGGGGGAGAATATAAATAAGCAATTCATAGTAGTAGGAATTAAGAAAATAAACATTAAAATCCTAAACACATCTAAGTAATAAGAGACCAGAAAGTTAAAACAATAACTTTTTTTTTCTCCATCATATAAGTAAAAAGGAAAAATGACTGATAAATGACTGAAATGTTAAATGACTTGAGCAAAATTGCATGGGTTTAAATAATAGCTCCATCCTTGGCTAGCTGTGTGATCTTAGACCAGTTAACAAACTTAGCTCTGACTCACTTTCAGAGATAATGGAGATGATGATGCTTGTCTTATTACAGAAATACTTCAGTATTGAATAAGCCCTTACATTAGTTTCTAGAACACTATAAGTCCTACATAACTGTTAACTGTTAATATTATTGATAACTATAGCTTTTGCAATTAAAATGGTTTCTTAGTGTTTTACAAGCCGTTAAGTACCTTTAAAAATGTTATTGTTACAATCATAGCTCAAGCAATAAATCTGAACAATTTATGACTTCTGAGACTGTTTCTGTATCTCTCAAATGCCCTTTCTAACCTTCTTCAGACACATAAAAATCCTACCTGGTATGCATAAGAGTGTATACAAATAATCTGATGAATAACAATTATAGCAAGTATGATCCTAATATTAAATTTATCCTCAGCTAAAACTGATATTGGACAATAAATTTAATGACTTTTTAAAAAATTTCCTGTTTTAGGAATTGCCTATATATTCTAGTTCATTCTGTTGTAGTATTTTCTAGTATTACCAATTCAAGGGTTTAGCACATTGTATTTGGGGCCTTGGAGTTACCAAATATTTTCATATGCATTCTCCCATTTGTGCCTATACAAATTATGTCATCTACATCATCGTATAAAAGGAAAAAATGAAATTCTTAAAATTAATTTGCTCAAAAGCTCACAGGTTAAAAAAAAAAGCTCACAGGTGACAGCTATTCCTGAAAGTACTCTCAAAAGTGTGACTTGCAATGTTATCAATGAAACAACTTGACAAGACTCCCTGTTTAGAAAGTCTAGAAATGGTTTGTGGTTTGTAAAGTCGTATGCTTTAATATAATACTTTTTACTTTCTCCTTTCTTAAAGCAAACTAATGTGCCTATGAACTAATATAGCTATTTAAATAGTTGCAGGCATGTGTATGACATAGCATAATGTATATTTCTTAATTCTCATTTATATATAACATATAAAAATCAAACTGTATTCATAGAGGATATAGAAGTTTCAAATTGTTCCACTTGCAGATTTACACAGTGCAATTGCATTTAATGGAATCCATAATATATTTTTATGAAGGAAATGCTTTTTATATTAAGATATGAAGCTGTGTGGAGCACATAATCTGTGTTATAGATATAGACTTGGACTGTGCACGTTCACCCGGTTGAATGGCACATCTGACATCTCCATTTCCCCACATTCTTAAAGGAAACAGAAAAGCAGCATAGACTCTGTACCCTGGGCCCAAACATAGTGAATGCTTTATTTTGTGTAGATCTTTTCTTTGGACTTGTTACCTTGGTTTTGCCTTCCCTGTTTCAGACAAATGGAAGTTTGAAAGAAGCATATCTTTCCTTTACTTCCTTACAACCAGTAATACCTGAATAAGGTAGGTAGCAATTGGATAACAACTCCAAGTCTTAAAAATCTTATTTACACACAAACCTGCATTCTTTTTCAAGACAGTGATGCTCCACAACATGGGAAACATTTCATAAATATTTTTCAGTACTTAAAACCTGACATTTGAATGGAAACTAATACTTAGGGACTCCTGAAAACACAGACACACATATAGAGATGCACACACATATGAACACACAGATATAGGAAAAAAAAAGAGGAATTGGGAGAATTATATTTTACTGTAAGGTTAGAGTTTAGAAGTTTTAAAATTAAAGAAAGTTAATGCTGCAGTTGTGTTTAGTATAAAGAAAATGGAGGAAGAGTAGGATGAACTGCTTTAAAAAAACTTGTCAGTAATATTGGTATGATAAGATTGATAGCTAAGATATAAAGGTCATATTAAATAATATTTTTAAACTTTGTACAATATATTTTAGATATTTTAAATTGTTTTCCCATTACACAAATTACTCAATGGTTACATGGAAGTCTTTAAAATGCAGTTATTCCTTACTGATCTATGAGCACCAAATGATATGAGGCTATATGGAAAATTTTTCTGCTTTATTTGTTTCAATGTCTTTTATTTCAGTATGCATTGCATGCATTTTTGAGTTGAGCTTTTCAGAAGCTTACATTTTAGCTTGATGAATGAAACAAGGTAGAAAAATATTCAGATTAATTAAGAAAAGTCTGAAGGACTTTAAAACTACTCAAGAAAATAACCAGGGAAATGCTTACAAAGTTTTAAGTGTTTTCCGTTTTCATCAGAACAGAATTTTAGGAGGAATATACATTTTTAAAGCATGGGATATGTGTGTGTGTGCATGTTTGGGTAAAAGTTACTAACTAGGGTAAGCATAGAGCTAGTTATTCAGTTGTATTTCTGTTAAGATTCAGAAAGAAATACACCTGCATTCCTGAAAGAAGGGATAAAGGAGGACTCAGATAACTTCAGGTATGTGAAGCCTTGAAGTCCTCTGTTGCAAACTAAAGTATTTTTGCTTCATTTATTTTTATTAGTTGGAGGCTAATTATTTTAATTAGTTGTAATTACTTTACAATATTGTACTGGGTTTTGTCATACATTGACATGAATCAGCCATGGAGTTACATGTATTCCCCGTCCCAATCCCCCCTCCCACCTCCCTCTCTACCCAATCCCTCTGGGTCTTCCCAGTGCACCAGGCCCAAGCACTTGTCTCAGGAATCCAACCTGGGCTGGTGATCTGTTTCACCATAGATGATATACACGTTTCAATGCTGTTCTCTTGAAACATCCCACCCTCAACTTCTCCCACAGAGTCCAAATGTCTGTTCTGTACATCTGTGTCTCTTTTCCTGTTTTGCATATAGGGTTATCATTACCATCTTTCTAAATTCCATATATATGTGTTGATGAATGGATAAGGAAGCTGTGGTACATATACACCATGGAATATTACTCAGCCATTAAAAAGAATTGATTCAAAT
>CM035303.1:62253401-62325197 GCA_020226075.1 Hydropotes inermis | reverse complement strand
ATCCCTCTGGGTCTTCCCAGTGCACCAGGCCCAAGCACTTGTCTCAGGAATCCAACCTGGGCTGGTGATCTGTTTCACCATAGATGATATACACGTTTCAATGCTGTTCTCTTGAAACATCCCACCCTCAACTTCTCCCACAGAGTCCAAATGTCTGTTCTGTACATCTGTGTCTCTTTTCCTGTTTTGCATATAGGGTTATCATTACCATCTTTCTAAATTCCATATATATGTGTTGATGAATGGATAAGGAAGCTGTGGTACATATACACCATGGAATATTACTCAGCCATTAAAAAGAATTCATTTGAATCAATTCTAATGAGATGGATGAAACTGGAGCCCATTATACAGAATGAAGTAAGCCAGAAAGATAAAGAACATTACAAATTAGAGTTTTTTATCCAGACCTTGGTTTTCCCTGGTGGCTCAGTGGTAAGGAATCCTCCTGTCAATGCAGGAGACTTGAGTTCAGTCCCTGGGTGGTGAAGATTCCCTGGAGAAGGAAACGGCAACCCACTCCAAGATTCTTACCTGGGAAATCCCATGGACATAGGACCCTCATAGGTTGCTGTCCATGGGGTTGCAAAAGAGTCAGACACAATTTAGCAACTGAAGAACAACAACAATCCAGACCTAATTTTCTATTTGCCACCTTGGATCACCCTGCACCCCATTCCATTATCACCTTCACATCTATGTTTCTGGCCACAATATGGCAACCTGACATTGAATAGCGCTATTACTTTAACAGTTAAGTTTGGAATTGTTGATCTCAGGCAATTTCAGAAAAGCAATTAAGTTGACAAAATTATTCATTTTCTTTTCTTTTTTTTTTATTTGTAGTGGATTTTGTCATACATTGAAATGAAAAAGCCATGAGTTTACATGTGTTCCCCATCCCGATCCCCCCTCCCACCTCCCTCTCCACCCGCTCCCTCTAAGTTTTCCTTGTGTACCAGGTCCGAGCGCTTGTCTCATGCATCCAAACTGGGCTGGTGATCTGTTTCACCCTAGATAATATACATGTTTCGATTCTGTTCTCTTGAAACATCCCACCCTCGCCTTCTCCCACAGAGTCTAAGAGACTGTTCTATAAATCTGTGTCTTTTTTTTCCTTCTATTCTGAATATAGGGTTATCATTAACATCTTTAAGTTTCTTCCATTATATTCTAGTGGTTAGACTATTTACTGTAAGCTCTTTTGTACTGATTTTTTTTTTAATGTACTTTGCATATATGTGTTTCCACTTCTGTGAGAAGCAGATTAAGATGGTGTAATGACACCAGGGATCATGCATTTTTTAAATTAGAATTCCTTTTAATCATGTATATTATCAAGGGTGAAACAGATCACCAGCCCGGGTTGGATGCATGAGACAAGTGCTCAGGGCTGGTGCACTGGGAGGACCCAGAGGGATTGGGTGGAGAGGGAGGCAGGAGGGGGGATCAGGATGGGGGATACATGTAAATCCATGGCTGATTCATGTCAATGCATGGCAAAAACCACTACAATATTTTAAAGTAATTAGCCTCCAATTAATAAAAATAAATGGAAAAAAAAAACAAAAAATAAAAAGAAAAGAAATGGGGATCGTGCATTTTTTAGCACAGGATTCCATCATGGTTTTATCTTCCAAGATTTTATGTGACTTTGAGCGAGAACTATTTACTTCAGGACCTATCAGAGAAAATCATAACAGCTAAAAGGAGGCAGTAGAGCATAGATTTAAATACTATTGATTCCAAAGTCGGACAGCCTTCCGTGAAGTCTTGGCTTTGCTATTAACACATACTGCTACTTTGGAAAGTTCAGTTCTTTGTCTTTTAACTTCTTATCTGTATAATGGATATGACATTAAACCCACAGGGAACCTGGTCTAATATGTTCAAAGACCTTGCTACATCATGCTGAGGTAAATTATGTGAAAGTTCATTGGGATGGACAAAGCAATATGAGTTAAAAACATATACAGAGTGAGAAAAACATAGTGATCAAAAGAATGGATACATTAAAATAAAGCAGTATTTAAAAAGGGCTCATCCATAGCCTCACTGAGGTAAGACAGCTATTTCAAAAGGGATCTTGTTATAAACTTTCTTAAAACAAAAAATGAAAGTGAATATCTGTTAAGCCATAGCAGGCAGGAAATGCCGAAGATGTTGACCTTCCCCTGGAAACACATGACTTCCATGTAGGCAGTGTAAATCTTGGAACTTCTGTAGTAAGGACAAAAAAAATATTTTAGTTATCATGAGGCTCAATAAATATCCAGTTTCAGATCATGTGAGACCTCATAGATTACAGCCAGAGTTGCAAAACAGGTACATTTAAGAGAGAGTAAAAAGTCCTAAATCACTGTGTTGCACACTTGAAACCAATATAATATTAGAATCAACCATACTTTCATTTAAAAAATAAGATTCCTAATTTATTTTTATAATTTGATTTTATATACTTTTTAAAGTATAGTTGATTTAAAACACTTTATTAATTTCAGATATATAGCATAGTGATTCAATATTTTTTACAGATATTCCATTAAAAGTTGTTACAAGTTAAATGATTATAATTTCCTGTGCTATGCAATATATCCTGTTGCTTATCTTTTTTTTTCTTTAGCTTTAGTTTTTTTTCCATTTATTTTTATTAATTGGAGGCTAATTACTTTAAAATATTGTAGTGGTTTTTGCCGTACATTGACATGAATCAGCCATGGAATTACATGTATTCCCCATCCTGATCCCGCCTCCCACCTCCCTCTCCACACGATCCCTCTGGGTCTTCCCAGTGCACCAGCCCCAAGCACTTGTCTCATGCATCCAACCTGGGCTGGTGATCTGTTTCACCCTTGATAATATACATGTTTCAATGCTGTTCTCTCAAAACATCCCACCTTCGCCTTCTCCAACAGAGTCCAAAAGTCTGTTCTGTACATCTGTGTCTCTTTTTCTGTTTTGCATATATGGTTAACATTGCCATCTTTCTAAATTCCATATATATGCTTTAGTATACTGTATTGGCCTTTATATTTCTGGCTTACTTCACTCTGTATAATGGGCTCCAGTTTCATCCATCTCATTACAAAAATATACAAGCAACTCCTGCAGTTCAATTCCAGAAAAATGAATGACCCAATCAAAAAATGGGCCAAAGAACTAAACAGACATTTCTCCAAAGAAGACATACAGATGGCTAACAAGCACAGGAAACAATGCTCAACGTCACTCCTTATCAGAGAAATGCAAATCAAAACCACAATGAGGTACCATTACACGCCAGTCAGGATGGCTGCTATCCAAAATTCTACAAGCAATAAATGCTGGAGAGGGTGTGGAGAAAAGGGAACCCTCTTACGCTGTTGGTGGGAATGCAAACTAGTACAGCAGCTATGGAGAACAGTGTGGAGATTTCTTAAAAAACTGGAAATAGAACTGCCATATGACCCAGCAATCCCACTTCTGGACATACACACCGAGGAAACTAGATCTGAAAGAGACATGTGCACCTCAGTGTTCATTGTTTATCTATTTTATACATAGTAGTTTGTATCTTTTAAACCCATAGCCCTATCTTTCCCCTCCCTTCTTCCCTTTCCCCACTGATAAACATATGTTTGTTTTCTGTATTTGTGAGTCTGTTTCTGTTTTGCCATATACATTTGTTTAATTTTTAGATTTTACACCTAAGTGATAATCATACAGTGTTTGTCTATGTCTATCTGATATTTCATTAAGCATAATAATTTTTAGGTCTGTCCACATTGATGCAAATAGGAGAATTTCATTCTTTTCTATGTTTCTATGTCGGAATAACATTTCTTTGTGTGTGGATAGCTTCCCTAGTGGCTCAGATGGTAAAGAATCTTGCAATGCAGGAGACTCAGGTTCAATCTCTGGATCAGGAAGATCCCCTGGAGAAGGGAATGGCTACTCACTCCATTCTTGCCTGGAAAATTTCATGGGCAGAGCAGGCTGGCAGGCTACAGTCCATGAGGTCACAAAGAGCTGGGAATGGCTGCACAATTAACACACACACACACTACATCTTCTTTAGCCATTCATCTGTTGAATAACACTTGAGGTGTATCCATAGTAACTGTGCTGCTGTGAACATTTGGGTGTCTGTAGTGTTCTTATTTTCTTCATGTATATACACAGGAGTGGAACTGCTGGATCATATGATAATTTTATTTATAGTTTCATGAGGAACCTCCTTACTGTTTTCTATACTGGCTGCACCAATTAATGTTTCCAGCAACAGTTTAAGGGGGTTTCATTTTCTCCACATACTCACCAAAATTATTGTAGAATTTTTGATGATAGCCATCCTCACAAGCATCAGGGGATAAATTATGGTTTCAGTTTGAATACTTTGGCCACCTGATGTGAAGAACTGAGTCATTGGAAAAGACCCTGATGCTGGAGAAGATTGAAGGTAGGAGAAGGGGATGACAGAGGATGAGATGGTTGGATGGCATCACCAATTCAATGGATATGAGTTTGAGTAAGCTCCAGGAGTTGGTGATGGACAGAGAAGCCAGGCATTCTGCAGTCCATGGGATCGCAAAGAGTTGGACACAACCGAGCAACTGAACTGAACTGAATTAGTGCTGCTGATCATCTTTTCATGTGCCTGTTAGCCAACTATATGACAAATTTGGGAAAATGCCTATTCTGGGCTTCTGCCCAATTTTTTATTAGTTTTTTTTTTAATTTTTATTATTGAGCTGTATGAGCTCTTTGTATATTTTGGATAGTAACATCTTGTCAGTCATATCATTGGCAAATATTTTCTCCCATTCTTTAGCTTCCTGTTCCATTTTGCTGATGGTTTCCTTTGCTGTACAAAAATTTTTGTCTGATTATATTATATTTGATAATTTCTGCTTTTGTTTCTTTTTCCTTGAGTGACAGACTCAAAATAATTGCTATGATTAATGTAAAAGAGTATTCAGCCTATGTTCTCATCTATGAACTTTTTGGTTTCAGTTCTTAAATTTAGGTTTTTAATCCAGTTTGAGTTTGTTTTTGTATATTATGTGAGGAATTGTCCTAGTCTCACTGGTTCACATGCATTTGTCCAGTTTTCCCAGCACCACTTACTGAAAAGACTGCCTTTTCTTCATTATAAATTCTTGCTTTTTGTCCTAAATTAATTGACCATTGCTGTGTGAGCTTATTTCTGAGCTCTCCATTCTGTTTCACTGATCTATATGTCTGTTTTTGTGTGAGTATCATGCTATTTTTATAACTGTAGTTTTATAGAATAGCCTGAAGGCTGGGAAGAAGATATCTTCAGCTGTATTCCTTTTTTCTCAAAATTGCTTTGACAATTTAGGTCTGCTGTCATTCCATATGAATTTCAGGATTATTCCTTCCAGTTCTGTGAAAAATGTCTTGAGTATTTTGATAAAAATTTCATTAAATATGTAGATCCCTTTGGGTAATATGACCATTTTAACAAAATTAATTTTTCCAATTCAAGAATGCAGGATATCTTTCATTTCTTGCTTATCATCTTCAATTTCATTAATCATTATTTCATAGTTTTCAGAGTATAGGGCTTTCACATACTTGGTTAAATTTTTTCCTAGGTACTTCATTTTTTTTGATGCAGTTTTAAATGGAATTTGTTTTTTTATTAATTTGTTTTTCTTATACTTCATTATTAGTGTATAGATATAGAAAATTTTCTGAGCAGTCTTATATCCCACAACTTTATCGGATTCATTTATTGATTAGAGTAGGTTTTTGGTTTAGACTTTATGGTTTTCTATATGAAGTATCATATAATATGCAAATAATGAAAGTTCTTTTTATCTCTGACTGCTGTGGCCAGACTTCTTCCAATACTGTGTTATGTGGAAGTGGTGAAAATGGACATCCTTGTCTTTTTCCTGAATTTAGAGGGACGACTTTGAAGTTTTCACCATTAAGTATGAAGTTAACTACAGTTATATCATAAATGGGCTTTATTATGTTGAGATGGTTGTGCAAACATTGATAATGGATTTTGTCATAAATGAATATTGGATTTTGTCAAATGATTTTTGGCATCTGTTGACTTTTATCTTTCCACTTGTACATGGAGTTATCATACTGATTGTTTTGAAAACATTGAACTATCATTGTGCTACCAGTATAAATTGAAACTGATCATAATATGTAACATTTTAAAAATGTTATTGAATTCAGTTTGTTATTATTTTATTGAATATTTTTAACTATATTCATCAAGAGTATTGGACAGTTTTTTTTTTTTTTGAATGTGTTTATCTGGTTTCGGTATCAAGGTAATGGTGGCTTCAAGGAATGAATTTGTTATTTTTCTGTCCTCTTTTTTTTTTATTTTTTGAAAAGTTTGTGAATGATAAGTATTAGCTCTTCTTTTATATGTTTGGTAGAATTTCCCTATGAAGCTGTCTGGTCTTGGGCTTTTGTTTGCTGGGAGGTTTTTTGTTTGTTTGTTTTCTAACAACTTCAATTTCACTGCTAATGATTGAGCTACTCAAATTGTCTATTTATTTTTGCCTCAAACTTACCAAGATGTCTATTCCTAGAAATTTGTCCATTTCTTCTAGGTTGTCCAATTTGTTGGCATACAACTGTTTGTAGTATTGTCTTATGGATTTTTGAATCTCTATGGTTTCAGTGGTTATTTTTCTCTGTCATTTTTCATTTTGATTATTTGCATCCTCTCTCTTTTCTTCTTGATAAGCATGGTTAAAAGTTTATTAGCTTGCTTATATTTTTTAAACAAAGCTTGGATTCATTTATTTTCCTTTGATATATCTCTATTTTATTTATTTCCTCTGATCTTTATTGTTTCCTTTATTCTGATAACATTGAGTTTTGTCCTTATTTTTCTAATTCATTTAGGTGGTAAGTTAGGTGATTTGAGATTTTTCTTATTTCTTGAGGAGAACCTATAGTGCTCTGAATTTTCCCTCTTGAAACTGGTTTGCAGAAGCACATATATTTTGGAAAGCTGTGCTTCCATTTTCATTTCTCAAAGTATTTTCTGTTTTCCTTTTTTATTTCATTGTTGGCCTATTGGTTTTTAAGCTTCACATTGTTCAGTTTCCACATGTTTTGTTCTTTTCCTATTTTCCTCATGCAGTTGATGTCTAGTTTTATAAAATTGTGTTCAGAAAATAATGATTGATATAATCTCTGTCCTCCCAAATTGACTGAGACTTTTTTGTAACCTAGTATAAAATCTATCTTGTAAAATATTCCAAGTGAACTTGGGAAAAATGTGTATTCTGCTATTTTTGGAGGTGATATCGTACAGATACTAATTAAGATCAATTGATCCATTGTGTTATTTAAGAACACTAAATACCTTATGATTATACAGTGGAAGTGAGAAATAAATTTAAGGGACTAGATCTGATAGAGTGCCTGATGAACTATGGATGGAGGTTTGTGACTTTGTAGGCGAGATAGTGATCAAAACTATCCCCATGGGAAAAAAAATGCAAAAAAGCAAAATGGCTGTCTGAGGAGGCCTTACAAATAGCTTTGAAAAGAAGAGAAGCAAAAATAAATGGAGAAAAGGAAAGATATTCCCATTTGAATGCAGACTTCCAAAGAATAGCCAGGAGAGATAAGAAAGCCTTCCTCAATGATCAATGCAAGAAATAGAGGAAAAAAACAGAATGGGAAAGACTAGAGATCTCTTCAAGAAGATTAGAGATACCAAGGGAATATTTCATGCAAAGATGCACTTGATAAAGAACAGAAATGATACGGACATAACAGAAGCAGAAGATAGTAAGAAGTGGTGGCAAGGATACACAGAAGAACTGTATAAAAAAGATCTTCATGACCCAGATAATCACGATGGAGTGATCACTTAGAGCCAGACATCCTGGAATGTGAAATTAAGTGGGCCTTAGAAAGCATCACTACAAACAAAACTAGTGGAGGTGATGTAACTCCAGTTGAGCTATTTCAAATCCTGTGCTATGAAATTGCTGCACTCAATATGGTAGCAAATTTGGAAAACTCAGCAGTGTCCAGAGGACTGGAAAATGTCAGTTTTCATTCCAATCCAAAAGAAAGGCACTTCCAAAGAATGCTCAAACTATGACACAATTGTACTCATCTCACATGCTACTCAAGTAATGCTCAAAATTCTTCAAGCCAGGCTTCAGCAATACATGAACTATGAAATTCCAGATGTTCAAGCTGGTTTTAGAAAAGGCAGAGGAGCCAGAGATCAAATTGCCAACAACGGCTGGAGCATCAAAGAAGCAAGAGAGTTCCAGAAAACATCTATTTCTGCTTTATTGACTCTGCCAAATCCTTTGACTGTGTGGATCACAATAAACTGTGGAAAAGTCTGAAAGAGATGGGAATACCAGACCACCTGACCTGCCTCTTGAGAAACCTATATGCATGTCAGGAAGCAACAGTTAGAACTGGACATGGACCAACAGACTGGTTCCAAATAGGAAAAAGAGTACGTCAAGGCTGTATATTGCCACCCTGCTTATTTAAATCATATGCAGAGTACATCATGAGAAATTGTGGGTGGGAAGAAGCATAAGCTGGAATCAAGATTGCCAGGAGAAATATTAATAACCTAAGATATACAGATGACACCATCCTTATAGCAGAAAGTGAAGAGGAACTAAAAAGCCTCTTGATGAAAGTGAAAGAGGAGAGTGAAAAAGTTGGCTTAAAGCTCAATATTTAGAAAACTAAGATCATGACATATGGTCCCATCACTTCATGGGAAATAGATGGGGAAACAGTGTCAGCCTTTATTTTTCTGGGCTCCAAAATCACTGCAGATAGGGATTGCAGCCATTAACATAAAAGACGCTTACTCCTTGGAAGGAAAGTTTTGTCCAACCTAGATAGCATATTAAAAAGCAGAGACATTACTTTGCCAACAAAGGTCCATCTAGTCAAGGCTAGCTAGTTAAGGCTAGATGGACCTTTGTTGGAAAAGTAGTGTCTCTGATTTTTAATAAACTAAGTTGCTCGTATTTTTCTTCCAAGGGTCAAGCATCTTTTAATTTCATGGCTGCAATCACCATCTGCAGTGATTTTGGAGTCCAAGAAAATAAAATCTGTCACTGTTTCCACTGTTTCTCCATGTATTTGCCAGGAAGTGATGGGACTTGATGCCATCGTCTTAGTTGTTTGAATGTTGAGTTTTAAGCCAACTTTTTCATTCTCCTCTTTCACTTTCATCAAGAGGCTCTTTAGTTCCTCTTCACTTTCAGCCATAAGGGTGGTAGCACACACACATATGAGGTTATTGATAATTATCCTAACAAAGTTGATTCTAGCTTGTTGTTCATCCAGCCCGGAATTTCACATGATGTATTCTGATTATAAGTTAAATAAGCTGGGTGACAATATACAATCTTGATGTACTCCTTTCCCAAGTTGGAACCAGTCTTGTTTTCCATGTCCACTTCTCACTATTGCATCTTGCCCTGCATATGGATTTCTCAGGAGGCAGGTAAGGTTGTCTGGTGTTCCCATCTCTTTCAGAATTTTTCACAGTATTTGTCATATACAGAGCCAAAGGCTTTGGCGTAGTCAATAAAGAAGAAGTAGATGTTTTCTGAAATGCTCTTGCTTTTTCGATGATCCAACAGATGTCACCAATTTAATCTCTGATTCCTCTGCCTTTTTAAAATCCAGGTTGAGCATCTGTAACGTCTCCATTCATGTACTGTTGAAGCCTGGCTTGGAGTATTTTGACATTACTTTGTCAGCTTGTAAGATGAGCGCAATTGTGCAGTAGTTTGAACATTCTTTGGCATTGACCTTCCTTGGGATTGGAATGAAAACTGACCTTTTCTAGTCTTGTGGCCACTGCTGAGTTTTCCAAATTTGCTGACATAGTGAGTGTAGCACTTTCACAGCATCACCTTTTAAGATTTGAAATAGCTCAGCTGGAATTCTATCACCTCCACTAGCTCTGCTTGTAGTGATGCTTACTAAGGGCCACTTGACTTCACATCCCAGGATGTCTGGCTCTAGGTGAGTGTCCACACCATTGTGGTTGTCTGGGTCATGAAGATATTTTTGGTATAGTTCTTCTATGTATTCTTCCCACCTATTCTTAATATCATCTTCTGTTCTGTCCATAACATTTCTATCCTTTATTGTGCCCATCTTTGCATGAAATGTTCCCTTGATATCTCTAATTTTCTTGAAGAGATCTCTAGATTTTCTCAGTCTATTGTCTTCTTCTCTTTCTTTGCACTGATCACTGAGGAAGGCTTTCTTATCTCTCCTTGCTATTTTTTGGAACTCTGTATTCAAGTGGATCTATCTTTCCTTTTCTCATTTGCTTTCAGCTTCTCTTCTTTTCTCAGCTATTTGTAAGGCCTCCTCAGACAACCATTTTGCCTTTTTCCACTTCTTTTTCTTGGGGATGATCATGATCCCTGCCTCCTGTACAATGTCATGAACCTCCATCCATAGTTCTTCAGGCACTCTGTCTAACATATCTAGTAGCTGGAATGTATTGACACTTTCACTGTATAACTATAAGGGATTTGATTTAGGTCATACCTGAATGGCCTAGTGGTTTTCCCTACTTTCTTCAATTTAAGTCTGAATTTTCCAATAAGGAGTTCATGATCTGAGCCATGGTCATCTCCCAGTCTTATTTTTGCTGAGTGTATAGAGCTTCTCCATCTTTGGCTGTAACCAATATAATCAATCTGACTTTGGTTGAAATTGACCATCTGGTGATGTCCATTTGTAGAATCTTCTCTTGCATTGTTGGAAGAGGGAGCTTGTTATGACCAATGCTTTCTCTTGGCAACATTCTGTTAGCCTTTGCCTTGCTTCATTTTGTACTCCAAGGCCAAATTTGCCTGTTACTCCAGGTATCTCTCGACTTCCTACTTTTGCAATCCTTCCCCTATGAAAAAAAGACATCTTTTTGGGGTGTTAGTTCTAGAAAGTCTTGTAGTCCTTCATAGAACCACTAAACTTCAGTTTCTTCAGCCTTACTGGTTTGGGCTAGTCTTGGATTGCTATGATTTTGAATGGTTTGCCTTGGAAATAAACAGAGATCATTCTGTAATTTTTGAAATTGCACCCAGACTTTTTGCTAACTATGTTGACTATGAATTCTGTTCCATTCATTTCTTCCTAGGGATTCTTGCCCACAGTAGTAGATATATGGTCATCTGAATTAAATTCGCCTTTCCAGTTCACTTTAATTAACTCATTGCTAAAATGTTAATGTTCACTTTTGCCATCTCTTGTTTGTCCACTTCCATTTTACCTTGATTCATAGACCTAACATGAATCCAGGTTCCTATGCAGTATTGTTCTTTACAGCATCAGAATTTACTTCCATCACCAGTCACGTCCACAGTTGGAAGTTGTTTTTGCTTTGGCTCCATCTCTTCATTCTTTCTGGAGTTATTTCTATATACTTCTCCAGTAGCATACTGAACTCCTACCATCCTGGGAAGTTCATCTTTCAGTGTCATATCTTTTTGCCTTTTCATACTTTTCATGGGGTTCTTAAGGCATGAATAATGAAGTGGTTTGCCTTTCATTCTCCTGTGGACCAAGTTTTTTCAGAAGTCCCCACCGTGACCTGTCCAACTTTCTTGACCTTACACAGCATAGTTCATAGTTTCTTTGAGTTAGACAAGGCTGTGATCCATGTGATCAGTTTGATTAGTTTGCTGTGTCTGTGGTTTTCATTCTGTCTGCCCTCTGATGGAGAAGGAAAGATAAGAGGCTTATGGGGGCTTCCTGATGGAAGAAACTGACTGTGGGGAAACTGGGTCTTGTTCTGATGGGCGGGGCCATGATCAATAAATCTTTCATCCTATTTTTTGTTGATGGGTGAAGCTGTGTTCCCTCCTTATTGTTTGACCTGAGACCAAACTATGGTGGAGATAATGAAGATACCTCACAGTGCCACACTAATTGCTCCCAACCCTGCAGCAGGCTACTGCTGATTGATGTCTCCACTGGAGCCTCCTGGACATTCATATGCAAGCCTGGGTCAGTCTCTTGTGGGGTCAATGCTCCTTTCTCCTGGGTCCTGGTGCACAGTGTTTTGTTTGTGCCCTCCAAGAATCTGTTTCCCCAGTCCTGTGTATGTTCTGTAATAAAATCCCACTGGCCTCAAAGTCAAATTCCCTAGGGGTTATCAGTCCCTTTGCCAGATCCCCTGGTTGGGAAATCTGTTGTGGCTCCTAGAACTTTCTTAACAATGTGAGAATTTCTTTGGTATAATTGTTCTACAGTTTGTGTGTTACCTGCTTGGTGACCCTATGGTGGGGTTAATGGTGACCTCCTCCAAGAGGGTTTATGCCACAGGCTATGTTACCCAGGTGTGCTGCACCCAGAGCCCCTGTCCCTGTGGCAGGCCACTGCTGACCCATACCTTTGCAGATGACTCAGACACAGGTCTGGCTTAGTCTCTGTGGAGGTCTCTGGGTCCTGGTACTCAAAAGGTTTTGTTTGAGCCCTCTGAGTGTCTCTGACAGGTATGGGGTTTGAGTCTAAACTCAATTTTGCCCCTTCTGCCATCTTGCTGTTTCTTCCCCTTTGCCCTTGGATGTGGGGTATCTTTTTTGGTAGGATCCAGCATTATGTTGTCAATGATTGTTCAGCAGTGAGTTGTAATTTTGGAATTCTTGCAGAAAATGAATGTACATCCTTCTACTCTGCCACCTGGTAAATATCAGTATTTACTGTATATATTTAGATGCCCCAGTATTGTGTGCATATATGTTAATAATGAGTATAACTCTTTTGTCTTGTATTCACCCCTTTATCATTATATAATGTCCTTTTTTGTCTTTTGTTACAGGCTTTGTTTTAAAATCTATCCTGTCTGATATCACTGTTGCTACCCCTTCTTTCTTGTTTCCATTTACATGAAATTTATTTTCCCATCCTCTCAATTTGTCTGTATGTCTTTCATTCTCAAATAAGTCTCTTGTACATAGCTTATTGAAAGCCTCTTTTTTAGTCCAATTAGCCACCCTATGTCTTTTGATCAGGATATGTAATTCATTGACATGTAACATAATTATTGATAAGTATGCATTTATTGCTGTTTTATTATTTGTTTTCTGGTTGTTTTTTTTGGTAACTTTCTGTTCATTTCTTCATCTTTTTTTGTTCTCCCATTGTTATTTGATGATTTTCTTTTCTAACATGCTTGAGATCCTTTCTGTTTAGTTTTTGTGTATCTACTTCAGTTTTTGATTGTAGTTACCAAGGGGTTCATATATATTGTTGTGCTCATGCTCAGTCATGTCTGACTCTTTGTGACCCTATGGACTTTGTCCTGCCAGGTTCCTCTGTCCATGGGATTTTCTCAGCAAGAATACTGGAGTAGGTTGCAATTTCCTTCTCCATGGGATCTTCCTGACCCAGGGAATAATCCCATACCTCCTGTGTCTCCTGCATTTATAAGTGGATTCTTTAACACTGAGCCACTGGGGAGGCTGCCATATATTTGACCCATAATCATATTTACTTTATTTAAACTAATAGTCATCTGACTTCAAACACATTTCAAGATCTACATTTTTTCTCCTCTCTCACTTTTTGTATTTTTGATGTCATATTTTACATCTTTATGCTCCTCCCTTCATTGTTTATTATAGTTACAATTGCCTTTACAATTTTTGTCTTCCCATCTGCACACAGGCTTATATAAGTGATTTTCAGTCTTTACTATATATTTATCTTTTCTATTGGAGTTTTCCCTTTCCTATATATTCTTACTTCTTTTCCATTTAGAGAAGACCCTTCAACATTTCCTTAAGGGTAGATTTAGTGTTGCTGAATTCCTTTCAGTTTTTGCTTGTCTGAGAAGTTCTTTATCTCTCCTTCTTTTCTAAATTATAATCTCACTGAGTAGAATATCCTAGTTTGCAGATTTTTTTTCCTTTTAACATTTTGAGTATATCATCCTACTCCAGTCTAGCCTGCAAGATTTCTGGATAGAAATCAGCTGAAAGCCAATTACCGTTTATATGACTCTTTTTTTTTCTTGCTGAATTTAGAATTTTCTAATTATCTTTAACTTTGATATCTTAATTATGATATATCTTGGGGTATATCTGTTTGGGTTCATCTTGAGTTTGAATTTTTTCCTCATTTAGGTCACCACGCAGCATTGTATAAAATTCCCTGTGCCATACAGTAGGTTTCATTAATTATACATTTTATACATAGTAGTGTATATATTTAAATCCCAATCTCCCAATTCATCCCACCACCACTTTTCTCCCCTTGAATCCATACATCCCTTTTCTACATCTATGTTTTTATTTCTGCTCTGCAAATAAGTGTGTGTGTGTGTGTGTGTGTGTGTGTGTGTGTATGTGTGTGTTTTATGTAAATGATACCAAGTTATTCCCTGGTACAAAAGTGGTTTAAGTGGTTTTTCCATTGCAATTAAATAAAATACAGACTCCTGTCTGTGGCCTGCAAAGCCCTGCTTGGAGCAGTTCATGCTTCTTTTCATAATACTCTACCTTTTGTTCCTTATGCTCCAATCTTCTTTCATTTCCTTGAACACAGCAGGGTTACTCCTGCTTAGTGCCTTTGACACTATTATTTCTTTTGTCCTTCTGCAATGCATCACACGACATAGCTGGCTTCTTCTCTTTTGAGTTTCACCTAAGTGAGTCCTTTTCGAGCCACCCCATGTAAAGTAACCACTATTCACTATTTTCTGTAATAACACCCTGAGTGTTTCCTTCATAATGCTTAATATGAATTCTAACTTTATTTCAAATCATTTAGTTATTTATTATTTATCTTATCCACTAAAACATAAGCTCATGAGGGTAGGAACTATGTGTTACTTACTGATGATTCCATAGTGTTTAGCACACAGATTGGAATAGATAAGCAACTAACAGTTATTTGTGAAGTGAATGTATCATTGTTGTTAATATCAGATTATTTTTTTTAATTCATTCAATACATTACCAAAAATCCTTGTTCAGTTCAGTTCAGTCGCTCAGTCAGGTACAACTCTTTGCAACACCATGAACCGCAGCACGCCAGGCCTCCCTGTCCATCACCAACTCCTGGAGTCCACCCAAACCCATGTCCGTTTTGTCAGTGATGCCATTCAATCATCTCATCCTCTATTGTCCCCTTCTCCTGCCGTCAATCCCTCCCAGCATCAGGGTCTTTAGCATTGAGTCAGCTCTCCATATCAGGTGGCCAAAGTATTGGAGCTTCAGCTTTCAACATCCAATGAAAACCCAGGACTGATCTCCTTTAGGATGGACTGGTTGGATCTCATTGCAGCCCAAGAGACTCTCAAGAGTCTTCTCCAACACCACAGTTCAAAAGCATCAATTCTTTGGCACTCAGCTTTCTTTATATTCCAACTATCACATCCATACATGACTACTGGAAAAACCATAGCCTTGACTAGATGGGCCTTTGTTGACAAAGTAATGTCTCTGATTTTTAATATGCTATCTAGGTTGGTCATAACTTTCCTTCCAAGGAGCAAATGTCTTTTAATTTCATGGCTGTAATCACCATCCAATACATTTCCAAAAATCCTTGTAGGATAAGACAAATTGTTCCAGAGTAGCAAAGTACATTAGTGGCAGTAATAACCAAGTATGACTTAGAATTGCATAAAATGCCTAAGATCTATAATGATTCAACAGAGGTCTAAGGATCAGAAATTATACTAATATGTTTTGGAAATTTGTGTGAGTGGATCCTAAGCCTCAAATGTTTTTCTCTTCTTACTAGATTATACTAACTTGAGGGCAATGCTTATCCTTTCTGTAATCCCTATCTCAAATATCTGTGTATTATAGATGGCCAATAATAGCAATCAACTGCCAATCTCTGCATGTTGGCTTCAACTGATAATGAAGGAATAGAAAGAATGAAAAAGACTCAAATCAAAAGTCACTCAGTCATGTCTGACTCTTTGTGACCCCATGGACTGTACAGTTCATGGAATTCTCCATGGAATACTGGAGTGGGTAGCCTTTCCCTTCTCCAGGGCATCTTCCCAACCCAGGGATTGAACCCAGGTCTCTTGAATTTCAGGTTGATTCTTTACCAGCTGAGCCAAACGAGAAGCTCAAGAATACAGGAGTGGGTAATCTATCCCTTCTCCAGCGGATCTTCACAATCCAGGAATAGAACTGGGGCCTCCTTCATTGCAAGAGGATTCTTTACCAAATGAGCTATTTAGTATAATCATTAATATCATATGAAACTATTATTCTATTGAAAGGAAGCCCAAATGAAAGCCTAATAGAACAAATGACTTATGTAATGTTATAATTATAATATTGGGAAGCTAGTTCAGACTTTCTCATGACCTTTATTAAAGGATGATGTAAAACTAAGATTAAAAGAGACTACAAGACAAATACTGTTCTTTCTCCTGTCAGTTTTCAAAGTCAGTTCTGTTTATGTGAGAAAAATAAAATCCCAGGTAATATGAAAGATACTTTGCTGTCAAAGCAATTTTTTTATGTTCAAAGAGAATGGAGATAGACAGAAGAGGTATTGTTATAAAACACAACCAATAGTGGGAGTATGGGCTACAGCCAGAGGTACTTTTTTCCAGAAATCAAGGTAAAGTGAATAAGTATAACTTAAATAAGTGGGCCTTGTGAATATAATACGGAGTAGGGGAGAGTGTGCTAAGAGCTAATTTTACGTTTCAGAGTCTAGACTGATTTAAACAGTTTTGATACAAATGCTTTCTAGAGAAATTTCCTTTTCATAGCCTTTGCCCAACTAGAAGCTAATCCTTTAACTTTTTAAATACAAAGTATTGCTGGTGTTGTCCTACTTTTACTGTGGTCTATCTGTATAGTTTTTATAGTTCATATAATATTTTTATATACATTCATAAATTCACTTCAGTTCAGTTCAGTCACTAAACCCTGTCTGACTCTTTGTGACCCATGAATCGCAGCACACCAGGCCTCCGTATCCATAACCAACTCCCGGGGTTAACTCAGACTCATGCCCATCATGTCGGTGATTCCATCCAGCCATCTCATCCTCTGTTGTCCCCTTCTCCTCCTGCCCCAAACCCCTCCCAGCATCAGGGTCTTTTCCAAAGAGTTAACACTTTACATAAGATGGCCAACGTATTGGAGCTTCAGCTACAGCATCAGTCCAATGAACACCCAGGACTGATCTCCTCTAGGATGGACCAGTTGGATCTCCTAGTAGTCCAAGGGACTTTCAAGAGTCTTCTCCAACACCACAGTTCAGAAGCATCAATTTTCCAGTGCTCAGCTTTCTTCACAGTCCAAGTCTCACATCCATACATGACCACTGGAAAAACCATAGCCTTGACTAGACAGAACGTTGTTGGTAAAGCAATGTCTCTGCTTTTTAATATGCTCTCTAGGTTGGTCATAACTTTCCTTCAAAGGAGTAAGTGTCTTTTACTTTCATGGATGCAATCACCATCTGCAGTGATTTTGGATCCCCCCAAAATAAAGTCTGATACTGCTTCTACTGTTTCCCCATCTATTTCCCATGAAGTGATGGGACCAGATGCCATGATCTTAGTTATCCAAATGTTGAGCTTTAAGCCAACTTTTTCACTCTGCTCTTTCACTTTCATCAAGAGGCTTTTTAGTTCCTCTTCACTTTCTGCCATAAAGGTGGTGTCATCTGCATATCTGAGGTTATTGATGTTTCTCACAGCAATCTTGATTCCAGCTTGTGCTTCCTCCACCCCAGCATTTCTCAAGATGTACCCTGCATATAAGTTAAATAAGCAGGGTGACAACATACAACCTTGATGTACTCCTTTTTCTACTTTCAACCAGTCTGTTGTGCCGTATCCAGTTCTAACTGTCGCTTCCTGACCTGCATATAGGTTTCTCAAGAAGCAGGTCAGGTGGTCTGGTATTCCCATCTCTTTCAGACTTTTTCACAGTTTATTGTGATCCACACAGCCAAAGGCTTTGGCATAGTCAATAAAACAGAAATAGATGTTTTTCTGGAACTATCTTGCTTTCTCAATGAGCCAGCAGATGTTGGCAATTTGATCTCTGGTTCCTCTGCCTTTACTAAAACCAGCTTGAACACCTGGAGGTTCTTGGTTCACGTATTGCTGAAGCCTGGCTTGGAGAATTTTGAGCATTACCTTTCTAGAGGGTGAGATGAGTGCAATTGTGTGGTAGTTTGAGCATTCTTTGTGACTACATTTTTTTGGGATTGGAATGAAAACTGACCTTTTCCAGTCCTGTGAACACTGCTGAGTTTTCCAAATTTGCTGACATACTGAGTGAAGCACTTTCACAGCATCATCTTTTAGGATTTGAAATAGCTCAACTGGAATTCTATCACCTCCACTAGCTTTGTTCCTAGTGATTCTTTCTAAGGCCCACCTGACTTCACATTCTAGGATGTCTGGCTCTAGGTCAGTGATCACCCCATCATGATTTTCTGGGTCTTGATGATCTTTTTTGTACAGTTCCTCTGTGTATTCTTGCCACCTCTTCTTAATATCTTTTGCTTCTGTTAATCCACACCATTTCTGTCCTTTATCGAACCCATCTTTGCATGAAATTTTCCCTTGGTATCTGTAATTTTCTTGAAGAGATGTCTAGTATTTCCCATTCTGTTGTTTTCCTCTTTTTTTTTTTTTTTTTGCATTAATTGTTGAGGAAGGCTTTCTTATCTCTCTTGGCTATTCTTTGGAACTCTGCATTCATATGGGAATATCTTTCCTTTTCTCCTTTGCTTTTTGCTTCTCTTCTTTTCTCAGCTATTTGTAAGGCCTCTTCAGACAACCATTTTGCCTTTTTGCATTTATTTTCCATGGGGATGGTCTTGGTCCCTGTCTCTTGTACAATATCATGAAGCTCCATCCATAGCTCATCAGGCAATCTGTCTATCAGATCTAGTCCCTTAAATCTATTTCTCACTTCCACTGTGTAGTCATAAGGGATTTGATTTAGGTCATACCTAAATGGTCTAGTGGTTTTCCCTACTTTCTCCAATTTAAGTCTTAATTTGGCAATAAGGAGTTCATGATCTGAGACACAGTCAGCTCCTGGTCTTGTTTTTGCTGACTGTATAGTGCTTCTCCCTCTTTGGCTGCAAAGAATATAATCAATCAGATTTCGTTGTTGACCATCTGGTGATGTCCATGTGTAGAGTCTTCTCTTGTGTTGTTGGACGAGGGTGTTTGCTATGACCAGTGTGTTCTCTTGGCAAAATTCTGTTAACCTTTGCCCTACTTTATTCTGTACTCCAAGGCCAAATTTGCCTGTTTCTCCAGGTGTTTCTTGACTTCCTCCTTTTGCATTCCATTTTCCTATAATGAAAAGGATGTCTTTTTTGGGTGTTAGTTCTAAAAGGTCTTGTACGTCTTCATAGAACTGTTCAACTTCAGCTTCTTTAGCTTTATTGGTTGGGGCATAGGCTTGGATTATCTTGATAGTGAATGGTTTACCTTGGAAAACAACAGATTGTTCTGTCATTTTTGAGATTGCATCCAAGTATTGCATTTTGGACTCTTTTGTTGACCATGATGATTATTCCATTTCTTCTAAGGGATTCCCACCCACAGTAGTAGATACAATCATCATCTGAGTTAAATTCACCCATTCCAGTTCATTTTAGTTCACTGATTCCTAAAATGTCGACATTCACTCTTGCCATCTTCTGCTTGACCACTTCAAATTTGCCTTGATTCATGGACCTAACATTCCAGGTTCCTATGCAATATTGCTCTTTAGAGCATCAGACCTTGGTTGTATCACCAGTCATATCCACAAATGGGTATTGATTTTGCTTTGGCTCCCTCCCTTCATTTTTTCTTTTTTGAGTTATTTCTCCACTGATCTCCAGTAGCATTTTGGGCACCTACTGACCTGGGGAGTTTCTCTTTCAGTATCCTATCATTTTGCCTTCTCATACTATTCATGGGGTTCTCAAGGCAAGAACATTGAAGTGGTTTGCCATTCCCTTCTTCAGTGGACTACATTGTGTCAGACCTCTCCACCATGACCCATCCGTCCTGGGTGGCCCCATATGGCATGGCTTAGTTTCATTGAGTTAGACAGGACTGTGGTCCTGTGATCAGATTGGCTAGTTTTCTGTGATTATCATTTTCATGTGTCTGCCCTCTGATGCACTCTCGCAACACCTACCGTCTTCCTTGGGTTTCTCTTACATTGGACATGGGGTATCTCTTCACGGCTGTTCCAGCAAAGCGCAGCTGCTGCTCCTTGAGTTGGAAGAGGACATCTGAGAAATATCCATGACAAGTATCATTATCACCTCATACATTTGAAGAAACAAGATTCAGAGAAATTAAGAGATTAGTTCAGAGTTACACAGCTAGGTAACCCCAGATATATGATTAAAAGTCAAAGTATTTTGAATAATTTATAGTGTGTGCTTGCTCTCATTCTCACTGTCTTTCCCTCTATTTCCCTCTTATATTGTGCTTGGCTTCTTTAAAATGGTGAGTTAATTATTTCTAGATATTAAAAAAAAATGATACTAAAATGGAAGTCAAATACCCTCTTTAGAAACTAGGCTGTTATATGCTGGTCTTTAAAGCCCTTTCCAATGCTTAAGTTCTATCAGTCTGTGAATTCACGAGGTCTTAGTTTATAGTGTTTCTTGTATCCTTGAAGAATATAATTGACTACTATGTTCTGTGATATGAGTTTCTTTTTTTTTTAGTGTGTGTATCTGATATGAGTTTCAACCGATAATTTCATGCAAGTATTTTGGCAAATTTAATTTGTGTTTCCTTTGTTCAGATGGAATAATCTTGGTATCAATATGTTGAAAAGGAATGACGTTTATAGTAGCTTAAATGTTGATTTATATATTATGCTATATTAAAAGAAACATGCAGTTAAACTACAACATGTAAGATGAAAATTTAAATCAAACTAAAGCTGCTGCTGCTGCTGCTAAGTCGCTTCAGTCGTGTCTGACTCTGTGCGACCCCATAGACCGCAGCCCACCAGGCTCCCCTGTTCCTGGGATTATCCAGGCAAGAACACTGGATTGGGTTGCCATTTCCTTCTCCAATGCATGAAAGTGAAAGTGAAGTCGCTCAGTTGTGTCAGACTCTTAGCAACCCCATGGACTGCAGCCCACCAGGCCCCTCCGTCCATGGCATTTTCCAGGCAAGAGTATTGGAGTGGGTTGCCATTGCCTTCTCTGCAAAGTAAAGCATCCTAACTTAAATAATTAATGCAGCCTTTTTGTTTTAATTTTCAAAGCAGTAACTTTTAAAAGTTTACATATTGTCAATTCATCTTCAATGAAATTAAATCAAGATGCTATATTTAACATCATAAGTAGTGTCAAATATGCTAGGAATGTGGTGCAGTGACTTATTAATTATTGGAAACGTAGTTATTTCAAACAGTTTAAAACTTATCACAATATATTCACACTATTTTATGTGTTAATGTAGTTCCTTTTCATATTAAGTGGAAAATAACAGTTAGGTATTATTTTTATCATTAATACATTACTTTTACCTTAGCCTCTTACTTTATATATATACACAAAAGCTTTTCTGCTGCACTTGAAAAAGGCTCAAGAAATAACACCAAAATAACGAGAAGAAATGGAGAAATTGGGGAACATAAACTAAATGAAATCAAAACACTGAATATGAAATAGAAAAAAATGAAACAAACTAGATAAAAGATCATCATATAGTCTAGTTGTTTTAAAAGGTGACTTCTCATTAGAAGCGTATCTGGAGCTCTTGGAGGAAAAAGAAACAAGCATTTCTTTTTTTTTTTTTTTTTCCAAAAAAATTTCAAGATAATTCTGATTTTCATCTGTATTTTAAAAAGTGGTGGGGGAGGAGTCAAGATGGCGGAGGAATAGGACGGAGAGATCACTTTCTCTTCTACAAATTCATCGAAAGAACAACAGAACGGTGAAGAAAGTTTACAAAACAACTTCTGATCGCTAGCAGAGGACATCAGGCGCCCAGAAAAGCAGCCCATTGTCTTCGAAGGGAGGTAGGACAAAAATATTAAAGATTAAAAAAAGGGACACAAGAGAACGAGGGACGGAGACCCATCCCAGGAAGGGAGTCTCAATAGAGGAAGTTTCCATCCACCAGGAAACCCTCGCGCTGGCGGGTCTGAGGGAAGTTTTTCCTCATAACTGGGAGGAGAAATTAAATAAGGCTCACAGATTACGTGCCTAAAAGCAAATCCCAGCAGAAAAGTACCCCCAGACGCCCGCACCCGTCACCAGCAAGAGGGGGCGAACAGAGAGGAGGGGGCGGAGCGGAGAGGAGCCGCCGGCACTCCTTAGGGTAGGGACCGGCCCGAAGGCCCTGAGAGCAGTCGGAGGGAGATTTTTTTAAACTGTGGGAGAGCGAGAGAAAAATTGACCGGGCGGAACACACCGCCAGCGGTTCGCAAAACAAAGGGACTGAGAAACTCCAGGGAAGAGCCGCCCCATCCCCGCTGGAGGTAGGAGGCGGGGGGAGGGGAAAGGGGAAAACTCAGCCCCAGAGAAGCCACCCCCTCCCACCCGGCAAACAGGCCCCGGTTCCTGGCTAAAGACTTCCTGAGACCCGACCTGCGGGGCGCGCTGGGGCCGCGGAGGGAGGGGGCGCGGCAAGCCTCCGGCTGCCCGGGCCGCTCGTCGCGGAGGGAAAAGGCGCGGCGTGCCCGTGGAGAGGGCACCAAGCCTCTGGCTGCCCGCGCCACTCGTCGTGGAGGGAAAAGGCACGCCACACCCGGGGAGAACGCGCGCAAACCTCTGGCCACCCGAGACGCTCGCCGCAGAGGGAAAAGGCGCGCAGCACCCGAGGAGTGGTCCCCAAAACTGCTGGCTGCTTGGCCAGAACACGGCGAGAGCTCCCCACACACAGCGACTTTTGCCTGCAGCGCCCCGCCCTCCCCGCAGCAGGACTGAATTGAACTAGCGAACCTAAGTAAGAGATCACCTCCGCCCGCCTGTGTCAGGGCGAAATTAGACACCGAAGAGAGAGCAAACAAGCCTAATAAACAAAGGGAATCGCTTCAGAAAGGTCCGGTGCAGCAGGATAAAATTCCTGTAGGCAACACCGACAACACCGGAAGGGGCCTAGAGATATCAAGAAGTATAAGCTGGAAAAAGGAGCTATCTAATATTGAACTGAACCTACACTGTCTGCAACAGCTCCAGATAAAATCCTGGATATATTTGCATTTTCTTTTTGTCTTTTTTTTGGTGGTTGTTCTTGTTAAATTAGAAAAAAAAATTTTTTTTCTCTCGTTTTTTTCTCAATTTTTTCTATTTTATGTTCTTTTAAACTTCCCTAGTACTACATTACTCCTCAACTTTCATTTTCATATATTTTTATGATTTTTCTCAATTAGGGGAAAAAAATTTGTTTTTATTTTTTCTTTTTTTCTTGCTTTTTTGTTTTGTTTTGTTTTTTGGTGGTGTTTCTCTTCTTTTTTTTCTCTTCTTTTTTTTTCTTTTTCTTTTTTCTTTTCTTTTTTCTTTCTTTTTTTCCCTTTTCTTGTTGTTTTGTTTTGTTCTTTGGTGTTGTTTCTCTTCTTTTTTTTTTTCTCTTCTTTTTTTTTTCTTTTTTCTTTCTTCTCTTTTGCTTGTTTTTCTCTCCTATTTCCTTTTAAAGTCCTCTAATACACCTCTATTATTCCTTAATCTTCATTTTCATCTCAATATAGCCTTGCAAAAAAAGAAAAGGGGGGAAAGAAAAAAAAAAAAGAAGAGACAGAGAAGCCCTATTTTTAAACTGAACTCCATACATATTTCTAAATTTTGGGTTTTTGTTTTTGTTTTTAAATATTTTATTTCAAAAAGTCTAACCTCTATGCTAAATCTTTGAATCTTTGTCTATCAGTATGTGATATAAATGTTGGACATTTAAGAATCCAATATTCAATTCCCACTTCTATTTAGGAGTGTGTTGATTACTCTCTTCCACTTTTGACTCTCTGTTTTCTACCTCAGAACAACTCTTATTTTCTCCTTTCCCCTTCTCTTCCCAATCCAAGTCGGTGAATCTTTGTGGGTGTCTGGGCTACAGAGAACACTTTGAGAACAGATAAATGTGTAGATCTGTCTCTTTCCTCTTGAATCCCCCTTTCTCCTCACCTGCTCACCTCTATCTCCCTCTTCCCTCTCCTATTCTTCATGTAACCCTGTGAACCTCTTTGGTAGTCCCTCACGGTGGTAAATCTTTTCACCATTAACCCAGAAGTTTTATTACCAGTGCTGCATAGTTGGAGAAGTCTTGAGACTATTGGTAGAATAAAACTGAAATTCAGGGGCAGGAGAATTAAGCCCCAAACCTGTGAAAACCATACAACTCCTGACTACACAGAACATTAAGGAATAAGAGTCCATCCAAAAGCCCCCATACCTACACCAAAACCAACCACCACCCAAGAGCCAAGAAGCTCCAGGACAAGACATACTACATAAATTCTGTAGTAACGCAGGAACATAGACCTAAGTGTCAACATACAGGCTGTCCAAAGTCACACCTAACACATAGACCCATTGCAAAACTCATCACTGGGCACTCCATTGCACTCCAGATAGAAGAAATCCATTTCCACGCTCCAGAACATTGACACAAGCTTCCCAAGCCAGGAAACCTCGACAAGCCAATAGTCCAACACCACCCACTGGGTAAAATCTTCACAATAAAAAGGAACCACAGACCAGCAGAATACAGAAAGCCCACCCCAGACACAGCAATCTAAACAAGATGAAAAGGCAAAGAAATACCCAACAAGTAAAGGAACATGAAAAAAGCCCACCAAATCTAACAAAAGAGGAGGAGATAGGGAATCTACCTGAAAAAGAATTTCGAATAATGATAATGAAAATGATCCAAAATCTTGAAAGCAAAATGGAGTCACAAATAAATAGCCTGGAGACAAAGATTGAGAAGATGCAAGAAATGTTTAACAAGGACCTAGAAGAAATAAAAAAGAGTCAATTAAAAATGAATAATGCAATAAATGAGATCAGAATCACTCTGGAGGGAACCATGAGTAGAATAACAGAGACAGAAGACAGGATAAGTGAGGTAGAAGATAAAATGGTGGAAATAAATGAAGCAGAGAGGAAAAAAGAAAAAAGAATCAAAAGAAATGAGGAAAACCTCAGAGACCTCTGGGACAATGTGAAACGCCCCAACATTCGAATCATAGGAGTCCCAGAAGAAGAAGACAAAAAGAAAGGCCATGAGAAGTTACTCGAGGAGATAATAGCTGAAAACTTCCCTAAAATGGGGAAGGAAATAGTCACCCAAGTCCAAGAAACCCAGAGAGTTCCAAACAGGATAAACCCAAGGCGAAATACCCCAAGACACATATTAATCAAATTAACAAAGATCAAACACAAAGAACAACTATTAAAAACAGCAAGGGAGAAACAACAAATAACACACAAAGGGATTCCCATAAGGATAACAGCTGATCTATCAATAGAAACCCTTCAGGCCAGAAGGGAATGGCAGGACATACTTAGAGTAATGAAAGAGAATAACCTACAACCTAGATTACTGTACCCAGCAAGGATCTCATTCAGATATGAAGGAGAATTCAGAAGCTTTACAGACAAGCAAAAGCTGAGAGAATTCAGCACCACCAAACCAGCTCTTCAACAAATGCTAAAGGATCTTCTCTAGACAGGAAACACAGAAAGGTAGTGTAAACGTGAACCCCCAAACAGCAAACTAAATGGCAACGGGACCATACCTATCACTAATTACCCTAAATGTAAATGGGTTGAATGCCCCAACCAAAAGACAAAGACTGGCTGAATGGATACAAAAACAAGACCCCTATATATGCTGTCTACAAGAGACCCACTTCAAAACAAGGGACACATACAGACTAAAAGTGAAGGGCTGGAAAAAAATATTTCATGCAAATGGAGACCAAAAGAAAGCAGGAGTTGCAATACTCATATCAGATAAAATAGACTTTCAAATAAAGGCTGTGAAAAGAGACAAAGAAGGACACTACATAATGATCAAAGGATCAATTCAAGAAGAAGATATAACAATTATAAATATATATGCACCCAACATAGGAGCACCACAATATGTAAGGCAAATACTAACGAGGATGAAAGAAGAAATTAATAGTAACACAATAATAGTGGGAGACTTTAATACCCCACTCACAACTATGGATAGATCAACTAAACAGAAAATTAACAAGGAAACACAAACTTTAAAGGACACAATGGACCAGCTAGACCTTATGGACATCTATAGAACGTTTCACCCTAAAACAATCAACTTCACATTTTTCTCAAGCGCACACGGAACCTTCTCCAGAATAGATCACATCCTGGGCCATAAATCTAGTCTGGGTAAATTCAAAAAAATTGAAATCATTCCAGTCATCTTTTCTGACCACAGTGCAGTAAGATTAGATCTCAATAACAGGAAAAAAACTATTAAAAATTCAAACATATGGAGGCTAAACAACACACTTCTGAATAACCAACAAATCATAGAAGAAATCAAAAAAGAAATCAAAATATGCATAGAAATGAATGAAAATGAAGACACAACAACCCAAAACCTATGGGACACTGTAAAAGCAGTTTTACGGGGAAGATTCATAGCACTACAGGCCTACCTCAAGAAACAAGAAAAAAGTCAAATAAATAACCTAACCCTACACCTAAAGCAACTAGAGAAGGAAGAAATGAAGAACCCCAGGGTTAGAAGAAGGAAAGAAATCTTAAAAATTAGGGCAGAAATAAATGCAAAAGAAACGAAAGAGACCATAGCAAAAATGAACAAAGCTAAAAGCTGGTTTTTTGAAAAAATAAACAAAATTGACAAACCATTAGCAAGACTCATTAAGAGACAAAGAGAGAAGAACCAAATTAACAAAATTAGAAACGAAAATGGAGAGATTACAACAGACAACACTGAAATACAAAGGATCATAAGAAACTACTACCAGCAGCTCTATGCCAATAAAATGGACAACTTGGAAGAAATGGACAAGTTCTTAGAGAAGTATAACTTTCCAAAACTGAACCAGGAAGAAATAGAAGATCTTAACAAACCCATCACAAGCAAGGAAATCCAAACTGTAGTCAGAAATCTTCCAGCAAACAAAAGCCCAGGACCAGATGGCTTCACAGCGGAATTCTACCAAAAATTTAGAGAAGAGCTAACACCTATCTTACTCAAACTCTTCCAGAAAATAGCAGAAGAAGGTAAACTTCCAAACTCATTCTATGAGGCCACCATCACCTTAATTCCAAAACCAGACAAAGATGCCACAAAAAAAGAAAACTACAGGCCAATATCACTGATGAACATAGATGCAAAAATCCTTAACAAAATTCTAGCAAACAGAATCCAACAACATATTAAAAAAATTATACACCATGACCAAGTGGGCTTTATCCCAGGAATGCAAGGATTCTTTAATATCCGCAAATCAATCAACGTGATACACCACATTAACAAATTGAAAGATAAAAACCATATGATTATCTCAATAGATGCAGAAAAAGCCTTTGACAAAATTCAACATCCATTTATGATCAAAACTCTCCAGAAAGCAGGAATAGAAGGAACATACCTCAACATAATAAAAGCTATATATGACAAACCCACAGCAAGCATTACCCTCAATGGCGAAAAATTGAAAGCATTTCCCCTAAAATCAGGAACAAGACAAGGGTGCCCACTCTCACCACTTCTATTCAACATAGTTTTGGAAGTGTTGGCCACAGCAATCAGGGCAGAAAAAGAAGTAAAAGGAATCCAGATAGGAAAAGAAGAAGTGAAACTCTCACTGTTTGCAGATGACATGATCCTCTACATAGAAAACCCTAAAGACTCTACCAGAAAATTACTGGAGCTAATCAATGAATATAGTAAAGTTGCAGGATATAAAATTAACACACAGAAATCTCTTGCATTCTTATACACTAACAATGAGAAAGCAGAAAGAGAAATTAAGGAAACAATACCATTCACCATTGCAACAAAAAGAATAAAATACTTAGGAATATATCTACCTAAAGAAACAAAAGACTTATACATAGAAAACTATAAATCACTGATGAAACAAATCAAAGAGGACACAAACAGATGGAGAAATATACCGTGTTCATGGATTGGAAGAATCAACATTGTCAAAATGGCCATACTACCCAAAGCAATCTACAGATTCAATGCAATCCCTATCAAGCTACCAACGGCATTTTTCACAGAACTAGAACAAATAATTTCACAATTTGTATGGAAATACAAAAAACCTCGAATAGCCAAAGTAATCTTGAGAAAGAAGAATGGAACTGGAGGAATCAATCTGCCTGACTTCAGACTATACTACAAAGCTACAGTCATCAAGACAGTATGGTACTGGCACAAAAACAGATATATAGATCAATGGATCAGAATAGAAAGCCCAGAGATAAATCCACGAGCATATGGTCACCTTATCTTCGACAACGGAGGCAAGGAGATACAATGGAAAAAAGATAGCCTCTTCAACAAGTGGTGCTGGGAAAATTGGTCAACCACTTGTAAAAGAATGAAACTAGAACACTTTCTAACACCATACACAAAAATAAATTCAAAATGGATTAAAGATCTAAATGTAAGACCAGAAACTATAAAACTCCTAGAGGAGAACATAGGTAAAACACTCTCTGACATAAATCACAGCAGGATCCTCTATGACCCACATCCCAGAATATTAGAAACAAAAGCAAAAATAAACAAATGGGACCTAATGAAACTTAAAAGCTTTTGCACAGCAAAGGAAACTATAAGCAAGGTGAAAAGACAGCCCTCAGAATGGGAGAAAATAATAGCAAACGAAGCAACAGACAAGGGCTTAATCTCAAAAATACACAAGCAACTCCTCCAGCTCAACTCCAGAAAAATAAATGACCCAATCAAAAAATGGGCCAAAGAACTAAACAGACACTTCTCCAAGGAAGACATACAGATGGCTAAGAAACACATGAAAAGATGCTCAACATCACTCATTATCAGAGAAATGCAAATCAAAACCACAATGAGGTACCATTACACGCCAACCAGGATGGCTGCTATCCAAAAGTCTACAAGCAATAAATGCTGGAGAGGATGTGGAGAAAAGGGAACCCTCTTACACTGTTGGTGGGAATGCAAACTAGTACAGCCACTATGGAAAACAGTGTGGAGATTTCTTAAAAAACTCGAAATAGAACTTCCATATGACCCAGCAATCCCACTTCTGGGCATATACACCAAGGAAACCAGATCCGAAAGAGACACATGCACCCCAATGTTCATCGCAGCACTGTTTATCATAGCCAGGACATGGAAGCAACCTAGATGCCCATCAGCAGACGAATGGATAAGGAAGCTGTGGTACATATACACCATGGAATATTACTCAGCCATTAAAAAGAATTCATTTGAATCAGTTCTAATGAGATGGACGAAACTGGAGCCCATTATACAGAGTGAAGTAAGCCAGAAAGATAAAGAACATTACAATATACTAACACATATATATGGAATTTAGAAAGATGTTAATGATAACCCTATATGCAGAACAGAAAAAAAAAAAAAAAGAAAACACAGATTTATAGAACAGTCTTTTAGACTCTGTGGGAGAAGGTGAGGGTGGGATGTTTTAAGAGAACAGCATTGAAACATGTATATTATCTAGGGTGAAACAGATCACCAGCCCAGGTTGGATGCATGAGACAAGTGCTCGGACCTGGTGCACTGGGAAAACTTAGAGGGAATGGGTGGAGAGGGAGGTGGGAGGGGGGATTGGGATGGGGAACACATGTAAACCCTTGGCTGTTTCATTTCAATGTATGACAAAATCCACCACAAAAAAAAAAAAATAAATAAAAAAAAAAATTAAATATTTCCAATGTGAAAAAAAAATAAATAAATAAATAAAAAGTGGTTACAGGTTTTTCTATTGGATCCTAGTTTGGGTAATACAGAGTTCTCTTATTTTTCAGTTGATCAATCATGATACAATGGTATTGAGTGAGTAATAGTTACATAATAACAATAGTAAAAGATGTTTATCAGTTTTTACAGTCAATAGCCAGACAAAAAATAAGAGATAATTACAGTTGCAAGTCATAATGGGGACATGATTTACTAGCAATATAAAATAATTACAATAAAATAATTACAATTTGGAAGGGTCAGGCAGAGGGAGGTGTAAGTGGAAGTGTGTAAATGGAAGTTTTCATCCACCCACCAGTCTGTGTCTTTTGTTTGGTGTATTTAATCTATTTACATATAAGGTTATTATTGGTATGTGTGATTCTATTACTGTTTTCTTAATTGCCTTGAGTTTGTTTTCTATAGGCCTTTTCCTTTTCTTGTGTTTCCTGCCTAGAGAAGTTCCTTTAGCATTTGTTGTAAAACTGGTTTGGTGGTGCCGAATTCTCTTAACTTTTGCTTATCTAGAAAGCTTTTGATTTTTCCATAAAATCTGAAGGAAACTTTTCTTAGTTGCAAATTCTTCCCTTTCATCACTTTAAATGTATTCTGCCATTCCCTTCTGGCTTGTAGAGTTTCTGTTGAGAAATCAGCTGATACCCTAACAGGAGTTCCCTGTATGTTATTTGGCATTTCTCCCTTCTTGCTTATAATATTTTATCTCTATCTTTAATTTTTGTCAGTTTGATTACTATGTGTCTCAGTGTGTTCCTCCTTGGGTTTATCCTTCCTGGGACTCTCTGTGCTTCCTGGACTTAGTTGGCTATTTCCTTCCCCATGTTAGGGAATTTTTCAGCTATTGTTTCTGCAAATTTTTTTCTCAGGTCCTTTCTCTCTCTCTTCTTTTTCTGGGAATGTTGGTGTATTTAATGTTGTCCCAGAGGTCTATTAGGCTGTATTCATTTCTTTTCATTCTTTTTTTTTCCCTATATTCTTCTCTGGGACAGTGATTTCCACCATTCTGTCCTCCAGTTCATTTATCTGTTCTGCCTCAGTCTGCTATTGATTCCTTCTAGTGTATTATTCATCTCAGTTTGTTTGTTCTTTAGTTTTTGTAGGTCTTTAGAAAAATTTTCTTGTGTATTCTAAATTTTTGCCTTCATTATTTTCCCAAGATCCTGGATCATCTTCACTATCATTATTCTGAATTCTTTTTTTGGAAGCTTGCCTGTCTCCACTTCATTTAGTTGTTTTTCTGGGATTTTATCTTGTCTGTTCATCTGGGACATAATTTTCTCGTTTTTCATCCTGATTATCTGTCTATAATATGTTTTTGTTTTGTTTTGTTTTAGCCACTGTGAGACTGCTTCTTCTGCCTGCCCTCTGATGGATGAGGCTAATAGGCTTGTGTAAGCTTCTTGAGGGAGGGCCTGGTGATGGGAAAAACTGGGTCTTGCTCAGGTGGGCATGGCCTTGCTGAGTAAAGCTTTAACTTAATTATCTGCTGATGGGTGGGATTGCATTCCCTCCCTGGTAGTTGTTTGGCCTGAGGTGACCCAGCCCTTGTGACTATGGGCTCTATGGTAAAGTTGATGGCAAACTCCAAGAGGTTTTTGCCAAGGGAAAACTTCCAGTGCCCTCATCCCTGTGATGAACTGTGGTTTTAAGGAAAGCAATTTTTATCATGCCAAACAAAAATGCATTATATGATTGTCATAGGAAAAATTTCCTAATATATATTTAAGTCCTTGTGTGCTTGCATGGTACTACCTCACAGTGTTTTTAGAGAAGTCTTGTGACCTTTTTGCCTATAGTCTCAATAGCATGATCCTTATAAAATAATTCTTTTAAGGCTGAGTTTTATACTATGGTTTTGGATTATATAACCTGAAACATATTTGGTGCATGCATGTTTAAAATTAATATACACTGCATATAGTGTATATGGTAAATATAATTGGTAAATATAAAATGGTAAATATAATTTTTTTTAATTCAGAACATTGACAGTGTCACACTATGGAAAAGACACTGCACATGACAAAAAGAGAACAAGAGAACGTCTCTGTTACTAAGGAGATAGTTTTAACTATGCAAAATATTTTATTTTCTTACATACAGACACACATACAGACATCATAAATTCATCAGCTCAATGGATTATCAGTTTTTCTTTGACTACTTGAAAAGTTGAAACTAAATGTGAAATATGAGAATTGCAACACTTATAGCTTACATTTTCTCTATTAATCATGAATCTTATTCATTTGATGAAAGTGAGCAAGAGGGATGGAGCAGGAGTTGAAGAATGAAAGAAGCTGGGAGTATTGTCTAATCAGAAAAAAAAAATAGTGAGATTGTCAGTTTGTAGTGCTTATTCAAGATGGATGACTGATTTTTTTTTTTTTTTTAACGGGGTGGAAAGTTGATCATTAAACACTAAGTTTAAGAATGTATCACTCATGAGGACACTCAACCCAACTAGGATAACTCAAAGAGATAAAGATACATTCCTCAAAGTGAATTTCTAGCTAAAATATTTCCTCTCGCTCAGTTCAGTTCAGTAGCTCAGTCGTGTCTGATTCTTTGCGACCCCATGAATCAAACCACCCCAGACCTCCCTGTCCATCATCAACTCCTGGAGTTTATTCAAACTCATGTCCACTGAGTCAGTGATGACATCAAGCCATCTCATCCTCTGCCGTCCTCTTCTCCCACTGTTTCCAATCTTTCCCAGCATCAGAGTCTTTCCCAGTGAGTCAACTCTTCGAATGAGGTGGCCAAAGTGTTGGAGTTTCAGCTTCAGCATCAGTCCTTCCAATGAACACCCAGGAATGATCTCCTTTTGGATGAACTGGTTGGATCTCTTTGCAGTTGAAGGGACTCTCAAGAGTCTTCTCCAACACCACAGTTCAAAGCATCAATTTTTTGGCCCTGAGCTATCTTCACAGTCCAACTCTCACATCCATACATGACCAATGGAAAAACCATAGCCGTGAATAGACGTACTTTGTTGGCAAAATAACGCATCTGCTTTTTAATACACTCCCTAGGGTCATCATAACCTTCCTTCCAAGGAGTAAGCATCTTTTTTTAATCCAACTTTTTAACTCTCCTCTTTAACTTTCATCAAGAGGCTTTTTAGTTCCTCTTCATATTCTGCCATAAGGGTGGTATCATCTGCATATGTGAGGCTGCTAATATTTCTCCCAGCATTCTTGATTCCAGCTTGTGCTCCTTCCAGCCCAGCATTTTTCGTGATATACTCTGCATATAAGTTAAATAAGCAGGGTGACAATAAACAGCCTTGATATATTCCTTTTCCTATTAGGAATCAGTCTGTTGTTCCATGTCCAGTTCTACCTGTTGCTTCCTGACCTGCATATAGGTTTCTCAAGAGGCAGGTAAGGTGTTCTGGTATTCCCATCTCTTTCAGAATTTTGCAGTTTGCTGTGATCCACACAGTCAAAAGCTTTGGCATAGTCAATAAAGCAGAAATAGATGTTTTTCTGGAACTCTCTTGCTTCTTTGATGATAAAGCGGATGTTGGCAACTTGATCTCTGGTTCCTCTGCCTTTACTAAAACTAGCTTGAACATCTGGAATTTCACGGTTCTCATATTTCTGAAGCCTGTCCTGGAGAATTTTGATAATTACTTTACTAATAATGTGGTCCACTGGAGAAAGGAATGGCAAATCACTTCAGTATTCTTGCCTTGAGAACCCCATGAACAGTATGAGAAAGCAAAATGATAGGATACTGAAAGAGGAACTCCCCAGGTTGATAGGTGCCCAATATGCTACTGGAGATCAGTGGAGAAATAACTCCAGAAAGAATGAAGGGATGGAGCCAAAACAAAAGCAATACCCATTTGTTGATATGACTGGTGATAGAAGCAAGGTCTGATGCTCTAAATAGCAATATTGCATAGGAACCTGGAATGTTAGGTCCATGAATCAATGTAAATTTGAAGTGTTTAAACAGGTGATGGCAAGAGTGAATTTCAACATTCTAGAAATCAGCAAACTAAAATGGACTGGAAAGGGTGAATTTAATTCATATGATCATTATATCTTCTACTGTGGGCAGCAATCCCTTAGAAGAAATGGAGTAGCCATCATGGTCAACAAAAGAGTCAAAATGCAGTGCTTGGATGCAATCTCAAAAATGACAGAATGACCTCTGTTCATTTCCAAGGCAAACCTATCCCAGTAATCCAAGCCTATGCCCTGACGAGTGACACTGAAGAAGCTGAAGTTGAACGGTTCTATGAAGACATACAAGACCTTTTAGAACTAACACCCCCAAACAATGTACTTATCTTTATAGGGGACTGGAATACAAAAGTAGGAAGTCAAGAAACACCTGGAGTAACAGGCAAAATTGGCCTTGGAGTACAGAATGAAGCAGGCAAAGGCTGATAGAGTTTTGACAAGAGAACACACTGGTCATAGAAACACCCACTTCCAACAACACAAGAGAAGACTCTACACATGGACATCTCTTGATGGTCAACACAGAAGTCAGATTGATTATATTCTTTGCAGCCAAAGAGGGAGAAGCTCTATACAGTCAGCAAAAACAAGCCTGGGAGCTGACTGTGGCTCAGATCATGAACTTCTTATTGCCAAATTCAGACTTAAATGGGAGAAAGTAGGGAAAACCACTAGATCATTCAGTTATGACCTAAATCAAATCCCTTTGACTATACATTCCAAGTGAGAAATAGTTTTAAGGGACTAGATCTGACAGACAGAATGCCTGATTAACTATGGATGGAGCTTCGGGACATTGTACAGGAGACAGGAATCAAGACTATCCCCATGGGAAAGAAATGCAAATATGCAAAGTGGTTGTCTGAGGAGGCCTTGAAAATAGTTGTGCAAAGAAGAGAAGCAAAAAGCAAAGGAGAAAAGGAAAGATATTCCCATTTGAATGCAGAGTTCCAAAGAATAGCCAGAAGAAATAGGAAAGTGATCTTCCTCAGTGATCAATGCAAAGAAATAGAGGAAAACAACAAAATGGGAAAGACTAGAGATCTCTTCAAGAAAACTAGAGATACCAAGGGAACACTTCATGCAATGATGGGTTCGATAAAGGACAGAAATGATATGGACCTAACAGAAGCAGAAGATATTAAGAAGAGGTGGCAAGAATACACAGAAGAACTGTACAAAAATGATCTTCATGACCCAGATAATCACGATGGTGTGATCACTCAATTAGAGCCAGACATCCTGGAATATGAAGTCAAGTGGACCTTAGAAAGCATCACTATGATCAAAGCTAGTGAATGTGATGGAATTCCAGTTGAGCTATTTCAAATCCTAAAAGATGTTGCTGTGAAAGTGCTTCACTCAGTATGTCAGCAAATTTGGAAAACTCAGCAGTGTTCACAGGACTGGAAAAGGTCAGTTTTCATTCCAATTGCAAAGAAAGACAATCCCAAAGAATGCTCAAACTACCACACAATTGCGCTCATCTCACATGCTAGTGAAGTAGTGTTCCTATAGCTACAAGCATGTAATTGGCCTAATCAGCACTAAATGACGGAATTAAGAAAAAAACAAAAACAAAAACAGAAATGTACTCTTTTCTGCAAGCAAAATTTGAAGTGATTAAAAGTAGGTGAGGCAACTGGAAAGATATGTGTAAAAAGTCATTTCAGGTGTGTAGATTGTGGCTTAAGTTGTCTTTTGTTTGTTATTTGGAATCTAACTGCCATGTAATACATAGTTCTATGGTAAATATACTTTATAATGGAAACATAAACAACTAGTATATTTGGGTACTATTTGAATGCAACCTTTGTTTAATCGGGAGAAACTCTAATTGAATGTTTACTATCAACTGAGCATTTTGTGACATGTTGTGTTGGAAATGGGAACTCGCTCCTTTATTGTTGCTTGGATAATCACATGGACAGAGGAGTCTGGCAGGCTACAATTTATGGGGTTGCAGAGAGACAGACATGACTTAGCAACTAAACAACCAACAATTGTGTTAGAGGCCAACAAGCTTTTACTGTAAAGGACTAGATAGTATTTGTGACTTTGTGGGTCATACGGTCCTTGTTGCAATGACTCAACCTGCCTGTTATAGTGTGAAAACTGCCATAAAAATTATCTAAATGAATGAACGTGTTTCAGTAAAATTTTATTTATGGACATTGAAATTTGACTTTCCTATTATTTTCATGTATCCCAAAATAAGAACCCTCTAGGTTTTCCCCAACCATTTGAAGAAGTAAAAGCCATTGTTTGTCATGACACTCAATTTTCTTTATATAAAACCTGAATCTGGTTATTCATTTCAAATACATATTGAATAATGGTGTACTTGAATCTGAAGAATTTGATATATAAAAACCATAGATAGTTCAACCTTATGAACATAATTCCTATATAAGATTTATGAAACTGTCAGTCTCTCAGTCATGTCCACCTCTTTCCAAACCCATGGACTGGAGACTGCCAGGTCCTCTGTCCATGGAATTCTCCAGGCAAGAATACTGAAGTTGGTAGCCATTCTTTTCTCCAGGGGGGTTTCACAACTCAGGGATCAAACCCATGTCTCCTGCATTGCCGACAGATTATTCTTTACTATCTGAGCCACCAGGAAGATTTATTAACTACTGTTCAATTGAAAATATAATCACAGTGAGTGGGAGATGACACATCTGATCCTATGCAGACCCCATGATGATCTTCTACCAATGATCATTGCTTACTGGTACTTTTATCTTTGAGTCTTCCCATCCCATATTGACAAACTGACATGTAATCAATAGGAATTTTAAGAAATGACAGTGTTTGACTACTGAGTCTATGTCATAAAATACTTTTTTCTGCCTTGCTCTTCCTTGGGTCTCTCACTCTTGTGGAAGACAGTGACCATGCCATGGGAACACTCAAGCAACAGTATAAAGAGGTCCTGATGGTAAGGTATTTAGTTGGAAATGTTGTTTACAAAACAAAAGTAAATGAGATACTGCATGTGATGTGCTCTCTGACATATTATTTATTGAAAAAAAAATTGATGAAAAAAGATAAGGGAGAAACCCAACTTTGCATTAGAGATGAGGAAATATTCTTCAGAAATGTAATGTCTGAGAAAAATAAATTACAGTTCAGTTCATTTCACTCAGTCATGTCTGACTCTCTATAATTCAATGGACTGAAACACTAGGCCTCCCTGTACACCACCAATTCTCAGAGTTTACTCAAACTCATGCCCATTGAGTCAGTAATGTCATCCAACCATCTCATTCTCTGTCGTCCCCTTCTCCTCCTGCCTTCAATCTTTCCAAGCATCAGGGTCTTTTCCAATGAATCAGTTCTTCACATCAGGTGGCCAAAGTATTGGAGTTTCAGCTTCAGCATCAGTCCTTCCAATGAATATTCAGGACTGCTCTCCTTTAGGATGGACTGGTTGGATCTCCATCCAAGGGACTGGGAGAGTCCAAGGGAGAGTCTAAGGGACTCTCAAGAGTCTTCTCCAACATCACAGTTCAAAAGCATAAATTCTTTGGCACTCAGCTTTCTTTATAGTCCAATTCTCACATCCATACATGACTACTGGAAAAACCATAGCTTTGACTAGATGGACCTTTATTGGCAAAGTAATGTCTCTGATTTTTAATATGCTGTCAAGATTGGTCATAACTTTTCTTCCAAGGACTAAGCATCTTTTAATTTCATGGCTGCAGTCACCATCTGCAGTGATGTTGGAGTCCAGATAAACAAAGTCAGCAACTGTTTCCACTGTTTCCCCATCTATTTCCCATGAAGTGATGGGATCAGAGGCATGGTCTTAGTTTTTTTAATGTTGAGTTTTAAGCCAACTTTTTCACTCTCCTCTTTCACTTTCATCAAGAGGCTCTTTAGTTCTTCGATTTCTGACATAAGGGTGGTGTCATTTGCATATCTGAGGTCATTGATATTTCTCCCGGCAATCTTGATTCCAGCTTGTGCTTCATCTGGCCCAGCATTTCTCACAATGTACTCTGCATATAAGTTAAATAAGCATGGTGACAATATACAGCCTTGATGTACCACATTTCTGATTTGGAACCAATCTGTTGTTCCATGTCCAGTTCTAACCATTGCTTCCTGACCTGCATACAGATTTTATCAAGAAGCAGGTCAAGTGGTTGGGTATTCCCATCTGCTTGAGAATTTTCCACAGTTTCTTGTGATCCAGACAGTCAAAGGTTTTGCTACAGTCAATAAAGTAGAAGTAGATGTTTTTCTGGAACTCTCTTGCTTTTTCAATGATCCAATGGATGTTGGCATTTTGATCTCTTGTTCCTCTGTCTTTTCTAAATCCAGCTTGAACATCTGGAAGTTTAGAGTTCATGGACTGTTGAAGCCTGGCTTGGATAATTTTGAGCATTGCTTTACTAGTATGTGAGATGAGTGTAATTATGCAGTAGTTTGAGCATTCTTTGGCTTTGCCTTTCTTTGACATTGGAATGAAAACTGACCTTTTCCAGTTCTGTGGCCACTGCTGAGTTTTCCAAATTTTCTGGCATATTGAGTGCAGCACTTTCACAGCATCCTCATTTAGGATTTGAAATAGCTCAGCTGGAATTCTATCACCTCCACTAGCTTTGTTCCCAGTAACTTAGGCTTTTATAAAATTGTTTCCCTTGAGAGCAGGCTTTAATAAGAACATAATCCTTTGGGTATATATCAAAATGGGTACAATTTCCCTCTTCCTGAAGGAAGCAAGATAGGATTTTTTTTTCCTGTTCTTCTCTCTGAGAACCTGTTAAGACTTCTGTAAGTAAAACTCATGAAAATGTGGGAATGTGTACGTTTTAACTCTCAGAATTTCCACTCCAAGCCACCAATGATTTTTCATTTCAGTTTAGGCTTTCCTACACTTGTACCATTTTGTGGATGGTACAAGTTAGTACATCTTGTGGATGTTTATGCTTTTCAGGCTCTGCTACATTTAAGTTCTGATTCTCTATATTAGCCTGTCTGTCACTCCAATTCAGGGACAATGATTTTTCCTATAACATCATTTCTTTGGTGGATCTAAAAACAGTTGTTGATTTTCAGTTCTTTTCTTGTTGTGGGAATAAAAGTGAAAACCCCTAAGCACCTTATATGGTGGGCTGGAAACCAGGAGTCATTTGGATTTTTTGTTTTATGGTTTGTTTTGAACAGTTTCTTTTGTTTTATATAAATAATCTGTGTACCAAAATCTGACAGTTATTGTCTCCAAAGCAACATACTGTTAATTTTTTTATTATTTTTATTAAAATCAGTGTATTTAAGTGGTACATGTTCTTTTTTTTTTTTTTTTTTTTCTTCTTGGTGCTACAGAAGTACATAGGTTCGATATCATCCTCTTCAATTTCCATTTCCCTTTGGTGGCTCAGATGGTAACGAATCTGTCTACAATCCCTGGTTCAGGAAAATACCCTGGAGAAGGCAATGGTTACCCACTCCAGTATTCTTGTCTGGGAAACCCTAAGGACAGAGAAGCCTAGTGGGTTACAGTCCATGGGGTCACAAAGAGTCAGGCACAACTGAGTGCCTAACACTTTCATTTTCAATTTCACTTTCACGCCCTTTCAGACATTTTTTACACCATTATATATGAACCTATATCTCCATTATTGTTCCATGTATCTATTTAGTTTTAAATATATTGGTTTAAAGAAGCACATGCTATTCTTTAATAATTTAATATTATTTTTAATTTTGTTCACTTTTTGTTCTTAATGTCACTTTGTTGCTTTATCTCTTTTTGTTCTTGATCAGACTGGATAATAGCTAATTTAATTTTTAATTGAAGCTATTAGTGTTAGTAGCTCAGTCATGTCCGATTCTTTGTGATTCCATGGATTATAGCCTGCCAGGCTCTTCTATCCATGAGATTTTCCATGCAAGAATCTGGAGTGGGTTACCATTTCCTTCTCCAGCGGATCTTCCCTACCCAGGCATGGAACTCAGATATCCTGCATTGTAGGCAGATTCTTAAAGATTTGAGCCATGAGGGAAGGCCTTAATTATACAGTTGATTTACAATATTATTTTAGTTTCAGATGTACAACATAGTGATTCATTATTTTTAAAGTTTGTAATCTATTTAAGTTATTATAAAATATTGGTCTTATTCCCTGTTCTTATATGTTTTATACATAGTAGCTTATAACTCTTAATCTCTTGCTCTGATCCTGTGCCTCCCTCCTCTCCCCTCCCTACTGGTAACCATTAGTTTGTTCTCTGTTATGGGTGAGTTTATTTCTGTTATCTCTTATGTTGTTGCTGTTGTTCAGTTGCTCAGGTATGTCTGACACTTGGGAACCCCATGGACTGCAGCACACCAGGCTTCCCTGTACTTCACCATCGCTCAGAGGTTGCTTAAACTCATGTCCATCGAATTGGCGATGTCATCCAACCATCTCATCCTCTGTTGTAACCTTCTCTTCCTGCCATCAACCTTTCCCAGAATCAGAGTATTTTCTAATGTATCGGCTCTTCCCATCAGGTGTTCAGAATATTGGAGCTTCAGTTTCAGCATGAGTCTTTCCAATGAATATTCAGGATTGATTTATTTTAGTCTTCCAAGAGTCTTCTTCAACATCACATTTCACATCAATTCTTCGGTGCTCTGCTTTCCTTATGGTCCAAATTTCACAGTCATACATGACTACTGGAAAAACAATAGTTTTGACTATATGTAACTTAGTTGGCAAAGTAATGTCTCTGCTTTCTGATGCCATCTAGTTTTGTCATAGCTTTCCTTCCAAGGAGGAAATGTCTTTTAATTTCATGGCTGCAGTCACCATATACAGTGTTTTTGGAGCCCAAGAAAACAAAGTCTGTCACTGTTTCCATTGTTTCCCCATCTATTTGCCATGAACTGATGGGACTGGATGCCATGATCTTAGTTTTTTGAGGGTTGAATTTTAAGCCAGCTTCACTCTCCTCTTTCACTTTCATCAAGAGGCTCTTCAGTTCTTCTTTGCTTTCTGCCATAAGGGTGGTGTCATCTGCATACCTGAAGTTACTGACATTTCTCCCCACAAGCTTTGTTTTGGCTTGTTCTTCATGCAGCTCAGCATTTGGCATGATGTATTCTGCATATAAGCTAAATAAGCAGGGTTACAACATACAGCCTTGACATACTCCTTTCCCAATTTGGAACCATCCATTGTTCCATATCCAGTTCTAACTGCTGCTTCTTGACCTGCTTAGAGGTTTCTCAGGAGACAGGTAAGGTGGTCTGGTATTATCATCTCTTGAAGAATTTTCCAGTTTGTTGTGGTCTACACAGTCAAAGGCAATATAAGTTTTTCTTTAACTCTATTGCTTTTTCTATGATATAACGAATGTTGGAAATTTGACTTCTGGTTCCTCTGCCTTTTCTAAATTCAACTTGATCATCTGGAAGTTTTTGGCTAATGTATTGTTGAAGTCTGGCTTGGAGCATTTTGAGCATTACTTTTTTAGAGTTGAAATGAGTACAATTGTGCAGTAGTCTGAGGATTCTTTGTCTTTGCTTTTCCTTGATATTGGAATGAAAACTGACCATTTCCAGCGCTGTGGCCACTGCTGAGTTTTCTGAAGTTGCTGGCATATTGAGTGAAGCAATTTAAAGCATCATCTTCTAGGACTTTAAGTAGCTAAGCTGGAATCCCATCACCTACATTAGTTTTGTTCATATTGATGGTCCCTAAAACGAACTTGTCTTTGGACTCCAGGATACCTGGCTCTAGGTGAGTGTTCACACCATCTTGGCTATCTGGGCCATTGAGATCTATTTCGTATAGTGCTAGGTATTCTTGCCACCTCTTCTTAATGTCTTCTGCTTCTGTTAGGTCCAAGCCATTTCTGTCCTTTACTGTGCCCATCTTCACATGAAATGTTCCTTGGTATTTCAAATTTTCTTGAAGAGATATTTAGACTTTCCCATTCTATTACTTTCCTCCATTTCTGTCCATTGAGCACTTAGGAAGTCTTTATGTCTCCTTGCTATTCTTTGGAACTCTGTATTCAGAAGGATACACATTCCCTTTTCTCCTTTGCCTTTCACTTATTTTCTTTTCTCAGCTATTTGTAAGGCCTCTTCAGACAACCATTTTGCCTATTTGCATTTATTTTTCTTGGTGATGGTTTGATCATCATGTCCTTTAGAATGTCACGAACCTCCATCCATAGTTTTCCAGGGACTCTGTCAGATCTAATCCCTTGAACCTATTTGTCACTTCCAGTGTATAATCATAAGGGATTTGATTTATGTTAATGGAATGGCCTGTGGTTTTCTCTACTTTCTTCAACTTAAGTCTGTATTTGGCAATAAGGAATTCATGATCTGAGCCACAGTCAGCTCCCAGTCTTACTTTTGCTGACTGTATAGTTATTTTCCATCTTTGACTGCAAAGAATATAATCAGCCTAATTTCACTATTGACCACCTGGTGATGTCCATTTGTAGAGTTGCCTCTTATGTTGTTGAAGAGGTGTTTGCTATGACCCGTGCCATATCTTGGCATAACTCTGTTAGCCTTTGACCTGCTTCATTTTGAAATCTCAGGCCAAATTTGCCTGTTACTCCAGGTATTTCTTGACTGCCTACTTTTGCATTCCCGTGCCCTATGCTGAGAAGCAAATCCTACTTTGGTGTTAGTTCTAGAAGGTCTTGTAGGTCTTCTTAGAACCGTTCAAATTCAGCATTAGTGGTTGGGGCATAGACTTGGTATTGTGATTTTGAACGGTTGCCTTGGAAACAAACAGAGATAATTCTGTAATTTTTGAGATTGCACCCAACTACTGCATTTTGGACTCATTTGCTGACTCTGAGGGCTACTGCATTTCTTCCTAGGGATTCTTGCCCACAGTAGCAGATATAGTGGATATCCAAATTAAATTCACCCATTCCAGTTCATCTTAGTTCACTGATTTGTGTAATGTCAATGATCACTCTTGCCAACTTCCATTTGACCACTTCCAATTAGCCTTGATTCATGGATCTAAAATTCCAGTTTCCTATATAGTATTGTTCTTTACATCATCATACTTTACTTTCATCAGCAGACACATCCACACTTGGGAATTGTTTCCACTTTGGCTCAGCCTGTTCATTTCTTTTGGAGTTATTTCTTTGCTCTTCTCCAGTAGCATATCAGACATCTACCAACTTGGGGCATTCATCTTTCATATATCTTTGTGTCATATATGTTTGTATTTTCATACAGTTCACAGGGTTCTCAAGGCAGGAATGCTGAAGTGGTTTAACATTCCCTTCTCCAGTAGACCACATTTTGTCAGAACTATCCACCATGACCCGTCCGTCTTGGCTGACCCTACATGACATGGCTAATAGTTTTATTCAGTTAGACAAGGTTGTGATCCATGTGATCAGTTTGGTTTGTTTTCTGTTATTGTGGTTTTCATTCTGTCTCCCTCTGATAGATGCAAATAAGAGGCTTATGGAAGCTTCCTGATGGGAAGGAATGACTGTGGAGTAAACTGGATCTTTTTTGTTGGGTGGTGCATGCTTAGTAAATCTTTAATTCAATTTTCTGCTAAATTTTGGAGGTGTTCCCTCCCTGTGTGACTTCGTTGGTGGCTCAAAGGATAAAACATCTGCCTACAATGTGGGAGGCCCGGGGTTCAATCCCTGGGAGGAATATCTCCTGGAGAAGAAAATGGCAACCCACTCCAATATCTTTGCCTGGAAAACCCCATGGACAGAGGAGCCTGGTGGGCTATAGTCCATGGGGTCGCAAAGAGTTGGATATGACTGAGTGACCCCACTTTCACTTTTCTTTCTTCCCTCCCTGTAGTGTTGCCTGAGGCCAAACTGTGCTAGGAATAAAGGTGACCGCCTTCAAAAGGACTGATGCCAATGTACACACACAGCTCCCAGGAATGCTGTATTCACTGCCTCTAACTAACAACCCACATCTCTTCCAGAGACTCCTGGACACTCACAAGCAAAGTTCTCCTTTTTCAGTCCAGGAGTTATATACCAGAGTGCGATTTGTTATATTGTTTGTTTTTAATTTTCTTCTATACAGTGTATTTACTGTCTTCTTTTTGTTTAATTTCTAGTTTCCTCTGTGGCTTTATACGTGATTAATTTTAATAAAGGCCTCCCTTGTGGAATAATGTGTGCTTTCTGATATGTTCAAAGTAATATACTTATTTATAAACTCAATCTTAACACCCATCTTATTCACTTTCTCTGTAACCTTATTTGGTCTGTCATTTTCTGAAAAACAAAACAAAACAAAACAAAACTCTATAACTGTAGACTTTTGCTTTTTTAACATTGCTTTTCTACTTCAGTTTTCTATTAAAGAGTTAAAAATATCTGGTAGTTTTATAGATTTGACTCAAATGAAATACTATGACAAGGCAACTGTCCTGCATGTAATGCAGTTTCTTGTACTAATTTTTAAAAGTAGTATGAATGTTTTTGCCTTACAAAAATTATATATATATATATATATGTGTGTGTGTGTGTGCGTATATATATATTTATATATATATTTATATATATATATAAAAGCAGAAATATGAAGTTACAAAGTAGCCCACCCTTACCCAACAGAGATAAAACTCTCCAGAGGTTTCAAGAGGATAATGATGATTAATAGATAGTGTATCTTATCTTCACCAAGGAGTTATGATTATCCACACAGTTATTTGCTGGTGTTTTCCAGGGTGGGAAAATGTTTATTAAGAAATTATACTAGCCCTGCTTCTATGGATTAATCAAAGCAGTGGCCTTCAAATTATGTAATTTTACAGGTAAATTAAAACTTAAAATTTGATGGCTTTAAAATAAGATCTTGTTCAAAATTTCCAACCACCTAGTTCTGTCCTACTTTTGGTGTATAGACAGTCTCAGAACAAGTGTTGGTGTTGACAGCTATATGTAGGTTACAAGCTACAGCTCATGGTTCTCTTCTTGAACTTGGCATATGTCACAGTCTGGAGATAGAAGCAGGGGTGAGAGAAGGGGGAGGGAAGCGTTTCCACTTCACCAAGCACATTGCGTGTCATTTGAATACTGAATTTTTTTTTTCCTGGAAGATTTTTTTCTGGAAGTAAAGCTGGTGCCTCTGATAATTAAGTTTATTTAGATTCTTTGTTATTTCTTTCTCTGAATTAGCAATAATATTATTTGTTTAATATTCTGACATTATATGAGAATTAAATAAATATTAAGCATCGTGGAAATAAAAGACATCTACTAAGAGCAGCAAAATCACTATTGTTTGACACACAGTGAAATGTGTCGTGTTTCTGTGGATACAGCTCTAATATGTGCAATGGGAAAATGAATTACAAATACAGAACAAACAACAGATATATGATCTATCACTATATATAGAAAATCTTCAAATGCACATAGTGAATAGACAATTTACATTTTTTATTGGCTTATTTTAACAGGAACTAAATTTATGGAAATTATGACTTTAAATTTTAACAAAGAATGAAATATAATTGGATTTTCCATTATGAATGTGGTCCAAACTAAAGTTAGTGCTCAAGAGAAATATAAGTTTAGAAGTTTAGAAAGATCTCACACTGATGCAATGGTTTCATAGGATATGTGGTAATTAATAGTTATTAATCCTTAGTCTAACATTAGCTACTTAAGTGATCCTGGACAAGTCATGTAAACTGTTCTATCCAAATATCTACTCCAGTAATAAAGTTTCTTTCTTTCTATATGTTCTTTGAAACATTATATATGGTAAAACCATCATCCAGTCTTAGTGTTTAGTCAGTAGCTAATGTAAATGCAAATGCATGAAAACCACTCCACCATTCTTCCCTGGATATTTGAGTAGTTATATGTACTATGCAGGATACATTTGAGACGAATCATGTATGTACACACTTAGAGGTGTCAAAATATCTTAACCTTTCCTAAACTAAACCCTTCAAATAGTCAAGTTTTCTGTCCTTGTAAACCATTGAAATATTCTATAGCTCGAAGTTTGATTTCACTATTATAGAAGTATTTTTATTAAAAACAAAAACAAAAACAAAATAAACACCTGGATGAGGAAAATATGGCCACTATGACTATAATAAAACTTGGTGTTTTCTAAGGTTTTAACTCACTTTGTATATTAACTAACCATTCCCAAAACTAACCCATTCTTGTAATTATAGATGTAATTTGTATTTAAATTATAGAGGAGATATATCAAGGTGAAGGAAAACATGCCAAGCTACAAGGATGAATATAATTTCAATGCAGAAATGCTTAACTTGATTGTTACCATAATCAGTGTAAATGAGTCCAAAGTGTGGTTGCAATTTTTGGAATTTACCAAAACAAAACAAAACAAAAGACAAACAAACAAAAAAAAACCTTCTTGATTTGGAGTCATCTGTAATCTGGCATCTTGTGTATAAAGACTTAAATTATGGACCCAGTTAGTTACCTTTTATCTCTTTACCATAGTAAAAATGACTCCTATTCAGTAAATATAATTTATTGTAATACATTTAATGAATGAACAAACAGATGATGAAGTGGAAAAACTTTCCTGCCTCTTGCCTCATGCCAGGTGTCCTAGAAAGGAAATTGTAGGGCCCTTTTTGCTCCCTTTGGCAAACCTAGAACAAATCTTAAAGTCTCTCACTTTCTGCTTTCTTGACCCCAGCATTTGCCTGGCTGACCCATGTTTCTCTCCATGGTCTAAGGTGCCTTGCAAGTTAATGGTTCAGCCCCATAAGCCCTCAGTAATTCCAACTCTTTTAGTTTTGTACTATAATTGCTACTAAAGTTCCTGAGCCTAAACCTTATGATATGTTTAACAAAGGGGGATAGAAGTAAGAAGGTGAATTTCACCCAGCCCCAGTATTACTCCTCCCATTATTTTCCTCATCTTATGGGTTTTCCATTTATGTATTTTTTTAATCTTTATTCAATATTTCCATGGTATCTTCTTTCTTCTTCTGTAATTGGTGCTTGATGCTCTCAAGACTATATCATGGTAAGGCTGAGAGAGTAGAAAAATACATGCAGTCTGTGTGTTACTTGGTTACATAAATAGTATTCCAAATGATCAATCCTTGCCAGGTTTCATTTGACAACTTTCATCCCTATTCTGGAAACCAAGAAATAAGCATCCTTGAAAGTATGAAGATAATTTAAGTATTGAAAGCTAACTCCAAAATTGGTAAATGGCATTCAGAAAGTGTGTATAAACCAATATATTGAAATTAGGCAAGGATTAGTATAGCTGGAGCTGAGGCTGTATGGCACTGGAGCGACTTTGAGAAGATACCTCACATCCAAAGGCAAAGGAGAAGCCACAACAAGATGGTAGGAGGGGTGAAATCGCATTTAGAATCAAACCCTACACATGCTAGAGATGCTCAGAGCACTCACACAGAGATGTTTAGAGTACCCAAAGAGACTGAGACAGAGCTGTGTTTGGGTGTCTCCTGAGGAGGTATAGGTTAGCAGTGGACTGCTGAGGGGACAGGGGCTCTGGGTGTGGTAGACTTGGGTATGGCATAAGCCCTCTTAGAGGAAGTTGCCATTAACCCACCATAGACCAACCAGAATTTACACAGGACTGGGGAAACAGACTCTGGGAGGGCACAAACATCCTACAAGAGACTGACCTAGTCTTGCCGTGAGTGTCCAGGAGTCTTCGGCAGAGACATCAGTCAGCGGTGGCCTGCTACAGGGTTGGGGGCACTGAGTGTAGCAGTGCATGCATAGGAACTTTTGAAGGAGGTCACCATTATCTTCATTAACTCCACCATAGGTTGGCCTCAGGTCATATAACAGGAAGGGAACACAGCCCAACCCTTCAACTGAAATCGGATGAAAGATTTACTGAGCATGGTGCTTCCCATCAGAACAACACCCAGTTTCCCCCTCAATCAGTCTCTCCCATCAGGAAGCTTCCATAAGCCTCTTCTCCCTCTCTATCAGAGGGTAGACAGAAATAAAACCACAATCACAGAAAACTAACCAATATTATCACATGGACCACAGCCTTGTCTAACTCAATGAAACTATGAGCCATAACCTGTAGGGTCACCGAAGATGGACAAATCATGTTGGAGAGTTCTGACAAAAGGGTGGTCCACTGGATTAAAAAATGGCAAACCACTTCAGTATTCCTGCCTTGAGAACCCCATGAACAGCATGAAAATGCAAAACAATAGGACACTGAAAGATGAACTCCCCAGGTCAGTAGGTGCCCAATATGCTACTGAAGATCAGTGGAGAAATAACTTCAGAAAAAATGAAGGGATGCGGCCAAAGCAAAAACAACACCGAGTGGTGAATGTGACAGGTGATGGAAGTAAAGTCCAATGCTGTAAAGAGCAGTATTGCATAGGAACCTGAAGTGTTAGGTCCATGAATCAAAGCAAATTGGAAGTGGTCAAACAGGAGATGGAAAGAGTGAACATCGACATTTTAGAAATCAGTGAACTAAAATGGACTGAAATGGTTGAATTTAACTCAGATGTCCACTATATCTACTACTGTTTACAATAATCCCTTAAAAAAGGAGTAGCCATCTTACTCAGCATAAGAGACCAAAATGCAGTAATTGGATGCAAAATAAAAAATGAGAGAATGATCTCTGTTCGTTTCCAAGGCAAACCACTCAATATCACAGTAATCCAAGTCTGTGCCCTGTCCAGTAACACTGAAGAAGCTGAAGTTGAATGGTTCAAGGAAGACCTATAAGACCTTCTAGAACTAACACCCAAAAAAGTTGTCCTTTTCATTATTGGGGACTGGAATGCCAAAGTAGGAAGTCAATAAAAACATGGAGTAACAGGCAAATTTTGCTTTGCAGTACAGAATGAAGAAGGGCAATGGCAAATAATGTTTTGCCAAGAAAACACACTGGTCATAGCAAACACCCTCTTCCAACAACACAAGAGAAGACCTTACACATGGACATTACCAGATGAACAATACCAAAATTAGATTGATATATTCTTTGCAGCCAAAGATGGAAAAGCCCTATACCGTGAGCAAAAACAAGATGGAGCATTGACTGCAGCTCAGATCATGAACTCCTTATTGCCAAATACAGACTTGAATTGAAGAAAATAGAGAAAACCACTACACCTTTTATGTATGGCTTAAATAACATCCCTTATCATTATAGAGTGAAAGTGAAAAATAGATTCAAGTGATTAAATCTGATAGATAGAGTGCCTGAAGAACTATGGATGCAGTTTTGTGACTGTACAGGAGGCAGAGATCAAGACCATTTCCAAGAAAAAAGAAATGCAAAAAGGCAAAATGGTTGTCTGAGGAGGCCATACAAATAGCTATGAAAAGAAGAGAAGAGAAAGGCAAAGGAGAAAAGAAAAGATACACCCATTTCAGTTCAGAGTTTCAAAAAAATAGCAAGGAGAGATAAGAAAACCTTCCAAAGTGTTCAGTGAAAAGAAATAGTGGAAAACAATAGAATGGGAATGACTAGAGATCTCTCAAGAACATTAGAGATACCAAGGGTATATTTCATGAAAATATTTTATGCAAAGATGGGCAAAATAAAGGAAAGAAATGACTTGGACCTAACAGAAGCAGAAGATACTAAGAAAACTTGGCAAAAATACACAGAAAAACTATAGAAAAAAGATGTGCATTACCCAGATAATCATGATGGTGTGATCGCTCACCTAGAGTCAGGCATCCTGGGATACAAAGCTAAATGGGCCTTATCAAGCATCACTAGGAACAAACCTAGTGGAGGTGATGGAATTCCAGTTGAGCTACTTCAAATCTTAAAAGATGATGCTGTGAAAGTGTTGCACTCAATATGCCAGCAACTTTGGAAAACTCGGCAGTGGCCACAGGACTGGATAAGTTCAGTTTTCATTCCAGTCTCTAAGAAAGTTAATGTCCCAAAATGCTCAAACTACTTTACAATTGCACTCATCTCACACACTAGCAAAGTAATGCTCAAAATTCTCCAAGCCAAGCTTAAATAGTACATGAACCCTGAAATTACAGATGTTTAAGCTGTATTTAGTAAAGGTAGAGGAACCAGAGATCAAATTGCTAACATCTGCTAGATCATTGAAAACACAAGAAAGTTCCAGAAAAGCATCTATTTTGGCTTTATAGACTATTCCAAACCCTTTGACCTTGTGGATCACAATAAACTGTGGAAAATTCTTCAAGAGATGGGAATGCGAGACCACCTGACTTGCCTCCTGAGAAATCTGTATTCAGGTCAAGAAGAAAAGTTAGAACTGGACTTTGAACAACATACTTGTTCCAAATTGGGAATGGAGTGTGTCAAAGCTGTATTTTGTCACCCTGCTTATTTAACTTATATGCACAGTACATCATGCAAAATGCTGAACTGGATGAAGCACAAGCTGGAATCAAGATTGCCAGGAGAAATATCAATAATCTCAGATATGCTGGTGACACCACATTTATGGCAGAAAACGAAGAAGAACTAACGTGCCTTTTGATGTTACTTAAAAAAGGAAAGTGAAAATATTGACTTAAAACTCAACATTCATAAAACTAAGATCATGGCATCTGGTCCCATCAACTCATGGGAAATAGATGGGGAAACAGTGGAAATAGTGACATACTTTATTTGTAGGGGGGCTCCAGAATGCAGAGGAATGCAGCCCTGAAACTAAAAGAAGCTTGCTCCTTTTAAGAAAAGTTATGACCAACCTAGACAGCATATTAAGAAACAGAGACATTACTTTGCCAACAACGGTCTGTCTAGTCAGATTTATGGTTTTTACAGTAGTCATTTATGGTTGTGATAGTTGTACCATAAAGTAAACTGAGCGCTGAAGAAGTGATGTCTTTGAGCTGTTGTGTTGGAGAAGACTCTTTGAGAGTCCCCTGGGCAGCAAGGATATCCAATGAGTCCATTTTAAAGGAGTTCAATCTTGAGTTTTCGTTGGAAGGTCTGATGCTGAAGCTGAAACTCCAATACTTTGGCCACCTGATGAGAAGAATTGACTCTTTTGAAAAGACCCTGATTCTGGGAAAGGTTGATGGCGTGTTAAGAAGGGGACTACACAGGATGGCATCACCAACTCAATGGGCATGTGTTTGAGTAGGCTCTGGGAGTTGGTGTTGGACAGGGAAATCTGGTATGCTTCAGTTCATGGGGTTGCAAAGAATCGAATGCTACTGAGCAACTGAACTGTATTAAACTGATAGCATAGCTGAAAGCTGTGTTTACAGACACAAATTATTTAAAATAAGTTTAATGGATTGTGAATATTATAAATCAATACACAGCACATTGCACTATGGTTTATTTTAAAGTGCAAGCACGCTGACAGTAATTGTTTAAGAGTTACAATTTTGGATTGGGTATAAATGTTGGATTAACCATGTCTTTCTTTTCTGTAGCATTAGTGAAGTTATTTAATCTCTTCAAGACTCAGTTTCATTATCTGTTAAATGAAGATGGTATTACCTATATTGTGATTTTATATGAGAACTAAGAGAGAATGCATTCAAAGAACATTTCCCACAATATCTTTCAACTAGTCAACACTCAGCAAATAGTAAATGTTATTATGATTTTACTTACAATAAATATCTGTATCAACTTCAGTATAATCTAATGTTAATTCTGGCTTCCCTGAATCTTGAAGAATATGAAATATTTTGAAGTAACTTCAGATCTTCTGAGCCACCAGGGAAGCCTAAATGGTTTAAGGTTTGGGAAATAAGGTCTAGGAAGAAAAGTGAAAGACACCAGACATTTTTAGCATGGATGAACTGAATCCCTTTTTGGTTTACTTTAACAATTGTTTTCATTTTCTTTTTACTGCTGGGTGAGCCACAGCTTTTTAAATTCTGAGCTTCAAAGGTCTAGAGTATTTCTGCATTGTAACTTTATCTCTAACTATTGCTCTACCAAAAATTCTCATTAGCTATCTCGTTAAAAACATTGCGATCTTGTTCTTCCCTTGCTAACTTTGAAAAATATTCATGAAAATATTTTTGAAGTACCTAGTGCATGATCAATTTTTGTAAATATTCCATGGGTACTTAAAAAGTGGTCTATTCATATTGTTGTTTACATAAATCTCCATATGTTTGTCCATAAATTCATTACTTGTGATTTTCAAATTATTTTTGTCTGTTTAGCCTATCAATAAATACTGATAAATGTTGAGATTTTCCCAATGATAGTGGATTTATAGTTTTAAGGCTATTTTTCTTAATCTTCCCTCGCTATTTAATAATCTTGGAGCCACAATATTGCTATGCTGTCTTTGTCTATACTTTCTGATTTTAATTGAGATACACTAGTTTTACTTTGATTAGTGTCTGATATATATATGTGTGTGTGTGTGTGTGTGTGTGTATGTATACATATACATTATTTTGTTTTCAGTATATGGGTGTTAACTGCAAACAACATATATTGGGTTGGCCAGAAAGTTGGTTCAAATGTTTTGAGCCAGCTTGTGGAACAAACCAAGACAACTTTTTGTTCAACCCCAAATTTAGATTTTTTTCCCTTTATATAGTGCAATGTATTGCAGACAGGTATCAATGAAATCCAAACTTCTTATCATAGGTCTTCTCTAATTGTACTCTGGGCTTCCCTTGTGGCTCAGCTGGTAGAGAATCTGCCTCCACTGTGGGGGACATGGACTTGATCCCTGGGTTGAGAAGATCCTCTCAAGAATGGAAAAGCTACCCACTCCAGTATTCTGGCCTGGAGAAATCCATGGATTGAATAGTCCATGAGGTCACAAAAAGTCAGACATGACTGAGCGACTGTCACTTTCAACTGTACTCTAGGTTCCAAATTTACCAATCTTATTTCTTATTTTTTCATAATTTATTTATCAATTTACCTGATTTTGATAATTTTTTTCTAAATGTAGTTTGTTCCTATATCATTGCATATGTAATTCTGTCTATCACATACCCTGTCATTTATATTCCTCAAAATTTAGGTGAAACATTCACCTAATTTAGCTTACAAAACAATATCTAATTTTCCACATTGCATTGAGATTAGTCTCTTTATATGAATCTCCAAAGATAATTTGTATCAAATGTCTATATTAATTTACAATACTTCTAGTTTTCTTTTCTATACATTTGCTATATAAACTAGGGGTTCAAGAAATTCAGATGTTTAAGCACCTAAACGATTTTGTGATTGTGATATGATTTTACAACTTGGACCATATAATTCTCATGGGATATGTAGAAAAGGCCTTTGGCATTCTTTAAGAAAGAGTTAGAAATATTTTGAAAGATAGTTCTGGAAAGTACTCAGGAAAAATCATTTTCTGTCATTAATAGTTTTGAGCTACAAAGTAGGATTCTCCAAAGAATTTTATTAGCTAGAGTGATGATTTCATTAGTGAATCAATATTTGTTGACAGAGAATGTTTTCAAGGCCAAAATTTGCATGACTTCAGTGTTGCCACACTACTATATAGTATGACGTAGTTCCAATAATCATATTCTATTTTTCTTTTATTTACTATTGTTTTTATTAACTTATGTTTTCATTGAAGGATAATTGCTTTAAAGAATTTTGTTGGTTTCTGGGGGGAGGAGTCAAGATGGCGGAGGAATAGGACAGGGAGATCACTTTCTCTTCTACAAATTCATCGAAAGAACAACAGAACGGTGAACAAAGTTTACAAAACAACTTCTGATCGCTAGCAGCGGACATCAGGTGCCCAGAAAAGCAGCCCATTGTCTTCGAAGGGAGGTAGGACAAAAATATTAAAGATTAAAAAAGCGACACAAGAGAACCAGGGACGGAGACCCGTCCCAGGAAGGGAGTCTCAATAGAGGAAGTTTCCAATCACCAGGATACCCTCGCGCTGGCGGGTCTGGGGGAAGTTTTCAGATCTCGGAGGGCAACTTAACTGGGAGGAGAAATTAAATAAGGCCCACAGATTACGTGCCTAAAAGCAACTCCCAGCAGAAAAGTACCCCAGACGCCCGCGCCCGCCACCAGCAAGAGGGGGCGGAACGGAGAGGAGCCGGCGGCATTCCTTAGGGTGGGGTCCGGCCAGAAGGCCCTGAGAGCAGTCGGAGGGAGATTTTTTTAAACTGTGGGAGAGCGAGGGAAAAATTAACCGGCTGGAACACACTGCCGGCGGTTCGCAAAACAAAGGGACTGAGAAACTCCAGAGAAGAGCCGCCCCATCCCCGCTGGAGGTAGGAGGCAGGGGGAAGGGAAAGGGGCAAACTCAGCCCCAGAGAAGCCACCCCCTCCCACCCGGCAAACAGGCTCCAGTTCCTGTCTAGAGACTTCCTGAGACCCGACCTGCAGCGCGCGCTGGGGCCGCGCAGAGGGAAAAGGCGCAGCGTGCCAGTGGAGAGAGCGCCAAGCCTCTGGCTGCCAGGCCAGAACATGGCGGGTGCTCCCCACACACAGCGACATCTGCCTGCAGCGCCCCACCCTCCCTGCAGCAGGACTGAACTAGCGAACCTAAATAAGAGATCACCTCCGCCCGCCTGTGTCAGGGCGGTAACTAGACACCAAAGAGAGGGCAAACAAGAGCCAGATAAACAAAGGGAATCGCTTCAGAAAGGTCCGGTGCAACAGATTAAAATCCCTGAAGGCAACACTGACTACACCGGAAAGAGCCTATAGTTATCAAGAAGTGTAAGCTGGAAAAAGGAGCTATCTAAAATTGAACTGAACCTACACTGGCTGCAACAGCTCCAGAGAAATTCCTAGATATATTGGCATATTTTGTTGTTGTTGTTGTTGTTGCTAAACTAAAAAAAAAAAAAAAAAAAAAATTTTCTTTTCTTTTTTTTCTGTTTCCAATTTTTTCTCTTTTATTGTCTTTTAAACTTCCCCACTACTCCCCCATTACTCCTCAACTTTCATTTTCATATATTTTTATGATTTTTTTTTCAATTAGGGAAAAAAATTTGTTTTTCTTTTTTCTTTTTTTCTTTTTTTCTTTTTTTTTCTTTTTTCTTCTTTTTTTCGTTTCTTTCTTTTCTTTTGCTTGTTTTTCTCTCCTATTTCCTTTTAAAGTCTTCTAATACTCCTCTATTATTCCTTAATTTTCATTTTCATCTCAATATAACCTTGCCAAAAAACAAAAAAAAAAAAAGAAGAGAGAGAGGAGCCCTATTTTTAAACTGAACTCCATATATATCTCTAAATTTTGGGTTTTTGTTTTTGTTTTTAAATATTTTATTTCAAAGAGTCTAACCTCTATGCTAAATTTTTTAATCTTTGTTTATCAGTATGTGATATAAATGTTGGACATTTAAGAATCCAATATTCAATTCCCATTTCTATTCAGGAGTGTGTTGATTACTCTCTTCCACGTTTGACTCTCTGTTTTCTACCTCAGAACAACTCTATTTCCTCCTTTCCCCTTCTCTTCCCAATCCAATTCAGTGAATCTTTGTGGGTGTCTGGGCTACGGAGAACACTTTGAGAACAGATAACTGTGTAGATCTGTCTTTTCCTCTTGAGTCCCCCTTTCTCCTCGCCTGCTCACCTCTATCTCCTTCCTCCCTCTCCTATTCTTCGTGTAACTCTATGAACCTCTTTGGTGGTCCCTCACGGTGGCAAATCTTTTCACCATTAACCTAGAAGTTTTTATTACCAGTGCTGCATAGTTGGAGAAGTCTTGAGACTATTGGTAGAATAAAACTGAAATCCAGAGGCAGGAGACTTAAGCCCCAAACCTGAGAAAACCATAAAACTCCTGACTACACAGAACATTAAGGAATAAGAATCCATCCAAAAGCCCCCATACCTACACCAAAACCAACCACCACCCAAGAGCCAAGAAGCTCCAGGACAAGACAGACTACATAAATTCTATAGTAACGCAGGAACATAGACCTAAGTGTCAACATACAGGCTGCCCAAAGTCACACCTAACACATAGACCCATTGCAAAACTCATCACTGGGCACTCCATTGCGCTCCAGAGAGAAGAAATCCATCTCCACGCACCAGAACACTGACACAAGCTTCCCTAACCAGGAAACCTTGAAAAGCCAATATTCCAACACCACCCACTGGGTAAAATCTTCACAATAAAAAGGAACCACAGACCAGCAGAATACAGAAAGCCCACCCCAGACACAGCAATCTAAACAAGATGAAAAGGCAGAGAAATACCCAACAAGTAAAGGAACATGAAAAAAGCCCACTAAATCAAACAAAAGAGGAGGAGATAGGGATTCTATCTGAAAAAAGAATTTCGAATAACGATAATGAAAATGATCCAAAATCTTGAAAGCAAAATGGAGTCACAAATAAATAGCCTGGAGACAAGGATGGAGAAGATGCAAGAAATGTTTAACAAGGACCTAGAAGAAATAAAAGAGTCAATTAAAAATGAATAATGCAATAAATGAGATCAAAATCACTCTGGAGGGAACCATGAGTAGAATAACAGAGACAGAATATAGGATAACTGAGGTAGAAGATAAAATGGTGGAAATAAATGAAGCAGAGAGGAAAAAAGAAAAAAGAATCAAAAGAAATGAGGACAACCTCAGGGACCTCTGGGACAATGTGAAACGCCCCAACATTCGAATCATAGGAGTCCCAGAAGAAGAAGACAAAAAGAAAGGCCATGAGAAGCTACTCGAGGAGATAATAGCTGAAAACCTCCCTAAAATGGGGAAGGAAATAGCCACCCAAGTCCAAGAAACCCAAAGAGTTCCAAACAGGATAAACCCAAGGCGAAATACCCCAAGACACATATTAATCAAATTAACAAAGATCAAACACAAAGAACAACTATTAAAAGCAGCAAGGGAGAAACAACAAATAACACATAAAGGGATTCCCATAAGGATAACAGCTGATCTATCAATAGAAACCCTTCAGGCTAGAAGGGAATGGCAGGACATACTTAGTGTAATGAAAGAGAATAACCTACAACCAAGATTACTGTACCCAGCAAGGATCTCATTCAGATATGAAGGAGAATTCAGAAGCTTTACAGACAAGCCAAAGCTGAGAGAATTCAGCACCACCAAACCAGCTCTTCAACAAATGCTAAAGGATCTTCTCTAGACAGGAAAACAGAAAGGTTGTATAAACGTGAACCCCATAACAGCAAACTAAATGGCAACGGGACCATACCTATCAATAATTACCCTAAAAGTAAATGGGTTGAATGCCCCAACCAAAAGACAAAGACTGGCTGAATCGATACAAAAACAAGACCCCTATATATGCTGTCTACAAGAGTCCCACTTCAAAACAAGGGACACATACAGACTAAAAGTGAAGGGCTGGAAAAAAAATATTTCATGCAAACGGAGACCAAAAGAAAGCAGGAGTTGCAATACTCATATCAGATAAAATAGACTTTCAAATAAAGGCTATGAAAAGAGACAAAGAAGGACACTACATAATGATCAAAGGATCAATTCAAGAAGAATATATACAATTATAAATATATATGCACCCAACATAGAAGCACCATAATATGTAAGGCAAATACTAACGAGGATGAAAGAGGAAATTAATAGTAACACAATAATAGTGGGAGACTTTAATACCCCACTCACAACTATGGATAGATGAACTGAACAGAAGATTAACAAGGAAACACAAACTTTAAAGGACACATTGGACCAGCTAGACCTTATCAACATCTATAGGAGCTTTTACCGCAAAGCAATCAACTTCACGTTTTTCTCAAGTGCACACGGAACCTTCTCCAGAATAGATCACATCCTGGGCCATAAATCTAGTCTTGGTAAATTCAAAAAAACTGAAATTATTCCAGTCATCTTCTCTGACCACAGTGCAGTAAGATTAGATCTCAATAACAGGAAAAAAATTATTAAAAACTCAAACATATGGAGGCTAAACAACACACTTCTGAACAACCAACAAATCATAGAAGAAATCAAAAAAGAAATCAAAATATCCATAGAAACGAATGAAAATGAAAACACAACAACCCAAAACCTATGGGACACTGTAAAAGCAGTGCTAAGGGGAAGATTCATAGCATTACAGGCCTACCTCAAGAAACAAGCAAAAAGTCAAATAAATAACCTAACCCTACACCTAAAGCAATTAGAGAAGGAAGAAATGAAAAACCCCAGGTTTAGTAGAAGGAAAGAAATCTTAAACATTAGGGCAGAAATAAATGCAAAAGAAACTAAAGAGACCATAGCAAAAATCAACAAAGCTAAAAGCTGTTTTTTTGAAAAAATAAACAAAATTGGCAAACCATTAGCAAGACTCATTAAGAAACAAAGAGAGAAGAACCAAATTAACAAATTAGAAACGAAAATGGAGAGATCACTACAGACAACACTGAAATACAAAGGATCATAAGAGACTACTACCAGCAGCTCTATGCCAATAAAATGGACAACTTGGAAGAAATGGACAAGTTCTTAGAGAAGTATAACTTTCCAAAACTGAACCAGGAAGAAATAGAAGATCTTAACAAACCCATCACAAGCAAGGAAATCGAAACTGTAATCAGAAATCTTCCAGCAAACAAAAGCCTAGGACCAGATGGCTTCACAGCTGAATTCTACCAAAAGTTCAGAGAAGAGCTAACACCTATCTTACTCAAACTCTTCCAGAAAATAGCAGAAGAAGGTAAACTTCCAAACTCATTCTATGAGGCCACCATCACCTTAATTCCAAAGCCAGACGAAGATGCCACAAAATAAGAAAACTACAGGCCAGTGTCACTGATGAACATAGATGCAAAGATCCTTAAAAAAATTCTAGCAAGCAGAATCCAACAACATATTTAAAAAATCATACACCAAGACCAAGTGGGCTCTATCCCAGGAATGCAAGGATTCTTTAATATCTGCAAATCAATCAATGTGATACACCACATTAACAAATTGAAAGATAAAAAGCATATGATTATCTCAATAGATGCAGAAAAAGCCTTTGACAAAATTCAACATCCATTTATGATTAAAACTCTCCAGAAAGCAGGCATAGAAGGAACATACCTCAACATAATAAAAGCTATATATGACAAACCCACAGCAAGCAGTACCCTCAATGGCGAAAAATTGAAAGCATTTCCCCTAAAATCAGGAATGAGACAAGGGTGCACACTCTCACCACTTCTACTCAACATAGTTTTGGAAGTGTTGGCTACAGCAATCAGGACAGAAAAAAGAAGTAAAAGGAATACAGATAGGAAAACAAGAAGTGAAACCCTCACTGTTTGCAGATGACATGATCCTCTACATAGAAAACCCTAAAGACTCTACCAGAAAATTACTAGAGCTAATCAACGAATATAGTAAAGTTGCAGGATATAAAATTAACACAGAGAAGTCTCTTGCATTCTTATACATTAACAATGAGAAAACAGAAAGAGAAATTAAGGAAACAATACCATTCACCATTGCAACAAAAATAATAAAATACTTAGGAATATATCTACCTAAAGAAACAAAAGACTTATACATAGAAAACTATAAATCACTGATGAAAGAAATCAAAGAGGACACAAACAGATGGAGAAATGTGCCGTGTTCATGGATTGGAAGAATCAACATAGTCAAAATGGCCATACTACCCAAAGCAATCTAGAGATTCAATGCAATCCCTATCAAGCTACCAACAGCATTTTTCACAGAACTAGAACAAATAATTTCACAATTTGTATGGAAATACAAAAAACCTCGAATAGCCAAAGTAATCTTGAGAAAGAAGAATGGAACTGGAGTAATCAACCTGCCTGACTTCAGACTCTACTACAAAGCCACAGTCATCAAGACAGTATGGTATTGGCACAAAGACAGATATATAGATCAATGGATCAGAATAGAAAGCCCAGAGATAAATCCACAAACCTATGGTCACCTTATCTTCGACAAAGGAGGCAAGGATATACAATGGAAAAAAGATAGCCTCTTTAACAAGTGGTGCTGGGAAAATTGGTCAACCACTTGTAAAAGAAGGAAACTAGAACACTTTCTAACACCATACACAAAAATAAATTCAAAAAGGATTAAAGATCTAAATGTAAGACCAGAAACTATAAAACTCCTAGAGGAGAACATAGGCAAAACACTCTCCGACATAAATCACAGCAGGATCCTCTATGACCCACATCCCAGAATATTAGAAACAAAAGCAAATATAAACAAATTGGACCTAATGAAACTTAAATGATTTTGCACAGCAAAGGAAACTATAAGCAAGGTGAAAAGACAGCCCTCAGATTGGGAGAAAATAATAGCAAATGAAGCAACAGACAAAGGATTAATTTCAAAAATATACAAGCAACTCCTCCAGCTCAACTCCAGAAAAATAAATGACCCAATCAAAAAATGGGCCAAAGAACTAAACAGACACTTCTCCAAGGAAGACATACAGATGGCTAAGGAACACATGAAAAAATGCTCAACATCACTCATTATCAGAGAAATGCAAATCAAAACCACAATGAGGTACCATTACACGCCAATCAGGATGGCTGCTATCCAAAAGTCTACAAGCAATTAATGCTGAAGAGGGTGTGGAGAAAAGAGAACCCTCATACACTGTTGGTGGGAATGCAAACTAGTATAGCCGCTATGGGAAACAGTGTGGAGATTTCTTAAAAAACTGGAAATAGAACTTCCATATGATCCAGCGATCCCACTTCTGGGCATACACACCAAGGAAACCAGATCTGAAAGAGACACGTGCACCCCAATGTTCATTGCAGCACTGTTTATCATAGCCAGGACATGGGAGCAACCTAGATGCCCATCAGCAGACGAATGGATAAGGAAGCTGTGGTACATATACACCATGGAATATTATGCAGCCATTAAAAAGAATTCATTTGAATCAATTCTAATGAGATGGATGAAACTGGAACCTATTATACAGAGTGAAGTAAGCCAGAAAGATAAAGACCATTACAATATACTAACACATATATATGGAATTTAGAAAGATGTTAATGATAACCCTATATGCAGAACAGAAAAAAAAAAAAGACACAGATTTATAGAACAATCTTTTGGACTCTGTGGGAGAAGGAGAGGGTGGGATGTTTCAAGAGAACAGCATCGAAGCATTTATGGTATCTAGGGTGAAGCAGATCACCAGCCCCTGTTGGATGTATGAGACAAGCGCTTGGACCTGGTGCACTGGGAAAACCTAGGGGGAGCGGGTGGAGTGGGAGGTGGGAGGGGGGATCGGGATGGGGAACACATGTAAACCCATGGCTGTTTCATTCCAATGTATGACAAAATTCACTACAAATAAAAAAAAATAAATAAAAATAAAAAGCAACAACAAAAAAGAATTTTGTTGGTTTCTGTCAAAGCTCAGCATGAATCAGCCATAGGTACACATATACACCCTCCCTTTTTAACTTCCCTTGCTTATCCCTCCCCGTCCAACCCCTCTAGGCTGATACAGTGCCCCTGTTTGAGTTTCCTGAGTGATACAGCAAATTTCCATTGGCTATCTCTTTTACACCTGGTAATATAAGGTTCCATGTTACTCTTCCCATACATCTCACCCTCTCCTCCCCTCTCCCCATGTCCACAAGTCTATTCTCTATGTCTGTTTCTCCTTTTCTTACCTGTAAGTAAATTCTTCAGTACCATTTTTCTAGACTCCATATATATGCATTAGAATATGATATTTGTCTTTCTTTTTTATGACTCACTTCACTCTGTATAATAGGTTCCAGGTTCATCCACCTCATCAGAACTGACTCAAATGTGTTCCTTTCACTGCTGAGAAATATTACACTGTGAACATGTACCACTACTTCCTTATCCACTTTTCTGTCAATGGACATCTAGATGACTTCCATGTTCTACCTATGATAAATAGTGCTGCAATGAACAATGAGATACATTTCTTTCTTTTTCAATTTTGGTTTCCTCAGGACATATGCCTAGGAGTGGAATTGATGGATCATATGGTGGGTTTATTCCTACTTTTTCCAGGTATTTCCCTAATGTCTTCCATAGTAGCTGTATCAATTTACATCACCCACCGACATTGCAGGAGTGTTCTCTTTCCTCCACACCCTCTCCAGCATTTATTGTTTGTAGACATTTTGATGATGGCCATTCTGACCAGAATGAGGTGATATCTCATTGTAGTTTTCATTGCATTTCTCTAATAATGAGCAATGTTGATCATCTTTTCATGTGTTTGTTATCCACCTGTATGTCTTCTTTGAAGAAATGTCTGTTTAGGTCTTCTTCTCACTTTTTGAATGGGTTTGCTTTTCCGTCATTGAGTTTTTTGAGCTGATTGTATATGTTGGAAATTAATCCTTTCTCAGTTGTTTCATTTACTATTATTTCCTCTTATTCTGTGAGTTGTCTTTTCACCTTACTTAGAGTTTCATTTGCTGTGCGAAAGCCTTTTAAGCTTAATCAGGTCCCCCTTGTTTACGTTTTTCCCCCCATTATTCTAGAAGGTGGATTGTAGAGGATCTTGCTTTGATTTCTGTCACAGTGTGTTCTGCCTGTGTTTTCCTCTAAGAATTTTATAGTTTCTGGTCTTACATTTAGGTCTTTAGTCCATTTAGTTTTTATACTTTTGTATTGTGTTAGGAAGTGTTCTAATTTCATTCTTTAACATGTAGCTGTCCAGTTTTCCTAGCACCATTTATTGAAGAGGCTTTTTTTTCCCCACTGTATATTCTTGCCTCCTTTGTCAAAAATAAGGTTCCCATAGGTGCATGGGTTTATTTCTGGGCTTTCTACCTTGTTATAATGGTCTATATTTCTGTTTTTGTGTCACTACCATACTGTCTTGATTACTGTAGGTTTGTAGTATAATCTGAAGTCAGGAAGGTTGATTCCTCCAGCTCCATTCTCCCTTCTCAAGACTGCTTTGGCTTTTGGGGGTCTTTTTTGTTTCCATAAGAGTTATACATTTTTTTCAACTAGTTCTGTGAAAAATGTCATTGTTAATTTGTTAGGGATTGCATTGAATCTGTAGATTGTGTTTGGTAGTATAATCATTTAAAAAGAAAAAAGATTCTTCCTACCCAGTAACATGCAATATCTCTCCATCTGTTATGTCATCTTTGATTTATTTCATTACTGTCTTATAATTTTCTATGTACAATTCTTTTGTTGCATTAGGTACGTTTATTCCTAGATATTTAATTGTTTTTGTTGCAATGGTGAGTGACATTGATTCCTTAATTTCTCTTTCTGATTTATCATTGTTAGTATTTAAAAATGCAAGTGATTTCTGTATATTGATTTTGTATCCTGGAACTTTGCTAAATTCACTGATTAGCTCTAGTAATTTCCTGATACTATCTTTAGGGTTTTCTATGTACAGTATCATGTCATCTGCAAACAGTGAGAGCTTTACTCTTTCTCTTTCAATCTTTATTTCTTTCGTTTGTCTTTCTTCTACTATTGCTATAGCTAGGACTTCCAGAATTATTTTGAATAACAATGAATAAAGGTGAAAGTGAACACCCTTATCTTGTTCCTGATCTTAGGGGGGATGCTTTCAGTTTTTCACAATCAAGAATAATGTTTGCTGTAGGCTTATCATATATGGCCTTTACTATCTTTAGGTAGGTTCCTTCTATGCCCATTTTTGAAGAGTTTTAATCATAAATGGGTGCTGAATTTTGTCAAAGGCATTTTTATGCATATATTGAGATTATCATATGGTTGTATCATTCAACTTCTTAATATCCTGTATCACATTAATTAATTCGTGTATATTGAAGAATCCTTGCATCCCTGGAATAAACCAAATTTGATCACTCCGTATGAGCCTTTTGATGTGTTGCTGAATTCTGTTTGCTAAAATTTTGTTGACAATTTTTGCATCTATGTTCATCAGTGACATTGGGCTGTAGTTTTCTTTTTTTGTGTTGTCTTTGTCTGGTTTTAGTATCAGGGTGATGGTGGTCTTGCAGAATGAGATTGGAAGTTGTTCTTCCTCTGCAGCTCTGAAAGAGTTTTAGAAGGATAGGCATTAGCTCTTCTCTAAATGTTAGATAGAATTCTTCTGTGAAGCTATCTGGTCATGGGCTTTTGTTTCTTTGCTTGTTTTAATCACAGCTTCAATTGCAGTGCTTGTAATTGGGTTGTTCATAATTTCTATTTCTTCCTGGTTCAGTCTTGGAAGATTGAACTTTTCTAAGACTCTGTCCATTTCTTCTAGGTTATCCATTTTATTGCCTTAAAGCTTTTCATAATAGTCTCTTATAATCCTTTGTATTTCTTCATTGTGTGTTGTAACGTCTCATTTTTCATTTCTAATTTTGGTGACTTGATTCTTCTTCCTTTTTTTCTTGAGTCTCGATAAAGTCTTGTCAATTTGTTTATCTTCTCAAAAAAAAAACAGCTTTTAGTTTTATGAATTTTACTATTGTTTCTTTCATTTCTTTTCCATTTATTTCTGCTCAGATCTCTATAATTTCTTTCTTTCTACAACATTTTTATTCCCCTTTTTCCAGTTGTTTTAAGTGTAAAGTTAGGCTGTCTATTCAGTTTTTCCTATTTCTTGAGGTAGGATTGTATTGCTACAAACTTCCCTTGTAGAAATACTTTTGCTGCAGTTCCCATAGGTTTTGAGTTGTCATCTTTTCATTGTCATTTGCTTCTAGATTTTTTTTTAATTTTCCTTTTGATTTCTTCATTAACCTGTTGTTTATTTAGAAACGTGTTGTTTAACCTCCATGTGTTTGTGTTTCTTAGTTTTTTTTTTTTTTTTCTTGTAATTGATGACTAGTCTCATAGTATTGTGGTCAGAGAAGATGCTTTATACAGTTTCAATTTTCTTAAATTTATTGAGGTTTGATTTGTGATACAAGATGTGGTCTCTCCTGGAGCATGTCCAATGTGCACTTGAGAAGAAGGTGTGTTCTTTTGCATTTGAATGGAATCTCCTGAAGATATCAATGAGATCCACCTAATCTAATGTATCATTTAAGACTTGTGTTTCCTTATTAATATTCTGTTTTGATAGTCCATTGGTGTGAGTAGGATGTTAAAATCTCCTACTATTGATGTGTTACTGTCAGTTTCTCCTTTTATGTCTGTAAATGTTTGTCTTATGTATTGAGGTGTTGCTATGTTGGATACATAGATATTTACAATTGTTATGTCTTCCCCTTGGGTTGATCCCGTCATCATTATGTAGTGTCCTTCCTTATCTCTTGTAATTTTCCTTATTGGAAGGTTTATTTTTTCTGATATGAAGATTGCTTTTCCAGCTTTCTTTTGCTTCCCATTTGCATGGAATATATTTTTCCATCTTCTCACCTTCAATCTATATGTGCCTTTAGGTCTGAAGTGGGTTTACTGTAGACAACATAAATATGGGTCTTGTTTTTGTACCCATTCATCCAGTCCGTGTCTTCTGGTTAGAACATTTAATCCATTTCCATTTAAAGTAATTAGTGATATGTATGTCCCTATTGCCATTTTCTTAATTACTTGGGATTGATTTTGTAGATCTTTTTCCTTCTCTTATATTTCTTGACTATATAAGTCCCTTTAACATTTGTTGTAAAGCTGGTTTGGTGGTAGTGAATTCGCTTAACTTTTGTTTGTCTGAGAAGCTTTTTATTTCTCCATCAATTTTGAATGAGATCCTTCCAGGTACAATAATCTTAGTTGTAGATTTCTCCCTTTCAGTACTTTAAATATATCTTGCCATTCCTTTCTGGCCTGCAGAGTTTCTGTTTAAAGATCAACTGTTAAGTGTATTGTATTTCCCTTGTATGTTGCTTGTTGCTTCTCCCTTGCTGCTTTTAATAGTCTTTCTTTGTGTTTAGTCTTTGTTAGTTTGATTAGTATGTGTCTTGGCATGTTTTTCCTTGCATTTATCCTGTATGGAACTCTTTGTGACTCTTGGACTTGATTGACTATTTCCTTTTTCATGTTGGGGAAATTTTCAACTATAATCTCTTCAAAATTTTTCTCACACCCTTTCTTTTTCTCTTCTTCTGGTACCCCTGTAATTGAAATGTTGGCACGTTTGATGTTTTCCCAGAGGTCTCTGAGACTATCCTCAGTTCTTTTCATTCTTTTTACTTTATTCTTCTCTTCAGAATTTATTTCCACAATTTTATCTTCCAGCTCACTGACTTGTTCTCCAGCTTCAGATATTCTGCTATTGATAACTTCCAGAGTATTTTTAATATCAATAATTTTGGATTTGTCTCTGTATGTTTATTCTCTAGTTCCTCTAGGTGTTTATTAATTGATTCTTGCATTTTCTTTTCCAGTTTTTTTAAATCATCTTTACTATCATTATTTTGAAATCCTTTTCAGGTAGCTTACCTATTTCCTCATCATTTATTTGGACTTCTGTGTTTTTAATTTGTTCCTTCACTTGTGTAGTATTTATCTGCCTTTTTATGATTATTTTTTTAACTTAATGTGTTTGAGGTCTCCTTTTCCCAGGCTTCAAGGTTGAATTATTTCTTCCTTTTGATTTCTTCCCTCCTATGTTTGGTCCAGTGGTTTGTGTAAGCTTCATATAGGATGAGATCTGTGCTGAGTTTTGTTTCTTTATTTTTCCTCTGATGGGCAGGATTGAGTGAAGTAGTAATCCTGTCTGCTGATGATTGGGTTTGTGTTTTTGTTTGTTTGTGTTTAGATGAGGCTTCCTGCACAGGGTATTACTGGTGGTTGGATGATGCTTGATCTTGCATTCAAGTGGTTCTTTTTGTGTGAGTTTTCACTATTTGATACTCTGTAGGGTTAATTTTCTGGTAGTCTAGGGGCTTGGAGTCAGTGCTGTCACTCCAAAGTCTCAGGGCTCAATCTCTGGTCAGGAATGAAGATTCCATAAGTTTTTTGTTTTGGCATTTATATTAAAACAAATACCCCAAAACAATAAACCAAAGATGAACCTCAGAAAGTGGTGGTTACATAAACAGGCAAATTGTAATTTAAAAATGGGATATAAATGTATACTTATATACCCATAAGTGTTAGTCACTTAGTCGTGCCTGACTCTTTGAGACCCCATTGACTGCAGCCTACCAGGCTCCTCTGTTCATGAGATTTTCCAGGCAGCGATACTGGAGTGGGTTGCCATTGCCTTCTCCAGGGGATTTTCCCAACCCGGCGATCAAACCAATGTCTCCTGCACTGCAGACAGGTTATTTACCGACTGAGTTACAAGGGAAGCCCATAAGCAAAGTCAAATCTGTCCAACCAAAATAAAGTACAGTAGACTGACCCAGCGAACAAATGAAATTAAAAATTATATTTATTGTTTAGAGAAAAGCTAACTAAATCACAACCAGAAAAACAAAATAAAAGCAAGGTGTCAAGTGGGGAATAAAACAATTAATACAAAACTAACAAATATGTTGAGAGGAAAGGAAAGAAAGTAAAGAAAGAAAAAATAGATATGCAAAGTTAAATAGAGGTTGATAAAGAATTATGTACATTAAAGATTAACTGCAAGGGGAAAAGAATAGTAGGAAATGCAAGCAAAGGAATAAATATAGAAAAAATGTGATAGGTTTAAAAGATTAAAATTATTGAAATGGCTCAGGGTGGTGAGGTGAGTGCAGCCTGGCATGGCACACAGGCCCCTCCCACTGCCACCCGATACTCACAGGGTGCCCCACCCCAAGCCTTTGTTGGGCCCCTCCTCCATCTGGGGCACCATCCCTTCCTGCTGGAGGACCCCTGTCTCCCCTGTGTCTGTGGAAGGCCAGCTCTGGGGTTCAGGCCAGTCCAGCCTGTTGGACAGGACCCCATGTGGGTGCATCTCCCTGCAGACCCTCAGGGCTGGGACACAGTTGCCCACAGAGTGCTCCACAGAGCCCTAGGCTCTGTTTTGCTTGGCTTCCGCCTTTCACAAGTGGCTCAAAGAAGATTCCCTGCACAATGCCATCCCCACTGGGTCCCCTGAGTCTGCCCTCTTTGGACCCTGAGGCCACCCCAGAGGATTCCAAGATGGCATGCCAGCACATCTGGGGCTTCTGCTACCAGGAGGTGGCTGATCCCCAGGCAGCACTGGCCAAGCTGAAGTTTCTGTGCCACCAGTGGCTGTGGCTGAAGGTGCACTCCACGGAACAGATATTTAAAAAGCTAAAATTATAAAAAGAGAAAAGAAAAAAAATAGAAAGAAGAAATAAAAATAGGAAAACGCCACAGAACTGAAAGAGACCAATGTAGAGGCAGACGTTTATGACAACAATAAGTGTGACTGAATATACACATATACATATATACACATAGCAAAATTAAAACTGTCTAAAAAAAATAAAGTCCAGTAGATTGACCTCGCGAACAAAGGAAACCAAAAATTATACTTATCAGTTTATATCAAAATTAAAGCACAAACTGGAAGACAAAACTCTAGCAAGGTGTCATTTGGGGAATAAGGCAATGAAAAAAATACTAACAAAATGTTGAGAGGGCAGGAAAGAAAGTAAAGAAAGAAAGCATAAATATGCAAAGTTGAATAGAGGTAGATAGAGATTTATTTACATTAAAAATTAACAGCAAGGGGAAAAGAATAGGAGAAAAAGTAAACAAATGAACAGATGTAGAAAAAAAATAATAGGTTTTAAAAATTAAAATTAAAGAGAAAAAGAAAAAACAGGAAAACTCCACAGAACTGCAAAAACTGAACATAGAGGCAGAGGTTTATGACAGCAATAAAAAGTGTGACTGAATATACATATATACATGTTCACCCATAAGCAAACTCAAAACAGTCCAACAAAAATAAAGTACAGTAGATTGACCCAGCAAACGAAGGAAACCAAAAATCATACCTACCAGTTAATATCAAAACTAACTAAAGCACAAACTGGAAAACAAAACTAAAGCAAAGTGTCAATTGGGGAATAAAGCAAGGAAAATAAAACTAACAAAGATGTTGAGAGGAAAGGAAAGAAAGAAAAGGGAATAGATATGCAAAGTTAAATAGAGGTAGATAGAGGAGATTTATATACATTAAAGATTAATTGAAAGGGGAAAAGAACAGTAGGTAAAACCAAGGAATAAATGTAGAAAAAAATGATATGTTTAAAAATTAAAATTAAAAAAAAGAGGAATAAAGAAAAAAAGAAAATTCCACAGATATGCAAAAGCCCAACATAGAAACAGAGGTTTATAACAACAATACAAAATATGACTGAGGGAAAAAAAAAAAAAAAAAAAAAAAAACTTAATTAGATTTCATAGTACAAAAAAAAAAAAAAAAAAAAAGGGGGGGGGGGGGCAGAGAAAAAGAAAAAAAATCAAAATAATCTACAGAACAAGTCAAAGCATAAGAATAACAAATGTTGTTCTTGAGTCACTGCTGTCAGAGTCCTTTCCCTTGCTGATAGTCACAGTCCACCTCACCTCCCTAGAATGCCCTCCAACACTGTGCTGATCTCTGGACCTATTATGGGGGCAGCTCAGATTCTAATTTGGTCCTGCTCCTATGTGTTATTGCCTCCAGTGTCCACAGCTATCATAATTAGTGCATTTTCTTTTGTGGGAGCTCTCAATGTCCTTGTATATATTTCATAGACACAGATCTGCCTAGTTGAGCATGTGGATTTAATCTGCAACTTGTACAGCTGGTGGGAAGGTTTTAGGTCTTCTTCCTTAGCCACACTGGCCCTGGATTTCAGTTGTGGATTATTTCCACCTCTGCATGTGGGTCATCCACTGGGGTTTGTTCCTGAGGCTGCCCTGGAGGACTTGAGTTTGCCCCAGTGATGGCCAGGTGTGGAGGTGGTGTCAGCTGCTTGGTTCGCAGGGTTTCTGGCAGCATCAGGTACTCAGGGCAGTTGGCAGCTAGGGAGGGAGGAAATACAGTTCTCTAGAAGGATATGGCAATCATTACTGGCCAATATGCTCCAGTATTCTTGCCTAGAGAATGCCCCTGACAAAGAACCGTGGCAGGCTGCAGTCTACAGGGTCACAAAGACCTGGACATGACCAAAGTGGCCCTGTGCACATAGATGCAAGATTTTTTCTTTTTTTTTTTTTTTTGGCCTGTGGCAACTCTGCCCCAGTGAGAGTTGAGGATGAAGGTGGTGCAGCTGTTATAATTGCAGGAACCCTGGTGACACAATGTGTGCAGGGACATGGACTGCCTCCAAGCCAGGAGTTATGATTCTATCAGAGTCTTTTTTCCAGTCTCCGGTATCTGGTGATCAGAAGACCTCTTTAGCCAGTCTCCCTCCATAGCTTGGCCTGTTCAAGCACATAGAGGGCTCCCTTGCCTGGGTTCCTTCTCTGTTGTTTCACACATCAGGCACATAGAAAGGCCCTCCTCCCCGCCCCCCACCCCCGAGCCTTGGGTCCTTCTCTGTAGATCGGCATGTCAGGCACATAAAGGGGCACGCTGGGTGGTATCCTACTCTGTTGTTCAGTGAGTCAGGTGTTTTATGTGCCAGCCTCTCTAATGTTCAATTGCTGATGCTGGCCAATGGGGAGAGAGAAGCTATAGTCATGGCTCCACACCCTACATGTGACTCAGCAGTATTGCCTTGCTTCCATGGCTGCCAGGCTTTCCTCCACAGGCATTTCCCACCACAGTCTCCTCCCTCACATCCCCTTGATCTGTCTATGCAGTCAATGGCAGCCCTTGTCTTGGGGTTGCTCCACAATCCTTAAACTCCAGCTCCCAAAAGCTGCACCTTCCAGGGACCTGCATCCCTGTCCGGCGTATGTATGCAGCAAGGACTGATTAATCTCATTCCATTTAGGCTACAGACCAGCTGTTCCACTCTCAGCCTTAAATATTTCTCCACCGACTCAGACAATTGCCCCACTGTGGGGATCAGACCCCTGATTCAGTTCTCCCACCCACTGAGGGAAGATCCAGTCCTGCTAACACTCCGGGTTTTCCCCCTAGTTACTTCATCTTACTGAGTTTTGTGTGGTCCTATATATTCTTTTCCACTGGTCAGGTACACCTGTCCACTCTCAGCTGGTGTTCTGCATGCACTTCTATGTTTTAAGATGTATTTCAGATGTATCCATGGAGAGAGATATACTCCACATCAACCTACTCCTCCACCATCTTCTTTCTTTTCCAATGATTATACTCTTTATAGTGACATGCAGTTTACCTGTGGATAAGGAAAGATATTTGCATTTGAATGCAAAATACCAAAAAACAGCCAGGAGAAATAAGAAAGCCTTCCTCAGTGACCAATGCAAAGAAATAGAGGGAAACAACAGAATGCGAAATACTAGAGATCTCTTCAAGAAAATTAGAGATTTCAAGGGAATATTTCAGGCAAAGATGGGTTCGATAAAGGACAGAAATGATATGGACCTAACAGAAGGAGAAGATATTAAAAAGAGGTAGCAAGAATACATAGAAAAACTGTACAAAAAAGATCTTCATGATCCAGATAATCATGATGCTGTGGTCACTGACATTGAACCAGACATCCTCGACTGTACAGTCCAGTGGGCCTTAGAAAGTGTCACTAGGAACAAAGCTAGTGGATGTGATGGAATTCCAGTTGATCTATTTCAAATCCTGAAAGATGATGCTGTGAAAGTGCTGCACTCAATATGCCAAAAAATTTGGAAAATTCAGCAGTGGCCACAGGACTGGAAAAGGTCAGTTTTCATTCCAATCCCTAAGAAAGGCAATGCCAAAGAATCCTCAAACTACCCCACAGTTGCACTCATCTCACACACTAGTAAAGTAATGCTCAATATTCTCCAAGCCAGGCTTCAGCAATACGAGAACTGTGAAATTCCAGATGTTCAAGATGGTTTTAGAAAAGACAGAGGGACCAGAGATCAAATTGCCAATATTCGCTGGATCATCAAAAAAGCAAGAGAGTGCCAGAAAGACATCTATTTCTGATTTATTGACTACACCAAAGCCTTCAACTGTGGATCACAATAAACTGTGGGAAATTCTGAAAGAGGTGGGAAAAACAGACCTGCATCTTGAGAAACCTGTATGCAAGTCAGGAAACAACAGTTAGAACTGAACATGGAACAACAGACTGGTTC
>CM035303.1:62201005-62248401 GCA_020226075.1 Hydropotes inermis | reverse complement strand
CACAATCCCTCCCAGCATCAGGGTCTTTTCCAATGAGTCGACTGTTCGCATGAGGTGGCCAGAGTACTGGAGTTTCAGCTTCAGCATCAGTCCTTCCAATGAACACCCAGAACTGATCTCCTTTATGATGGACTGGTTGGATCTGCTTGCAGTCCAAGGGACTCTCAAGAGTCTTCTCCAACACCACAGTTCAAAAGCATCAATTTTTCGGCGCTCAGCTTTCTTCACAGTCCAACTCTCATATTCATACATGACCACTGGAAAAACCATAGCCTTAACCAGACGGACCTTTGTTGGCAAAGTAATGTCTCTGCTTTTTAATATGCTATCTAGGTTGGTCATAACTTTCCTTCCAAGGAGTAAGTGTCTTTTAATTTCATGGTTGAAGTCACCATCTGCAGTGATTTTGGAGCCCCCCAAAATGAAGTCTGACACTGTTTCCACTGTTTCCCCATCTATTTCCCATGAGGTGATGGAACCAGATGCCATGATCTTAATTTTCTGAATGTTGAGCTTTAAGCGAACTTTTTCACTCTCCTCTTTCACTTTCATCAAGAGGCTTTTTAGTTCCTCTTCACTTTCTGCCATAAGGGTGGTGTCATCTGCATATCTGAGGTTATTGATATTTCTCCTGGCAATCTTAATTCCAGCTTGTGCTTCTTCCAGCCCAGCGTTTCTCATGATGTACTCTGCATATGATTTAAATAAGCAGGGTGAGAATATACAGCCTTGATGTACTCCTTTTCCTATTTGGAACCAGTCTGTTGTTCCATGTTCAGTTCTAACTGTTGTTTCCTGACTTGCATACAGGTTTCTCAAGATGCAGGTCTGTTTTTCCCACCTCTTTCAGAATTTCCACAGTTTATTGTGATCCACAGTTGAAGGCTTTGGTGTAGTCAATAAATCAGAAATAGATGTCTTTCTGGCACTCTCTTGCTTTTTTGATGATCCAGAGAATATTGGCAATTTGATCTCTGGTCCCTCTGTCTTTTCTAAAACCATCTTGAACATTTGGAATTTCACAGTTCACGTATTGCTGAAGCCTGGCTTGGAGAATATTGAGCATTACTTTACTAGTGTGTGAGATGAGTGCAACTGTGGGGTAGTTTGAGGATTCTTTGGCATTGCCTTTCTTAGGGATTGGAATGAAAACTGACCTTTTCCAGTCCTGTGGCCACTGCTGAATTTTCCAAATTTTTTGGCATATTGAGTGCAGCACTTTCACAGCATCATCTTTCAGGATTTGAAATAGATCAACTGGAATCATTCTTTTACTTCCCATCTCTTTGTGTATTCATATCTATGTACAGACAACATATAGTTGATATTGCTCTCTTACCCTAATAGTTTTTCCTTTGTCTAATTGTTTAATCCTATGACATTTATTATTATTGTTGATATATTTGAATTTATTTTCTGCAATTATACAGTTTATTTTTTATGTGATCATGCTTTTTGTCCCCCTATAGTGCTCCTTTCAATTTTTGGTTCAGTGAATATATTCTATTGTAGCATTTTCATTAATTATTTTTCCCAATATTTATGAGTTATTTCTTTAATATTTATTCTAGGACTTACCATATATATCTCAACTTAACAGAATAAGCCTCATACTAGCTTAATTCCAGTGAGCTATAAAAGCATTACTCTTTTTTTTTTCTCCATTTATTTTTATTAGTTGGAGGCTAGTTACTTTACAATATTGTAGTGGGTTTTGTCATACATTGACATGAATCAGCCATGGATTTACATTTATTTCCCATCCCGATCCTCCCACCCACCTCCCTCTCCACCCGATTCCTCTGGATCTTCCTAGTGCACCAGGCTAGAGCACTTGTCTCATGCATCCAGCCTGGGCTGGTGATCTGTTTCACCCTAGATAATATATATGTTTCAATGCTGTTTTCTCGAAACATCCCACCCTCACCTTCTCCACAGAGTCCAAAATTCTGTTCTGTAATCTGTGTCTCTTTTTCTGTTTTGCATATAGGGTTATCATTACCATCTTTCTAAATTCCATATATATGCGTTAGTATACTGTATTGGACTTTATCTTTCTGGCTTACTTCACTCTGTATAATGGGCTCCAGTTTCATCCATCTCATTAGAACTGATTCAAATGAATTCTTTTTAATGGCTGAGTAATATTCCTTGGTGTATATGTACTACAGCTTCCTTATCCATTCGTCTGCTGGTGGGCATCTAGGTTGCTTCCATGTCCTGGCTATTATAAACAGTGCTGCAGTGAACATTGGGGTGCATATGTCTCTTTCAGATGTAAGACCAGAAACTATAAAACTCCTAGAGGAGAACATAGGCAAAACACTCTCCGACATAAATCACAGCAGGATCCTCTATGACCCACCTCCCAGAATATTGGAAATAAAAGAAAAAATAAACAAATGGGACCTAATTAAACTTAAAACCTTTTGCACAGCAAAGGAAACTAGAAGCAAGGTGAAAAGACAGCCCTCAGATTGGGAGAAAATAATAGCAAACGAAGCAACAGACAAAGGATTAATCTCAAAAATATACAAGCAATTCCTCCAGCTCAATTCCAGAAAAATAAATGACCCAATCAAAAAATGGGCCAAAGAACTAAAGAGACATTTCTCCAAAGAAGACATACAGATGGCTAACAAACACATGAAATAATGCTCAACATCACTCATTATCAGAGAAATGCAAATCAAAACCACAGTGAGGTACTATCACACGCCAGTCAGGATGGCTGCTATCCAAAAGTCTACAAGCCATAAATGCTGGAGAGGATGTGGAGAAAAGGGAACCCTCTTACACTCTTGGTGGGAATGCAAACTAGTACAGCTGCTATGAAGAACAGTGTGGAGATTTCTTAAAAAACTGGAAACAGAACTGCAATATGATCCAGCTATCTCACTCCTGGGCATACACACCGAAAAGCATTACTCTTATGAAAATCTATTCTTTCACCCTTTTTTTTTGTATTACTGTCATGTATAACATGTTTTTAAGTGCTACAACTCAACGATTCATGCTTATAAATATTATTTTATATAGTTTATGTCTTTGAAATAATCTCATAGATGAAACAGAGAAAGTGCATATTTACAGTTTTTGTTACATTAATCTTATTTATTATTTCCAATTCTCTTAATTGGTTTCTGTGAATTTTAGCTAACGTTTGGGTTAATTTCCTTAGGCTGATACATCTTTGTCTACAGCAACCTCCATTGCACTGTTATTAGTGAATATTTTATATTTTATAGGCTTAATAATATATTGCATACATACTGTTTTGTATAATTATTTTAAAATCAATTTTAGAGAAGTTATGAGAACCATGAAATTATACTGTGTTTTATAATTACATAATTATCTTTGTAATTATAACTTACAAGTAGATTAGTGCTCTTTTACTTTCATGTGGATTAGAATTACTGTCTTGTCATTTTCTTGGATCCTGAAAAACTTCCTTTAGTATTTCTTGTGAAGTGAGCTTGCTGGCGACATATTCTTTTGGCTTTTGTTTATCTGATAATATCTTTGTTTCACCTTCATTTTTGTAAGACAAATATACTGTATATTTTATTCTTTGACATATTTTTTCTTAACCATTTTAGAATATGTTATTCTACAGCTTCCTGGTCCCTCCTCCACCCTTTTTTTTTTTCTGATGAGGAAGCAGATATTAATCTTATTGAAGTTCACTTTAAGTGACTACTTACTTTTCTCTTGTTGCTTTCAAGATTTTCTTCTTGACTTTGGAGCTCATCATTTTTAGCATGTTATGTCTGTGAATCTCTTTGTGTTTATTCAGCATAGAAGCACTGACTCAGGAGACACAGAAAGGACTCTTGGAGTTCATATGGTTAGTGGAACCACAGCCATTGGTAGAGCCTCTACCTGTAATGATTAGAGGCTCAGCAGAAGAATCCCCCACCGCTCAGCCACACTTGCCCAGAGCTTGGCCTCTGCAATAGGTGCCTGGGTACAAGATAATAAAGGAGCAAGATATCTCGCTCCTTTCAAGAAGATAGCCCTCCTAATGGGAAATTAGTGTAGAGGAAGTCCTTTGTTCCTTGCCTCAGAAGTGTAGAGTGCAATTTCCATATCACCGAATTCAGGAGAGAGTCTCTGTTCAAACACTTCCTGCTATCAATACAATTTAAAAGATTGTAAATGCTTCCTTATTTACTGTGTGTCTGTAGGACCATTCCCAGACACTTAAAATAGTTATTTTTGTTTGTTTCAATGATTTTCAACAGTTTTTCATGGAAGTGTTTCCATGGAGTTCACCTGAATGTCATATTGGAAGTCCCTCAATTTCTACTACTTTTAGGTAGTTTTTGCCCTAACATAAATAAAGGCATAAACAGCATAAACAGCTTTCAAAATACAACTAATTGAACAGTTTGTGAAGTCACTTGCTTTCTAGATATTAGGTGCCATAATCTCTGTACAACAAATTACTCTGCAGTAATGGGAAAACATAATAAATATTTTATGCCCTTCTTTAATATACAAGAGGCTTCCCTGATATCTCAGTTGGTAAAGAACCCTACTGCAATGCAGGAGACTCTGGTTCGATTCCTGGGTAGGGAAGATCCCCTGGAAAAGGGATAGGTTACCCATTCCAGTATTCTTAGGCTTCCCTGGTGCCTCAGCTTGTGAAGAATCTGCCTTTCATGCGGGAGACCCAGGTTTGATTCCTGGGTTGGGAAGATGCCCTGGAGAAGGGAAAGGCTAACCACTCCAGTATTCTGGTCTAAAAAATTCCACGGACTGTATAGTCCATGGGGTCTGAAAAAGTTGGACATGACTGAGTTACTTTCACTTTAATCTACAAAATATCTTATGATCTTATTTGAGAAGCAAGAAATACAAAGATATTAAATAATTAGGTAAGAATAAACAATGTTTAAAATTATTTCAACTAAATGGTGTAGGCATGGATTTTCTAACCGTATTCTGTAAAACTTGATTAGAATTTCAGAGAAAAATAAGTCTGTGATTAAATAGATTTGAGGAATGCTACTTGTTGTAATATCTCTTAGAGATTTGCAATGTATGTTTGCATATTTAATATTCCAATAAATGCTCCAATAAAGAGGTCTTTTAAATTTTGTTTTACCAAGTGTTTCCTCTTCAATCATTGAAAACACCCCAACCAAGTATACTTCTTGAGTGTTTATGGAATACAGTATAAGAAATGCTAATGTGGATAAAAAGTGCTTGTTAATTATTACCTTTTCTCTCAAATTACATTTGTGTTGTGTTGTAGGACATTATTCCCTGCAGATAATTGTAGTTCATACATAAAATTTTAATTTCTAATATGTTAAATTAGACTGAAAGGTTATAAGATATTTCATTAACTCTGGAAAGAGGCAAGAATGTAATGTGTATAATTTGTTTGATAAAATAGATTGGGAAAAGAAAGATGATATTTGATGTATTTTGCAGCCTTTAGTAGTATATCAACTAATCAAAAATTAGATCAGGGATTAAGGACAAAAAGTGGTTTTAAGGGAAATTTGTGTTTAAACCAAGAAAGTCTAAGAAAAATAAGCTCATTAAAGAGGTTTTGGATCAGAAACTAATGAACTAACCTGCTAGTGGTGCATGTAGCTATGGAGCAAAGAAAATAATTTTATTTCAAGTCCAAGGTTTATACCCCTAGATACCTCAAAGGAACCACAAGGAATAGTGAGCCAGCTGGCCAAGGTGTAAAGCAAAAAAAATTCTTGAGAATGCCCACTTTACTACAGCATTGCAATTTGCTTATTTGGCATATGAATATAGTAATGTGTTATTTACAAAAATTATAGAAAAGTGATTGAATGCATTTAAATAAAATTAAAGGGATACTTGTGAACTCTAAGAAAAATATTTTAGTCACATAGCTTTTATGGTTTAGATTTCAAAACTGGTATTTTTTGATATCATAGGCCATTAAATATGTTTATGCATATCTCAATAAGGATCATTAGATTATCATGAAGACTCATATATGAAAAAGTATATACATATAGATAGATGAAATCACTCATATAAATATTTGGTATATACAGTATTTGGAATCAGTAAATGTTAGTTCCTGTTCCCTCCTACTCATTTTTTTTTAATTCAGACATCGGACCTGGTGCACTGGGAAGACCTAGAGGGATCGGGTGGAAAGGGAGGGGGGAGGGGGGATCGGGATGGGGAACACATGTAAACCCATGGCTGTTTCATTTCAATGTATGACAAAATCCACTTCAATAAAAAATAATAATAATAAAAAAAATTAAAAAAAAGAATCTAAATAATGCCCTAGTTTAGAAAAAATAATAATTGAAGAAACATTGGGGAAAGAAGAGCTTTATTCATATAACTGATGATATTCTAAGTCAGTATCTCTCAAACTTGAGCATGTATCAGAATCACCTGGAGGGCTAGTTTAAATAAAAATTGTTGGTCTCAGATCACAGTTTATGATTCAGTAAATCTGGGGTGAGGCCCAAGAATTTTAATTTCTGTCATGTTCCTAGGTGATCTCCTTCTGTTAATCTCATACCACATATACTTAGGAAACAGAGTAGAGGGCCAAATATATTGATTTAGAATGAGATATGTTTAAAAGTATGTTTTTGCTAATTCTTTCTTATGTTTTCTGTTTTGAAGGTATGGAAAGCTATTTTTCCCTACCAGAGCCAATTTTTCTGGGTGCATTGTCCAGATATCGGCCTTCTTTGTCTTAGTCTTGAAATTTGCTGATACTTCATCCTTTATTCTACCTAGTATGTAGCAAACCGCTAAATAGATGGAACTACAATGTTGGCATGCTTTTGACTTCTTAATCAGCTCCATGCATATTGCCAAATAAGGCCATTATGCTGTTTTGTCTCATATGTTGGTGATTTGCATAGTGAAATAAAATTAACATATCATTTTATATCAAGGAATCAACAGCTGTCTAAATAGTAGAAACTTACAATGTAGCTAATTCAAACATAATTTGATTCAGTGACATAAAAAAAAAAAACAACAGTGGGCTTAGGAACCCATCACCATTGCTGAATCATTTGTTTTCCTACATACTTTCAACAGCCATAGTATTATTTGTTTAATGTCATGTTCATTTCTGAAAGACCTATCATCCAACATGATTTACAAGTATCAGTGATTCCAGCATTTTGGGAGTTATCATATTGTATCTTTAATTTCTCAGTTTTCCCTGCCTCCTCCTAAGGAGGCATGTATGTGTTATTTTTTAGGTGAAAGGAAATGCAAATATGCTTTATTTTGAGAACGTCAATATATTCCTTGAGAAAAATCAGAAAATAACATAGCGTTATTTCAAATCAAATGGAATGTCTAGCAGGGAGACAGGAAATTTGAAACAACATCTTTGGAAATTGTAGCTATTCAGTAATGGCTTATAAAACTTTAACTTTTGATATATTTATTTCAAATATTTTATTTGCCTCAATAAAAATGTAAAAAATAGGTTGAGTTTAATTTTGGCTTTCTCTTTTGTAAGGCAGTTTTCTCTTGAAAAGATATTCTCTTTTAAGATATTTGTGCACAGTTTGGCAACACTTTGATAGTATGTGCACTCACACATATATAATAAACATTTTATTTTTATACTGTCAGAAAGAAAAATTTTTTAAAAAAGCTACACCATCTGAAACTTGCCATAAACTTTGTGATTAGGAACCCAGTGCAGTAAGGGATAAGGCATAACATAATCACAACAATGATGAGAACAATGATGAGGACATCGGTGATACAAAGAAGACAATGATACAACAATGAGGACATCACCAGTTGGTTCGTACTGAAATCAGGTTGATTATATTCTTTGTGGTCAAAGATGGAGAAGCTCTATACAGTCGGCAAAAACAAGACTGGGAGCTGACTGTGGCTCAGATAATGAACTGTTTATTGAAAAATTCAGACTTAAATTGAAGAACGTAGGGAAACCACTAGACCATTCAAGTATGACCTAAATCAAATCCCTTATGATTATAAGGTAGAAGTGACAAATAGATTCAAGAGATTAGATCTGATAGAATGCCTGAAGAACTATGGAAGGAGGTTCCTGACATTGTACAGGAGGCAGTGATCAAGACCATCTCCAAGAAAAAGAAATACAAAATGGTTGTCTGAGGAGGCCTTACAAATATCTGAGAAAAGGAGAGAAACTAAAGGCAAAGGGGAAAGGGAAAGATATACCCATTTGAATGCAGAGTTCCAAAAATAGCAAAGAGAGGTAAGAAAGCTTTCCTCAGGGATAAATGCAAAGAAATAGAGGAAAATGTAGAATGGAAAAGACTAGATATCTCTTCAAAAAAAATGAGAGATACCAAGGGAATATTTCATGCAACGATGGGCACAATGAAGGACAGAAATAGTGTGGATCTAAAAGAAGCAGAAGATATCAAGAAGAGGTGGCAAGAATACAAAGAACTATACAAGAAAAATCTTCATGACCCAGATAACCACGATGGTGTGATCACTCACGTAGAGCCAGACATCCTGGAATGCAAAGTCAAGTCGGCCTTAGGAAGCATCAACATGAGCAAAACTAGTGGATGTAACAGAATTCCAGGTGAATTACTTCAAATCCTAAAAGATGATGTTGGGAAAGTGCTGTACTCAATATGCCAGCACATTTGGAAAATTCAGCAGAGGCCACAGGACTGGAAAAGGTGAGTTTTCATTCCAATATCAAAGAAAGAAATGCCAAAGAATGGTCAAACTACATTACAATTGCACTCATCTCACACAAGAGCAAAGTAATGCTCAAAATTTTCCAAGCCAGGCTTCAAAAGAATGTGAACCATGAACTTCCAGATGTTCAAGCTGGATTTAGAAAAGCCAAAGGAACCAGAGATCAAATATCCAACATACATTGGGTCACAAAAAAGCAATAGAGTTCCAGAAAAATTTATACTTCTGCTTTATTGACTATGCCAAAACATTTTACTGCATGGATCACAACATACTGTGGAAAATTCTTCTTTTTTTCTTAAGACATATTGTTGAATAGTTTTATGTGATGTGATGGCAGGATGATTCTTAAAGAGATGGAAATACCAGACGACCTTACCTGCCTTCTGAGAAATCTATATTCAGGGCTAGAAACAACATTTAGAAATATACATGGAACAAAAGACTGGTTCCAAATTGGGAAAGGAGTACATTAAGGCTGTATATTGTCACCCTGCTTGTTTAACTTATATGCAGAGTGCATCATGCAAAATGTCGGATGAAGCACAAAGCCAGAATCAAGATTGTGGGGAGAAATATCAATAACCTCAGATATTCAGATGACACCACCCTTATGGCAGAAACTGAAGAAAGACTAAAGAGCCTCTTGATTAAAATGAAAGAGGATAGTGAAAAATTTGACTTAAAACTCAAGATTCAGAAAACTAAGATCATGGCATCCAGTCCCATCACTTCATGGTTAATAGATGGGTAAACAATGAAAACAGTGAGAGATTTTTTTCTTTGGGGGGGGGTGCTCCAAAATCAATGCAGATGGTGACAGCACCCATGACATTAAAAGATGCTTTTTCCTTGGAAGAAAATTTATTAACATCTTAGACAGCATATTAAAAAGCAGAGACATCTCTTTGACAACAAAGGCCCATCTAGTCAAAGCTATGGTTTTTCCAGTAGTCATGTATGGATGTAAAAATTAGACTATAAAAAAAGCTGAGTGTCAAAACATTGATGTTTTTGAACTGTGGTGTTGCAGAAGACTCTTGAGAATCCTTTGGACTGTAAGGAGATGAAACCAGCAAATCCTGAAAGAGACGAGTCCTGAATATTCATTGGAAGGACTGATGCTGAAGCTGAAACCCCAATATTTTGGCCACCTGTCACGAATAACTGACTCCTTGGAAGAGACCTTGTTGCTGAGAAAGATGGAAGGCATGAGGAGAAGCAGACAGCAGAGGATAAGACTGTTGGATGGCATCACCGACTCGATGGACATGAGTTTATGCAAACTCCAAGAGTTGGTGATGGATAGGGAAACCTGGCGTGCTACAGTCCATAGGGTTGCAAAAAGTGGACACGACTGAGTGACTGAACTGACTGAAGGATAGGATTCACTCTTCCCCAAATAATGTGCCACAGTTTAATTTCATTCCATTTGACTTTCTTGTTTCTTTTCAAAATGCCTATAAAATATTTTTATATTTGCATTTTAGTTTATTTTTTATTGACTTATAATTGCTTTACAGAATTTTGTTTTCTGTCAAATCTCAATATGAATAAGCCATAGATATGCATATACCCCCTCCCTTTGAACTGCTCCCGTCTCTAGCCCCATTCCACCCCCTCTAGATTGACACAAAGCCCATGTTTTAGCTTCCTGAGCCATACAGAAGATTCCCATTAGCTATCTATTTTACAGATGGTAATGTAAGTTTCCATCTTACTCCTTCCATATATCTCACCCTCTCCTCCCCTCTCCCCATGTCCATAAGTCTATTCTCTATGTCTGTTTCTCCACTGTTGCTGTGTAAATAAACTATTCAGTAACATTTTTCTAGACTGCATGTATATGTATTGGAATATGATATTTATCTTTCTCTTTTTGACTCACTTCACTCTGTATAATTGGCTCTAAGTTCATCTACCTCATCAGAACTGACTCAAATATGTTCCTTTTCATTTCTGAGTAATATTCTACTGTGAACATGCACCAGTACTTCTTTATCCACTTTTCTGTCAATAGACATCTAGGTTGCTTCCATGGCCTGCCTATTATAAATAGTGCTCAAATGAACAATGGGATACATTTCTCTCATTTTCAATGTTGATTTTCTCAGGATATATGCTTAGGAGTGGAATTGATGGGTCATATGGTGGTTTTATTCATACTTTTTTCAGGAATTTCCCTCATGCCTTCCATAGTGGCTGCATCAATTTACATTTCCCACCAACAGTGCAAGAGTGTTCCCTTTTCTCCACACCCTCTCCAGCAATTATTGTCTATAGATATTTTGATGGTGGCCATTCTGACTGGAGTAAGGCGATATCTCATTATAGTTTTTATTGCATTTCTCTAATAATGAGCGATGTTGAACATCTTTTCATTTGTTTGTCAACCATCTGTGTATGTCTTCTTTGGAGAAATGTCTGTTTAGGTCTTTTTCGCACTTTTTGATTGGGTTGTTTGTTTTTCTGGCTTTGAGTTGCATGAGCTGCTTGTGTATTTTGGAAATTAATCCTTTGTCAGTTGTTTCATTGGCTATTATTTTATCCCATTCTGGGGTTTGTCTTTTCACCTTGCTTATAGTTTCCTTTGCTGTGCAAAAGCTTTTAAGTTTAATCAGGTCCCACTTGCTTACTTTTGTTTTTATTTCCATTACTCTAGGAGGTGGGTCATAGAGGATCCTTTTTGATTTCTGTCATAGTGTGTTCTGCCTATGTTTTCCTCTAAGAGCTTTACAGTTTCTGGTCTCACATTAGATCTTTAATCCATAGTGTGTTAGAGAGTGTTCTAATTTTATTCTTTTACATTTAGTTGTCTAGGTTTCTCAGCACCATTTATTGAAGAGGCTGTCTTTGCCCCATTGTACATTCCTGCCTCCTTGTTAAAAATAAGGTACCCATAGGTTCATTGGTTTATTTCTGGGCTATCTACCTTGTTCCATTGTTCTACATTTCTATTTTCATGCCAGTACTACACTATCTTGATGACTGTAGCTTTGTAGTATAATCAGAAGTTAGGTAGGTTGATTCCTCCAGATCCATGCTTATTTCTCAGGACTGCTTTTGCTATTCAAGGTCTTGTGTTTCCATATGAATTATAAAAATTTTTGTTCTAGTTCTGTGAAAAATTACATTGATAATTTAATAAGATTCACATTGAATCTATAGATTGTGTTTGGTAGTATAGTCATTTTCACAATATTGATTCTTATGACTCAGGAACATGTAATAGCTCTCCATCTGTTTATGTTGTCTTTGGTTCCTTTCATTACTGTCTTATAATTTTCTGTGTATAATTATTTTGTTACATTACGTAAGTTTATTCCTAGATATTTAGTTTTTTTTGTTCTTGTTGTTGCAATGTTAAATGGCATTGATTTCTTAATTTCTCTTTCTGATTTTTTATTGTTAGTACATAGAAATGCAAGTGATTTCTGTATATTGATTTTGTATCCTGCAACTTTGCTAAAATCACTAATTAGCTCTAGTAATTTTCTGATACTATCTTAGGGTTTTCAATGTACAGTATCATATCATCTGCAAACAGAAAGAGCTTTACTTCCTCTTTTTTGATAAGAATTTCTTTTATTTCTTTTTTCATCTCTGACTGCTTTAGTTAGGACGTCCAAAACTATGTTGAATAATAGTGGTGAAAGTGGACACCCTTGTCTTGTACCTGATCTTATGGGGAATGATTTCTGTTTTTCACCATTGAGAATAATGTTTGCTGTAGGCTTATCATATATGGCCTTTACTATCTTGTGGTAAGTTCCTTCTACACCCATTTTTTTGAAGAGTTTTAATCATAAATGAGTGCTGAATTTTGTCAGAGACTTTTTCTGCATCTACTGAGATTATCATATGGTTTGTATCATTCAATTTCTTAATATAATGTATCACATTAATTGATTCATGTATATTGAAGAATCCTTGCATCCCTGGAATAAACCCAACTTGATCATCCTATATGAGCTTTTTGATGAGTTGCTGAGTTCTGTTTGCTAAAATTTTGTTGAAGATTTTTGCATCTATTTTCATCAGTGACATTGGCCTGTAATTTTCTTTTTTATGTTGTTTTTGTCTGGTTTTGGTATCAGGGTGATGGTGGCCTTGTAGAATGAGCTTGGAAGTGTTCCTTCTTCTACAACTATTTGAAAGAATTTTAGAAGGATAAGCATTAGCTCTTCTTTAAATGTTAGATAGAATTCTTCTGTGGAGCTATCTGGTCCTGGGCTTTTGTTTTAGTTTTTGTTTTTTTTTTTTTTTTTGGTTTCTATTTATTTATTTATTTTAATCACAGCTTCAACTTTAGTGCTTGTGACAGGGTTGTTCATAATTTCGATTTGTTCCTGGTTCAACCTTCAAAGACTGAACTTTCTAGGAATCTGTCCATTTCTTCCAGGTTATCCATTATATTGCCATATAGTTGTTCATAATAGCCTCTTATAATCCTTTGTATTTCTGCATTGTCTGTTGCAATCTCTCCTTTTTCATTTCTAATTTTGGTGACTTTATTCTCTCTTTTTTTCTTGATGAGTGTCACTAAAGGTGTGTCAATTTGTTTATCGTTTCAAAGAATCAGCTTTTAAATGTATTAATCTTTATTATTGTTTTTTCATTTATTTTACATTTATTTCTGCTCTGTTCTTTATGATTTCTTTCCTTCTACTAATTTTTTGCTTTTTTTTCTTTTTCCAGTTGATTTAAGTTTAAAGTTAGGTTGTCTATTCTATGTTTTTATTATTTCTTGATTTAGAATTGTATTGCTATAAGCTTCATTCTTAGAACTGCTTTTGCTGCATCCCATAGGTTTTGAGTTGTCATCCCTTCATTGTTATTTTTTTCTAGAATTTTTTAAATGTCCCTTTTGATTTCCTCAGTAACCTGTTTCTTATTTAGAAACATGTTGTTTAATCTCCATGTGTTTGTGTTTCTTAGTTTTTTTCTTGTAATTGATACTTAGTTTCATAGTGTTGTGGTCAGAGAAGATGTTTGATAAGGTTTAAATATTCTTAAATTAACTGAGGTTTGATTTGTGACACAGTAGGTGATCTCTCCTGGAGCACGTTCCATGTACTCTTGAGAAGAAGGTGTATTATTTTTCATTTGGATAGAATCTCCTTAAGATATCAGTGAGATCTATCTAATCTAATATATCATTTAAGACTTGTGTTTCCTTATTAATTTTCTGTTTTGATGGTCTGTGCATTGGTGTGAGTAAGGTGTTAAAATCTCCTACTATTAATGTGTTACTGTCAATTTTTTTTATTTTATATCTGTGTTTGTCTTATGTATTGAGGTGCTCCTATGTTGAGTGCATAGATATTTACAATTGTTATGTCTTCCTCTTGAGTTGACCCCTTGATCATTATGTAATGGCCTTCCTTATCTCTTGTAATCTTCTTTATTGTGAGGTTTATTTTGTCTGATATGAAGAGTGTTACTTCACCTTTCTTTTGCTTCCCATTTGCATGGAATATCTTTTTCCATCCTCTCACTTTCAGTCTATATGCATCTTTAGGTCTGAAGTGGGTTTCTTGTAGACAGAATAAATATGGGTCTTGTTTTTGTTCCTGTTCATCAAGTCTGTCTTTTGCTTGTAGCATTTAACCTGTTTCCATTTAAAGTAATTATTAATATGTATGTCCCTATTGCCATCTTCTTAATTGTTTGGGGTTGATTTTGCCCATCTTTTTCATTCTCTTATATTTCTTAACTCTATAAGTCCCTTTAACTTTTGTTTTAAAGCTGATTTACTGGTCCTGAATTCTCTTAACTTTTGCTTGTCTGAAAAGTGTTTGATTTCTCAATCAATTTTGAATGTGATCCTTGCTGGATACAATAATCTTGGTTGTCAGTTTTTCCCTTTCAATAGTTTAAATATGTCCTGCCATTCCCTTCTGGCCTGCAGAGTTTCTGCTGAAAGATCAGCTGTTAAGTGTATGGGATTTCCCTTGTATGTTACTTGTTGCTTCTCCCTTGCTGCTTTTAATAGTCTTTCTTTGTGTTTTGTCTTTGCTAGTTTGTGTAGCATGTGTCTTGGTGTGTTTCTCCTTGGGTTTATACCGTATGGGACTGTTTGTGGCTCTTGGACTTTATTGTCTATTTCCTTTTTCATATTGGGGAAATTTTCAACTATACTCTTTTCAAAAGTTTTCTCATATTCTTTAATTTTCTCTTTTTCTTCTCAGAACCCTGTACTTTGAATGTTGGCACGTTTGATGTTATTCCAGAGGTCTCTGAGACTATCCTCAGTTCTTTTCATTCTTTTTGCTTCATTCTCCGCTTCAGAAGTTATTCCCACCATTTTATCTTCCAGGTCACTGATTCATTCTTCTGCTTCAGATATTCTGCTATTGATTCCTAACTGAGTGTTTTGAATTTCATTAATTCTGTTGTTTGTCTCAGTATGTTTATTCTTTAATTCTTCTAAGTGTTTGTTAATTGATTTGTGCATTCCATTCCATTTAGTTTTCAAGGTTTTATTTTCTTTTTAAATGATCATTATTCTGAATTCCTTTTTAGGTAGTTTGCCTATTTTCTCTTTATTTATTTGGACTTTTGTGTTTCTAATTTGTTCATTCACTTGTGTAGCATTTCTCTGTCTTTTCTGTATTTTTTTTTAAATATTGTGTTTGAGGTCTCCTTTTCCTAGGCTTCAAGGCTGAATTCTTGTTTCCTTTTGTTTTTTGCCCCCTAAGTTTGATCCAGTGTTTTGTGTAAGCTTCCTACAGGATAATATTTTTGCTGAATTTTTTGCTTGTTTTGTTTTGTTTCTTTGTTCGTTTTTTCCTGTGATGGTCAAGGCTGAGTCTGATAATCCTCTCTGCTGATGATTTGGTTTGTAAGTGTGTTTGTTTGTTATTTAGATATGAGGTGTACAGCACAGGGTGCTACTTGTGGTTTGGTGATGCTAGACCTTGTATACACCTGGTTTCCTTTGTGTGAGTTACCACTCTTTGATACTCCCTGGGACTAGTTCTTTGGTATTCTACATTCTTGGAGTCAGTGCTCCCACTCCAAAGGCTCAGGGATTCATCTCTGGTTAAGAATGACGATTCTGGAAGTGGTCAGTTATGTCATTAATTGAGATTAAAGCAAACACCCCAAAATGAGAAACCAAAGAAGAACCTCAGACAAATGGCAGTTGCACACTTAGACAAATAATAGCTGGAAAAATGGAATATACACATATACATATACACCCATAAGCAAAGTCAAATCAGTCCAACAAAAATAAAGTACCATAGAGTGACCAGGTGGACAAAGGAAATAAAAAATTATATCTACTGGTTAAGAACAAAACTAACTAAAGGACAAATGGGAACATGAAATGAAAGCAAGGTGTCAAGTTAGGAATAAAGTAATGGAAACAAAACTAACAAATAGGTTCAGAGGAAAGTAAAGAAAGAATAGATACACATAGCTAAATAGAAGTAGATAGAGAAGATTTATATACATTAAAGATTAACAACAAGGGGAAAATAATAGTAGGAAAAGTAAACAAAGAAATAACTGTAGAAAGCATAATAACAGGCTTAAAAAATCAAAATTAAAAAAAAGGAAAACTCCACAGAACTCAAAAACCAAACATACAGGCAGACATTTATAACATCAATTAAAAATGGAACTGAGAAGAGGAAAAAAAATCAAAAGTTTAGTTAAATTTCATAGAGCCAATAAAATCGACATTTAGAACAGAGGGGCAAAGAAAAGGAAAAAGAAAAAGAAATCCAAAATAATCTACAGAACAAGTCAAAACATAAAAATAATAAATGTTTTTCTCTGAGTCAGTGCTGTCAGAGTACTTTCTCTCGCTGGGAGTCAGAGTCCACCTCACCTCCCTAGGATGCCCTCCAACACTGTGCTGATCTCTGGACCTGCTGTGGGGTCAGCTCAGATTCTAATCTAGTCCTACTCTTATGTGTACTTGCTGCCAATATCCATAGCTATCAAAACTAGTGCGTTTTCTTTTGTGGGAGCTCTCAGTGACCTTTTATATATTCCATAGACACAGAGTCAGCCTTGTTGATCATGTGGACTTAATCTGTAACTTGTACAGCTGGTGGGAAGGTTTTGGGTCTTCTTCCTTAGCCACACTGCCCTTGGGTTTCAATTATGGTTTTATTTCCACCTCTACATGTGGGTCATACACTGGGTTTTTTTCCTGAGGCTTTGCTGGAGGTCTTGCATTTGCCCCTTTGAGGGCCAGGTGTGGTGTTGGTGTCAGCTAGCACCTGGTACTGAGGGGAGTTGGCAGCTAGGACAGCAGGGAATATAGTCATCTAGAAGGATATGGCAACCAGTATTGGCCAATACACTCCAGTATTCTTGCCTGGAGACCATCTCCCTCCCTGACAGAGAAATCTGGCATGCCACAGTCTCCAGGGTCACAAAGAGTTGGACACGACTGAAGTGGTCCTGTGTACATAAATGCAAGAATTGGTTTGCCTGGTGCATTTCTGCCCCAGTGAGAGTTGAGAGTGAAGGTGGCACAGCTGTTTGGCTTGCAGTTACCTTGGCAGTGCCATGTGTGCAGGGACACAGACTTCCTCTGCCACAGGAGTTATGTCCCTATCAGTCTTTTTTCGAGCCTCTTGTAGCTGGCGATCAGTGGGTCTCTTTAGCCAGTATTTCTCAATAGCTCCAACCGTTCAGGCATTTTGAGGACTCCCTTGCCTGGGGTCCTTCTCTGTTGTTCAGCACATCAGGCACATAGAGGGGCCCCCTTTACTGGGGTCCTACTCTGTAGATCAGCAGGTCAAGCACTTACAGGAGCACCCTGGGTAGGGTCCTGTTATGTCATTCAATGAGTCAGGTGTTTGATAGGCCAGACTCTATTGTTCAGCTGCTAATGCTGGCATATGGGGAGAGAGAGGCCATGGTGATGGCTCCACTCAGGACACATGGCTCAGCAGTATCATCTTGCTTCCATGGCTGCCCTACTTTGCTCCACTTGCATTTCCCAACACAATCTTCTCCCTCACCTCCCCTCAATCCTTCCTGAAAGGTCAGGCATGTTGAGGCATGCCCCAGAAAAATGCCACAGACAAGTTCTGGAGGCTGGCTAAACTTCCGGGAACCAACCCCCTGCAACCTGGTCCAATCAGGTACCGACACCGAGCCCTTGGACACCAACCGCCACTGTAGCCCGCACTTTCTTCCTTATATGGGAAGACCTGGTTTGGACGCCGGCCCTGGCTATAAAACCTTTCCCGACCCCTCATACCTCGCAGATTCCCTTTGTCTCCTTGCTCACCCGTCCCCAGCAGTTCTGCCCGAGAGCAACCGCCCAATGAATGCCTTCATCAATGGTCCTTAGAGGTGGCTTTTTCTTCCTGTGGTGTTTTCTAACATCTGGTGCCCAACGTGGGGCTCGAGGTGAGGCCCCCTCGAGCTCCACCACCATGGTAGCCCCGGACCCAGGCGGCTGACCAACCCCCAGGACGGCAGGATACGGGGTAAGTCCCTTCGGCTTTGAGGCCTGCCTTCCCTGGCGACCACCTCCTAGGGCCCAATAATGGGTGCTCACTTACTGGGCCCTCCCGGTCACCAGCTTGTGGGGAGACATCCCCAGCGGCTGAGTAGACCTCCGGCTTTGGCCTTTTCCGGTCACCAGCTCGTGAGAGAGACGTCCCAAGCAGCTGAGTAGACCTCCGGCTTCGGCCTTTCCTGGTCCCCAGCTCGTGAGGAAGACGTTCTGAACGGCTGCACGGACCTCCGGCTTCCCTGGACACGTCCGAAAACGTTCGGGCAGCGGGGGTTGCCTGCCTCCACGCCCCGTGGTCGCCATGGGATCAACAGCCTCCAAACCCGATCCCCAATACTCCACACCCTTAGAGTGCCTGCTGGCTAACCTGCGGACCCTAAGACTAAAGGGATATATCCGCCCCAAGCAGCTCACTTTTCTGTGTTCACAGGCCTGGCCTCAGTATTCCCTAGATAATCACTCACAATGGCCAGCCACAGGGACTTTAGACTTTGATGTCCTCCGTGATTTAGATAATTACTGCCAGAAAACGGGAAAATGGTCTGAGGTCCCCTATGTTCAGGCCTTTTGGGCGTTGCGTTCTCGCCCCACCCTGTGCACCACGTGTGCTCCTAGCCAAATCCTACTCACCATGGCCCCCCCGACTCCACCTTCCCGGGCCAAGCCAACTCCTCCCGTCTCTGAGTCCTCTGCTTTCTCTGTTCCCCCGGGAAGATCTGGTGGCCCCCCCTCCCTATACCTCTCCCACGGCCCCCACCCCTTCCTCTCCGGTTCCTGCCCCCTCCCCCTCCACTCCGGCCACTTTTGCCCCTGCTCCCGCCCCCAAAACTCCACCGCCGGCCCCAGATCCTCCCGCCCTTAACCCTATCTTGTATCCTCCCCTTCCCCCCATCACTCCCTCCCCTTCTCCGGTTAGCTCCCACACTCAGTCCCACAGCAACCCTCCAGGAGCCTCCCCTCCCACTCCCCCAGTCTTGCTATTCCCTCTGCAACAAGAAGCTGGAGCTGAGGGTCTAGGCCAGGTCCATGTCCCCTTCTCTCTCCAAGACTTACCACAGATTGAGGCCAAACTGGGATCCTTTTCCTCCAACCCCACTCAGTACATTAAGCAGTTTACTGGTCTGACCCGTGCCTACGCCTTAACATGGCAGGACATATATGTCATCCTGGGGTCTACCACTACCCCCAAAGAGAGGCAGGCCATTTGGACGGCAGCCAAGGCTCAGGCCAATCAGCGGCACTATGCCAACCCCTCCCCCGAGTGTCCCCCGGGAACTCAGGCAGTTCCTGACACCAACCCTGATTGGAACTACGAGGAAGGGGGTGACGGCCAGCTGCAGGTACACTATATGATAGAGTGTATCCTTGATGGGATGGAAACGTCCTCTCATAAGGTTGTAAACCTCCTCAAACTAGATGAGGTGACTCAGGGGCCTGACGAAAACCCAGCCATGTTTCTTAATTGGCTGACTGAGGCCCTTGTTCAATACACCAGACTGTCCTCTGAGTCCCCCATTGGGGCAGCTACCTTGGCCAATCATTTTATCTCCCAATCCGCACCTGACATGCGAAAAAAGCTGGCCAAGGCCGAGGATGGCCCTCAGACCCCTATTTGAGACCTCGTAAAAATGGCCTTTAAGGTTTACAACGCCCGTGAAGAAACTGCTGAGGCCAGCCGAAAGGCAAGGCTCAAGCAAAAGAATTTCAGGCAAGCCTCCTAAACCAGCAAACCCAGGCCTTGGTAGTGGCCCTGTGGCCGGTGGTTGGCTCGGGGCCCCTAAATCCCCCTGCGGGTGCCTGCTTCAAGTGCGGCCAAGAAAGACACTGGGCCAAGATGTGCCCCAATCCGCAGCCTCCTTCCAAGCCATGCCCGTTGTGCAAACAACGAGGACACTGGGTTAGTGACTGTCCCCAGGCCTCTCGGGCCCCGACCTATATGGGCTGGGGACCAGAGCGCCCCAGGGATACCTCCTGCCCTCCACCGGCCTTGGAGCTGCTGAGCTTCCACGATGACTGATGCCGCCCAGATAAGGGAACCCTGATAACCCAAGCCGAGCCCAGGGTAATGCTCCAGGTAGTGGGTAAGTCTATCAACTTCCTAGTTGATATGGGGGGTACCTATTCGGTCCTTCCCTCTTTTGGGGGCACTTTATGTCCTTCCCAGGTTTCGGTTATGGGCATTGACAGCCAACCCTCGTGTCCGCTCCAAACCCAACCACTATCCTGTCAATTAGATTCGTGCCTATTTACCTATTCCTTTTTGGTCATCCCCTCCTGCCCTACTCCTCTCTTGGGAAGAGATATACTCGCTAAGCTGAAGGCCACTCTTCACCTAACTCCAGAATCGGCTCCCACGTCAGGGGCCTTCCTAATGCTACTTGTTGACCCTCCAACCTCTTTTGTTAATCCTGAGGTCTGGGACACCCGAGTCCCAGTGGTGGCTTGCACCACCCTCCAGTCCTCATCCAGCTAAGGGACCCCACCTGTTTCCCAGCCCGGCCCCAGTCTCCTTTGTCTACTCGTAACCTCAGGGGGCTAAAGCCCATCATCGATCATCTCATGGGACAGGGTCTCCTGATCCCCACGACTTCCCCCTGTAACACGCCCATCCTCCCTGTTCAAAAGGCTTCAGGAGACTATTGGCTGGTGCAGGATCTCCTCCTGATCAACGCGGCAGTGGTCCCTGCCCATCCACTTGTCCCTAACCCCTACACCCTCCTTTCTTCCATACCTCGCAAAACCTCTCATTTCACCGTTATTGACCTCAAGCATGCCTTTTATACCATCCCACTCCACCCTGACTGCCAGTTCCTCTTTGTTTTCACCTGGACTGACCCCGACACCCAGCTGACTACACAACTCACATGGACCGTACTCCCTCAGGGGTTCAGAGACAGTCCCCACTACTTCGGGCTGGTTCTGTCCTGGGACCTGGCCAGATGCTTGCTCCGCCCTAGCACCCTCCTCCAATATGTAGACGACTTGCTCCTTTGTAGCCCCTCGGAAGAGACCTTCAGACAACATTCTGCGACTCTTCTTAATTTCCTCAGTTCCCAGGGTTACAGAGCCTCACAATCCAAAGCCCAACTGACTCAGACTTCTGTTGTCTATCTAGGCCTCCAAATCACCCCTACCACTAAGGCCCTGACAGCAGATTGGTGTAGCCTCCACAAGTCCATCTGCCCTCCGGCCAACGGAGACCAGATATTGTCCTTAGGACTGACGGGATTCTTCCGAAACTGGGTCCCAAATTACACCACCCTAGCCAAACCCCTATATGCCACCGCTAAAGAGACTCCCACAGGACCACTGTCTTCCCCCACCAAAGTGGCTTGGGCTTTCAATGCTTTATGCTCAACCCTATTGGCTGCACCCCCTCTCTTTCTCCCAAATCCCAACTATCCACACCATCTATACACTGATGAAAAGAGAGGGATAACCTTTGGAGCCTTGTTGCAACTGATTGGCCCTGAACTGCTGCCTATTGCTTACAAATCCAAACAACTTGACCCCACAGCCAGAGGATGGTTTCCCTGCATGCGGGCACTAGCGGCAGTGACAACATTGTATGCTGATGCTAAAAAGCTGATTCATGGTCAACCCCTGACCATCTTCTCACCTCATCGCCTTGGTGATCTTTTAGCCTCTAGATTTCTCTCTGACCTCAGTGAATCCAGGCTCCAGAAGTTTCACCTGGTATTTTTTGACAATCCACAAGTTTCTGTGGGTTGTTCTCCACAATTAAACTCGCTTTCTTCGTTGCCCTCCCTCCCCCTCTCCTCAAAACCCCCAGCCCACTTATGCTCAGAGGTCCTTGAGTCCCTTATACAACCACCTCACAACCTGTTTTCTGAACCTCTACCAGATCCAGAGCTAACTTTGTTCGTCGATCGGAGCTCAAAGGGAGATTCCCAATGGGAACCGAAGGGCAGCTTATGCTGTGGTAACCACCGGAGAAGTCCTGGAGGCTCAGCCTTTGCCACCCGGGATGACCTCTCAGAAGGCTGAACTAACAGCCCTAACCAGAGCCTTACACCTAGCAAAAGGAAAAAGGGCCAATATTTACACAGACTCCAAATATGCCTTCTTGATTGCCCATTCTCACGTGGCAATCTGGAAAGAGCGGGGCTTCCTGACCACTAAAGGATCCCCCATCTGTAATGCCCCCCACATTACTCGACTGTTAGATGCCTTATTCCTGCCCAAAGAGGTCGCTATCATACACTGCAAGGGACACCAAAATACTCATGACACTGTCGCTCTGGGTAATAATATGGCAGATCAAGTGGCTCGAAAAATCACCTTACAACAAGCCCCAGCGCCCTTGCTGACTTTAAGATCCACCCTCAACGCAGATTATTTCAGCAAGGAAGCCAGAGCCTTGCTGGTACAAGAAGGGGCTCAGAGGCACCGGTCGGGATGGATACTACTCCATGATAAACTGGTGCTTTCTGAGCACCAGGCTAAGGCCATAATATCCCAAATCCACAATACCCTCCACATCAGACCAAGGGCTCTCTTTTCCTTTCTCAGTCCTGTCTTTTCTCCCCTACATCTCAGACAGACCATATATGCTGTCCACCACTCCTGCCTAACATGTGCTTCCACCTCTCCTTAAGGAGGACTCCGACCCCCACAGGAGACTCACCAGCTAAGGGAACATACGCCCGGGCAGGATTGGCAGATAGACTTCACCCACATGCCCAGACATCGAACCTACCGCTATCAGCTGGTCTTGGTGGACAACTTTTCAGGATGGGTCGAGGCCTTCCCCACTGCCCGAGAGACAGCAGCAGCAGTGGCAGAGGTCTTGATGACCCATCTCATTCCCAGATTTGGGTTGCCAAACTTTCTCCAGTCTGACAATGGGCCTGCATTCATCTCACAAATCTCCCAGCAAGTGGCTACGGCCCTGGGCATCGACTGGCATCTCCACATCCCCTATCAGCCCCAATTGTCAGGCAAAGTAGAGCGGGTAAATGGCATCATCAAGACACACCTGACCAAGCTTGCCTCAGAACTGCGGCTGTCTTGGTTTGACCTCCTTCCTCTGGCGCTCACTCGCATTTGCACCACACCACACTCCAAAACAGGTTTGACCCTTTTTGAACTGCTCTACTGCAGGCCCTATCTCCTGACTCACCTCCCAAAGGGAGAGGCTCCCCCACTAGCAGGGTACCTCCCCCTCTTCTCCCTCCTACGATCCTTGCTGAGAGAACATGTAGACCGGGTCCTGCCACAACCGACGACGATGAGGGGCCAACTCAGCCTCTGGCCCCGGGAGATCAGGTACTGCTAAAAGCCTTGATTCCCCGCCTGCTACAACCTCGCTGGACGGGACCCCATACTGTAATCCTCACCACTCCCACGGCAGCCAAACTTCTGGGACACGAGCCCTGGTATCACCTAACCTGGCTCAAACGAGTTCCCCTGGGTCTCCCAGAGACAGGGGTGGCCCCAGCCCAGGCCCCTCCTCCCAATTACTCCTACCACTCCACCCTCACGGGGCTGACCATACTGACCATCACCCTAACCCCTCTGTCGTCCATCCCAAAATAATTGAGGGACCACACCCCAATATCCAATGCTGACCTGGCATCACCCACTGTGGCTGCTAACAATCACAGCTCTGGCCATACTTTTTGCCATTGGATTAGTGGCCATGGCCCCCCGCAATTGGTCTTCCACTCTTCGACTGTCCCTGGCCCTCACATACCTAGCCATCTGCTTCCTACTCCTAGGGTGCTATTCCCTTGGGACACCCTGACCTGGTTACCAGCTCCATCCCTATGAGACCCACGAGGCTGGTTGTCTGCCACACCCCCTTCACCCCAACCTCAGAACAATGTGAGGATCTCTATTCTGGGTTACTCTGGGGGTACTGGGGGTCCTGGAAAAAGGGGGGCACACCAACCAAAACCCCCACCAACCTTTTCAAGTCACCTGGATCTTAAAAAATGGAGAGACCTACAAAGAGCTAAACCAGACCACAGCCACACAACCAAAGGGTAAGTGGTGGCCGGACCTATACTTTAACCTTACAAAGTTAATTGAACAATCAGGATACTCCAAGTGTAGGGTCAGGTTCCTCGGGTTTTATGCCTGCCTGGGACATCAGCGGGAAAACATAAAGACCTGTGGGGGAATGGTGAGCCACTACTGTAAATCCTGGGGCTGTGTCACTTCCAACAATGGGTACTGGAAGTGGTCAGTGACCAATCCAGACCTGATCAATATGTCCTTCACGGGTCCTCTCCCGGAATCAGATTGTCAGGGGCAACCCTCCAACCCAGGGCAGTGCAGCGACCAGGTCCGACTATCATTTACAAAGCAGGGATGGACTGAAAATAGATGGATTTCCGGGCTGTCCTGGGGGATAGTGATATATGAGACCTATGGCACGGGAAGCAATAGCGCAATGTTGTATGTCCAGCAAGTCCTACAACCCGCCCAGACCCATGCTGTGGGGCCCAACCAGGTTATTGCACCTCCCTGCCCCTCACCACAAGGGACAAACGCCACAAATGTTTTGACCTCGCCTACCCCCTCTCTTCAGCTAACCCGGACAGACCCACCAGAAACCCAAGAACCCCTGTGGGCCTTGGTCAAAGAAACCTATGGGGCCCTCAACCACTCCAATCCTAATGCAACCCAATCTTGCTGGCTTTGCTACACCTTATACCTACCTTACTACGAGGCCGTGGGCTTAAATGCCACCTACAACTTATCCACTCTCTCCAACCCACTGCAGTGTTCTTGGGGAGACCACAAGGTGGGCCTTACCATGAAAGAAGTATGGGGTTGGAGGACCTGCTTGGCACAATTCCTACAGAAAAACAAACCCTGTGTGCCCAGACTGGCAATGACACCAACTTCACCAATAAGACCTATGTCATAGCCGAAATCGGGGGGTGGTGGGTATGCTCACAGACTGGGCTGACGCCGTGTCTCCATTTGGCTGCCTTCGATCAGAGCAGGGAATTCTGTGTCATGGTAGTGGTAGTACCCAAGATTACATACCACCCAGAGGAGGTCCTCTACAACTTTTGGGACCAAGACACCCAAGCTCCTAGGCATAAGAGGGAGCCCGTTACAGCCATTACTCTAGCAATGCTGTTCGCCCTGGGGGCAGCCGGAACGGGTACAGGCATTGCTTCCCTGACCACACAACATCAGGGCCTGATCACCCTGAGAGTCGCCATTGATGAAGACATTGCACAAATAGAAAAGTCTATGATGGCCTTAGAAAAATCCCTAAGCTCTTTGTCAGAAGTGGTGTTACAGAAGTAGCCAGAGAGAACCGATGCCCCTTGTCCTATAGCAAAAATGCCTGGATGAAAGGTAGGACATGTTGAGGCATGCCCCGGAAAAATGCCGCAGACAAGTTTCGGAGGCTGGCTAAACTTCCGGGGACCGACCCCCTGCAGCCTGGTCCAATCAGGTACCGACACGGAGCCCTTGGAAACCAACCTCCGCTGTAGCCCGAGCTTTCTTCCTTATATGGGAAGACCTGGCTTGGACACCGGCCCTGGCTATAAAACCTCTCCCCACCCCTCATACCTCGCAGATTCCCTTTGTCTCCTTGCTCACCCGTCCCCAGGAGCTCTGCCCAAGAGCGACCGCCCAATGAAGGCCTTCATCAACGGTCCTTAGAGGTGGCTCTTTCTTCCTGCTGTGTTTTCTAACACTTCCCTCTGCAGTCAACAGCAGCCCTCGCCCTGGGATTGCTCCACAATCCCTAAAATCTAGCTCCCAGCCACTGCATCCCTGCCTGGGGTATGTATGGCTGTGGCAAGAACTCTCTGATTCTCATTCCATTTAGGCTGCCACAGATCTGCTGTTTCACTCTCAACCTTAAATGTTCCTCCTCTGAGTCAGACATTTGCTTTGATGTGGGGATTGGATCCCTGCTTCAGTTCCCCCACTCACTGAGGGCAAGTCTAGTCCTACTAACACTCCTGTTTTTCCCCCTAATTCCTTCATCTTACCAAGCTTTGCATGGTTCAATATATTCTTTTCTTCTGGTCAGGTACTTCTGATTTTCTCAACTGATTTTCTGCATGCACTTTTGTGTCTGAAGGTGTATTCCTGATATATCCATGGAGAGAGGTATACTCCACACCCTACACCTCTGCCATCCTGTTCCCACTCTCTTGCCACCTCTTTGATTATCTTCTGTTTCTGTTAGGTCCATGCCATTTCCGTCCTTTATTGTCCCCATCTTTGAATGAAATGTTCCTTTGGTATCTCTAATTTTCTTAAAGAGACCGCTGGTCTTTCCCATTCTATTGTTTTCCTCTATTTCTTTGCAATCATCACTGAGAAAGGCTTTCTTATCTTCCCTTGTTATTCTTTGGAACTCTTTATTCAGTTAGGTATATATTTCCCTTTCTCTTTTGCTTTTAGCTTCTCTTTCTTTCTCAGCTATTTGTAAGGCCTCCTCAGACAACCATTTTGCTTTTTTGCATTTCTTTTTCTTGGGGATGGTCTTGATCCCTGCCTCCTGTACAATGTCAGGAACTTCTGTCCATAGTTCTTCCAGTACTCTCTCTATCAGATCTAATCCCTGGAATCTATTTATCACTTCCAATGTATAATCACAAGGTATTTGAATTAGATCATACCTGAATGGTCTAGTGGTTTCCCCTACTTTCTTCAATTTAAGTCTGAATTTGGAAATAAGGAGTTCATGATCTGAGCCACAGTCAGCTCCCACTCTTGTTTTCACTGACTGTATAGAGCCTCTCCATCTTTGGCTACAAAGAATATAATCAAACTGATTACAGTCAATATTGACCTTCTGGTGATATCCATGTGTAGTGTTCTCTTGTGTTGTTGGAAGAGGGTGTTTTCTATGACCAGTGGGTCCTCTCAGCAAAACTCTGTTAGCCTTTGCCCTATTTCATTTTGTACTCCAAGGCCAAATTTGCATGCTACTCCAGGTATCTACTGGATTCCTACTTTTGCATTTCAGTCCCTATAATGAAAATGACATTTTTTGGGGGTGCTAGTTCTAGAAAGTCTTGTAGGTTGTCACAGAAATGTTCATTTTCTTCACCATCACTGTTCGGGGCATAGACCTGGATTACTGTAACATTGAGTGCTTTGCCTTGAAAAAGAACAGAGATAATTCTGTCCTTTTTGAGATTGAATCCAAGAACTGCATTTCAGACTCTTTTGCTGACTATGAGGGCTATTCCACTTTTTCTAAGGTATTCCTGCCCACAGTAGTAGATATAATGGTCATCTGAGTTAAATTCGTCCATTCCAGTTCATTTTAGTTCACTGATTCCTTAAATGTTCACTCTTGCCATCTTTTGTGTGACCACTTCCAATTTGCCTTGATTCATGGACCTAACATTTCAGGTTCCTAAGAAATATTCTTTACAGCACTGGACTTTACTTCCATCACCAGTCACATCCTCAACTGCATCTTGTTTTTGCTTTGGCTCGGTCTCTTCATTCTTTTTGGTCATAGTAAATTTTTATATTACTAATATTTTATGCTACATGTCATGGAAAGCCTTTGTAATATGAAGACCAATATTCCCGGGTATCTCAGCAAAATTTCTGGTTTCTTTGCCATATATTCCATTGCTTCTGGACAAGTTCCAGTTCATCATTTTCTTAAGAGAAATATACTCAGTGTGATCTGACCATTACAGAGTAAATTTAGAATTCTGTGCTCTGTTTCTGTATTTCAGATTCTTATTTATTCACTTAAGATCACAGCAGTTATTTCTGTAGTCATATTCAGATATTGATGTGAAAAATCAATGTGATGTGATGTGAAAATAGAAAGTTAGAATTTCAGGGAACCACCAAAATATTTAATCCAATCTCCTCAGTTTGAAAGTAAAAATACCAAAACTCAGAAAACGAATTTACAATAAATTCCTGAAACAATTTTCATACTGTTATAAATATCTCACTGTATTTTGTTCTTATTCTATTAGAAGTGTACAATTTCTTCTTAGTAGTTTTGGTCATTTTTTTCCAGGCTGTTAAGAGATTTTTGCTCATTGAATATGTCAAACAATGTATTTGACCATCTTCTGAACTTCACTGCATATCTCAATCACCATTTCTTCACCCAGTCAAGTCTTTCACAAAAACTTTAAAATATAATAGGATAGATGACCTCATTTCTACACCATAAGAGCTCTTCCTCTAGTAAGACCTTCATGCCTTTACTATCTGTCTAGTTATTCAACTAGTTACAGACATGTCTCTGTCTTATTGATTTGCTTTTGCATGTTATGGGGCTTCCCTGATAGTTCAGTTGGTAAAGAATCAGCTTGAAATGCAGGAGACTCCAATTTGATTCCTCAGTCAGAAAGATCCACTGGAGAAGGGGTAGACTACACAATCCATTATTCTTGGGCTTCCTTTGTGACTCAGTTGGTAAAGAATATGCCTGCAATGTGGGAGATCTGGGTTTGATCCCTGGGTTGGGAAGATCCCCCGAAAAGGAAAAGGCTACCCACTCCAGTATTCTTGCCTGGAGAATTCTATGGACTGTAGAGTCCATGGGGTTGCAGAATCAGGTATGACTGAGCAACTTTCACTTCACTCTGCATGTTATACCATCAACAGGATAATTTCTCCACTGTATTCCACAAGACAGTAATTTCAACTTTGATTGTGCATTCTATTTGCTTACTTTGGAATAATTTAATGCATCTACTCTCTTTATCCTTTAATGCCAAGAAGTCCTCTTTGTAGATTTTCTGGATGACTTAAATCCCCAGTGGCTTCTCTTTTTAAGGGAAGTCCCTTTCCATTTCTTCAGTATATTACTTAACATATGTTTATATTTTCTTTTGTATTCTCTAATCATTTTCTATGTGAAAATTTTAACACTAACATTTTTTAATGACACTGAGTTGACTAACCTTGCATTACAAATTATTATCTCACCACTAAAACCTATAGCTAACTTCATGCTCAATGATGAAATGCTGAAAGCATTTACTCTAAGATCAAAAAAAGGCAAGAATGTCTTCTTTCAGGCTTCCCTCATGGCTCAGTGGTAAAGAACCTACTTGCTTCAATCCCTGGTCTGGGAAGATCCCACATGCCATGGAGCACCTTAGTCCATGGCACCATAAGTAATGAGCCTGTGCTCTAGAGCCCATACCCTGCAACAAGATAAACCCACACAATGAGAAGCCTATGCACTGCAATTAGAAAATAGTCCCTGCTTGCTGCGACTAGAGAAAAGCCTGGGCAGCAGTGTGACCTGGCACAGTCAAAAATATAGATAAATAAATAAATAAAGTTATTGAAAAGAATGTACTTTCTCATGATTTTTATTCAACATACTATTGGAAGTCCTAGTAACAGCAATCAGACAAGAAATAAAAATAAAAAGAATCCAAATTTGAAAGGAAAAGTAAAGCTGTCCCTGTAAATGGCACAATACTATATATAGATAATCCTAAAGATACCACCAAAATTACTATAACTCATCAATGACTTTGGTAAAGTTTCAAGATACAAAACTAATATACAGACATCTATTGTGTCTATATATTATTAACAAACTATCAGGAAGAGGAAGAAAAAGAACCCCTTTTAGATTCGTATCAAAAAATTAGCATACCTAAGAATAAACTGAACCAAGGAGATAGGAAAACAAACAAACAAACAAGACACTGATGAAAGAAATTGAAGATGACACAAACGAATGGAAAATACACCATTATCATCTATTATAAGAATTTATATTGTTAAAATGACCATATCCTTAAAGGAAATCTACAGATTCAATGCAATCCCTGTCAAAATAGTAATGGCATTTTCCACAGAACTAGAATAAATAATTCTAAAATTTGCGTGGAAATCCTAAAGACCTGGAATAGCCAAAATAATCTTGTGAGAGAGGAAAAAGCTGAAGGTATCACACTGTCTAATTTCAACTACACTATAAAGCTACAATAATCAAAAGAGCATGTTTAGACTTCCTATTTAATATGGCAGAGTAGAAGGACATGAAATCATCTCCTCTTGTGAGAACACCAAAATTACAACTAGCTGTTGAACAGCCATTGACAGAAGGGCCCTGGAAACTACCAAAAAAAGATACCTACGTCCAAAGACAAAGAAGCTGTAGCAAGATGGTAGAAGAGACACAATCATGTTAAAATCAAATCCCATAATCCCTAGGGTGGGTGACTCACAAACTGGAGAACAATAATACCAAAAGAGTTCTCCCACTGTTGTGAAGTTTCAGAACCCCATGTCAGGCTTCCCATCCTGGGGACCCGACAAAGAGACTAGTATTCCCCAGGAAATATGACCTTAAAGGCCAGTGGGATTTCAGCATAGGATTTCAACAGGACTGGGGAAAACAGAGACTCCAGTCTTGGAGAGCAGAAAGAAAACCTGGTACCATGACTCAGAGGAAATTAGCGGTGATTTCACAGGAGACTGAAACAAAACTACTTGCTAGTGTTGAGGGGTCTCTTGTGGAGGTATGGCTTGGCAGGGACTAACTACAGGGAACTGGTAACAGTAGTCTGGGAAGGTCCCCTTTGGGAACCTTCTTGAAGATCACCATTACCCAACCATAGAGCCCTTAGACCCAAGGGCTGGATCGCCTCAGGTCAAAAAACTACCAAGGAGGGAGCACAACCATACCCATCAGCAGATAATTGAATTAAAGCTTTACTGAGCAAGGCCCTGGCCACCAGAGCAAGACCCAGTTTTTCCCACCACCAGTTCCTCCCTTCAGGAAGCTTACATAAACCTCTTAGCTCCCTCTGTCAGAGGGCAGAGAGAAGAAGCAAGAAGACCCACAGTCCCACAGTGACTAGAACAAAACCACATTACAAAAAGTTAATCAGCAGGAAAAAGCAAAATGTTTGTTTCAGATGAAGGGACAATGTAGAACCACAGAAAAACAATTAAATGAAGTGGAAATGGGCAACCTTCCAGAAAAAGAGTTTGGAATAATGATAGTGAAGATGATTCAGGATCTTGGATAAAGAACAGAGATAAAGACTGAGAAGATGCAAGAAATGTTTACCAAAGACCTACAAAAACTAAAGAACAAACAAACAGAGATGAATAATACACTAGAAGGAATCCATAGCAGAATAACTTAAGAAAGGCCAGATAAATAACCTGGAGGACAAAATGGTGGAAATCACTGTTGCAAAACAGGATATAGTAAAACAGAAAGAAAAGAAATGAAAATAACTTAAGAGACCTCTGGGACAACATTAAATGCATCCACATTTTGCATTATAGGGGTCCCAGAAGAAGAAGAGAGAGAGAAAGGGCCTGAGAAAATATTTGAAGAGATAATAGCTGAAAAGTTCCCTAACATGGGAAAGGAAATCATCTACCTATTTTCTGTAGCTATGCCTTTTCCTTCTCTTGTGTTTCCTGCCTAGAGAAGTTCCTTTAGCATTTGTTGTAAAACTGGTTTGGTGGTGCTGAGTTCTCTTAAAGTTTGCTTATCTGGAAAGCTTTTGATTTCTCCATCAAATCTGAAGGAGAGTCTTGCTGAGTAGAGTATTCTTCGTTGTAGGTTCTTCCTTTTCATCAGCTTAATTATATCATGCCATTCCCTTCTGACTTGTAGTTTAGGTTGAGAAATCAGCTGGTAGCCTTATGGGCGTTCCCTTGTATGTTATTTGTCATTTTTCCCTTGTTGCTTTTAATATTTTATCTCTGTCTTTAATTTTTGCCAGTTTGATTACTGTTTTTCTCGGTGAGTTCCTCCTTGGGTTTATCCTTTCTGGGACGCTCTGTGCTTCCTGGACTTGGTTGCAAAAGAGAGGGATGTGTAGGGGGTGGGTTAATTAGATGAAGAGGATTAGCCTTCAGTTATATAATAAATAAGTCAGGGAGATGCAATATACAGTATAAGGAATATGGTCAATAATATTGTAATAACTTTGTGGGAACAGATGGTTACTAGACTTATTGTGGTGATCATTCCATACTGTTTGTAAATGTCATGTCACTATGTAGTACACCTGAAATTAATATAATGCAGTACTTAAACAATGTTTCAATTAAAGTATACCCCATGACATGAGTAGGTTATATAAAAAATACTATGTCATTTTATATAAAGGAGTTGGGCATTCTTGGATTTTGATATCTGTGGGGGCTTCCTTGTACCAATCTCCTATGTATACCAAGAGATACACACATACAGACACATACATGAATTTGGCCTACTAATACAACTAAGAAGTAAGTATCCACACTTTACATTCATTTCACTGTGCTACTTTGTTCTCTCCCCCACACTCTCAAATACCTCACCAGGCTTTAGATATGTGCTATGATAAAGGGAAATTTCTCCCAGTGTATTATTTTTGTACACAATTTATTCTGTGTAAGCAGTTTATTCTATTTTTACTTGGTATTATGATTTTATATTTATCTTCATAATGAATTGTTTATCTTTAATTTGTTTATTTTTCCTTTTGTGCATCAGTTCAGTTCAGTTACTCAGTCCTGTCCGACTTTTTGTGACCCCATGGACTGCAGCACACCAGGCGTCCTGTCCATCACCAGCTCCCAGAGTTTACTCAAACTCATATCCATTGAGTCCATGTTGCCATCCAATAATCTCATCCTCTGTTGTCCCCTTCTCCCACCTTCGATCTTTCCCAGCATCAGGGTCTTTTCAAAATGATTCAGCTCTTTGCATCAGGTGGCCAAAGTATCTGAGTTTCAGCTTCAACATCAGTCCTTCTAATGAATAATCAGGACTGATTTCCTTTAGGATTGACTGGTTAGATCTCCTTGAAGTCCAAAGGATTCTCAAGAGTTTTCTCCAACTCCATAGTTCAAAAACATAAGTTCTTTGGTGCTCAGCTCTTTTTATACTCTAACTCTCACATCCATGCCTGACTATTGAAAAACCATACCCTTGACCAGACAGACCTTTCTTGGCAAAGTAACAACTTAGCTTTTTAGAATGCTGTCCAAGTTGGTCATAAAATTTCTCCCAAGGAGTAAGCATCTTTTAATTTCATTGCTGAAGTCAACATGGGCACTGATTTTGGAGTCCCAAAAATACAGTCAGCCACTGTTTCCACTATTTATCCATCTATTTGCCATGAATTGATGGGACCAGATGCCATGGTCTTTGTTTTCTGAATGTTGAGCTTTACCCCAATTTTTTCACTCTCCTCTTTCACTTTCATTAAGAGGCTCTTTAGTTCTTCTTCACTTTATGACATAAGGGTGGTTCCATCTGCATATCTGGGGTTATTGATGTTTCTCCTGGAAATCTTGATTCCAGCCTGTGCTTCATCCGGCCCAGTGTTTCTCATGATGTACTCTGCATATAAGTTAAATAAGCAGGGTGACAAGATACAGCCTTGACCCACCTCTTTTCCTATTTGGAACGAATCTGTAGTTTCCATGTCCAGTTCTAAGTGTTGCTTCTTGACCTGCATACAGATTTCTCAAGAAGCAGGTCAGATGGTCTGGTATTCCCATCTCTTTCAGAATTTTCCACAGTTTGTGGTAGTCTAAACAGTCCAAAGCTTTGGCATAGTCAATAAAGCAGAAAGAGAGGTCTTTCTGGAACTCCCTTGCTTTTGCAATGATCCATCAGATGTTGGCAATCTGATCTCTGGTTCTTCTGCCTTTTCTAAATCCAGCTTGAACATCTGTAAGTTCATGGTTCACTTATTGCTGAAGCCTGGCTTGGAAAATTTTGAGCATTACTTTACTAGTGTGTGAGATGAGTGCAGCTGTGTAGTCGTTTGAGCATTCTTTGGCATTGCCTGTCTTAGGGATTGGAAGGAAAACTGACCCTTTCCAATCCTGTGGTCACTGCTGAGTTTTCCAAATTTTCGGGCATATTGGTTGCAGCACTTTCATACCACCATCTTTTAGAATTTGAAATAGGTCAACTGGAATTCCATCACCTCCACTAGCTTTGTTCATAGTGATGTTTCTTAAGGCCTGCTTGACTTCACATTCTAGGATGTTTGGCTCTAGGTGAATGATAACACCATCGTGATTATCTGGGTTGTGAAGATCTTGTATGTGCAGTTCTTCTGTGCATTTTTTCCACCTCTTCTTAATGTCTTCTGATTCTGTTTGGTCTATACCATTTCTTTCCTTTATTGTCCCTATCTTTGCATGAAATGTTCCTTCAGTATCCCTAATTTTCTTGAAGAGATCTCTAGTCTTTCCTATTCTACTTTTTCCTCTGATCCTTTGCACTGATCACTGAGGAGGGATTTCTTATCTCTCCTTGCTATTCTTTTGAACTCTGCATTCAAATGGGTATATCTTTCCTTTTCTCCTTTGCTTTTCACTTCTCTTCCTTTCACAGCTATTTATAAAGCCTCTTCAGACAGCTATTTTGCTTCATTGCATTTCTTTTTCCTGGGGATGGTGTTGACCCCTGTCTACTGTATGATGTCATGAATCTCTGCCTATAGGCACTCTGTCTATCAGATCTAGTCCCTTATATCTATTTCTCAGTTCCACTGTATAATCACTAGGGGTTTGATTAGGTCATCCTTGAATGGTCTAATGGTTTATCCTACTTTCTTCAATTTAAGTTTGAATTTGGCAATAAGGAGTTCATGATCTGAGCCACAGTCAACTCCCAGTCTTGTTTTTACTGGCTGTATAGTGCTTCTCCATCTTTGGCCGCAAAGAATATAATCAATATAATTTTGGTGTTGACCATCTGGTGATATCCATGAGTAGAGTCTTCTATTGTGTTGTCGGAAGAGGGTGTTTTCTATGACCATTGCATTCTCTTGACAAAACACTATTAACCTTTTTCCTTCTTCATTCTGTACTCCAAGCCCCCATTTGCCTGTTATTCCGTGTGTTTCTTGACTTCCTACTTTTGCATTCCCATCCCCTATAATGAAAAGGACATCTTTTTTGGTTGTTAGAAGATCTTGTAGGTCTTCATAGAACTGTTCAACTTCAGCTTCTTCGGAGTTCCTGGTTGGGGCATAGACTTGGATTACTGTGATATTGAATGGTTTGCCTTGAAAACGAACAGAGATCATTCTGTCATTTTTGAGACTGCATCCAAGTACTGCATTTCAGGCTCTTGTTGACTCTGATGGCTACTCCATATCTTCTAAGGGATTCTTGCCTACAGTAGCTGATATAATGGTCATTTGAGTGGAATTCACCCATTCCAGTCCAGTTTAATTCGCTGATTCCTAAAATGTGGACCTTCACTCTTGCCATCTCCTGTTTGACCACTTCTAATATGCCTTGATTCATGGACCTAACATTCCAGTTTCCTATGCAATATTGCTCTTTACAGCATTGCACCTTGCTTCCATCACCAATCACGTCCACAACTGGGCATTGTTTTTGTTTTGGCTCCATCCCTTCATTCTTTCTGGAGCTATTTCTCAATTAATTTCCTAACATATTGGGCACCTACCCAGCTGGGGTGTTGATCTTTCGGTGTCCTATCATTTTCCCTTTCATAGTTTTATTATATATCTGTATCAAAACATATTTTTGTTACCAAATCCATAGGCATATCTTTTTTGTTCCAGTTTCATTCTGTTGCAAACTATTGCACAATGAACAGTTTAATACATGTCTCCTAAGGTGTATGTGTGAGAGTTTCTATTAGTCACATGTTAGGGAGGGGAATCCTTGCATTACTATTATTGGGAATGTGCATTTAAAGTTTATTAAATGTTGGGGAAATGGTTCTACTAGTAATTTAAAGGTAACTCTTGTGACATAATCTCACATCCTTATCAGTTATTGGTATTTTGACTATTTAATTTGTGCCAATGGACATGAAATATGATGTCACTTTCATATTTCATTTGTACTTTTCTGATCACACATGATTCTGAGCTTTCCTTCACATTTTGAGGGAACATGCAGTTTTTTACTTTACTTCTGGATGTTCTGTTCACATTAATTGTTTTCTTTTTATATTTCTTGGTTAAATTTACTGCATTTTTTGCAAAATAGTTGTGGACAGTACCGATTTCCTACAAGGAACCTCTGTGTGTGTGTGTGTGTGTTGTGTACTGATAGCAGTTTTATGAGAACAAAGTTAACATGTTAAAAACAAAATTCAGTAAAGTGTTTTTTTGTCAGATCATAGGTTTTTTTGTAATGCAAACTAATGTAGTTTTAAAAATCAAGACTAAAATGTTAGCTTTCCTACATTGGGTTGGCCAAAAAAATCATTCGGGATTTTCTGTAACATAGTTTTTGTCAGGCCTAATATTTTGTACTGAAAGAGGCTAGCATATTTTCTTTTCTTTTTTTTTTTTTTTTATTAGTTGGAGGCTAATTACTTTACAGTATTGTAGTGGGTTTTGTCATACATTGAAATGAATCAGCCATGGATTTACATGTGTTCCCCATCCCGATGCCCCCTCCCACCTCCCTCTCCACCGGATCCCTCTAGGTCTTTCCAGTACTTTTTTGCACTTCCTTTTTACTTTTCTTTGATGGTTCTAAACCAACAGTCATGCTTATAGGCTTATATGGAAAAGATAAATGACATCATTCAAGTGAACTGTTAACTGTTAAGAACATTCTGTTTATCGTTTTTATGAGAGAACAGTAACTCCTTTTAACTTTTAAAACCCTTAACCACTTTTCCAACCATCTCGATATGTTCTGCCCATCCCATTAACTAACATTTTACTCAGTGTTGAGGTCTAAGACTTTTCTTGATTTTTTCATAATGTTCCATAAAACATAGAGATGTGCTCAAATAAATTTTTCCAATGATAAAACCCTCTGAAATAATGGTTTGATAATGAGAAATTGTATTTTTACTTTGCCTGTTTTTAGACAATAAATGCCTTATAGATTAAATTGCCTTTTTTGCCCTCACAGTATCTCACAATCTAGGGAAAAGGCATATTTTCTTTACTTTCTTTTACAAAAATAACTTGAGGCACAAGGCAGTTTTCATGATTTTGCTCACACAGAACACATAAGGGAACTGAGAATAAGATCAGTTCAAAGATTTCTTTCTAGGAAATCTTTAGAGACTTCTCTCTAGTTATCTTTTAATGACTATACTACTTTCATTTTATGTCTTTATTTAATCCAGGGGGTCCTTGAAGCCACATGCCCTGATAAACTTAGGCCATTCTTTTTGAATGGCATTTTACTCAAAACATTTTAACTATAAGCTAGATATAACCACTTCATGGAGCTCATCATTTTTGCATGACCAAGGAGACATTAACCAGATTTTAAGGAAATAAAACTGTTAAACAGAGCCCTTATATTATTATAAACTTCAATATATACATGTTAACTCAGCTTTGATATTAATCAACATCTACAATTGCCTGTAGAAAGCTTCAGGTAAAATTTAACATTTGTGTATACAGTTTCATCTGTCCTCACAATTCATAATTTGAGAAATGTGGTTTGCATAATGTGTATTATAACAATTTCCACATCCTGCACCTCAGTTCTCTAGTAGGTAGTTAATACAAAAAAAAAAAAATTGACTCAAGCAATTTGCTCTACTGTTACTAAGCAGATACCCAACACAGAGTTATCCTTAAAACTTCTGACCTTGTAAACATGAGCTCAGTTTTTCTGCTCTATATAATGTTGTTGTTTAGTAGCTAGGACATGTCTTACCCTTGCAACCCCATGGACTGTAGCCTGCCAGGCTCCTCTGTCCATGGGGTTTCCCAGGAAAGAGTCTATATTATATAACAATGTAATTTAAACTGCATTGAAATTACTTTGAATCTGGCTTATTATGCCTAATTCATTTAGATTTTGGAGTTACAATTTTAATCGACTTTCTCTCTCTGTATAGAATGTTGAGAACCTTGGGTTCTCACTAAAAACACTTCCTAAATTGTCTCTTCTGCCCCTCTCTTATTCTCTTCCCTCCAATCTTGCAGACATCTTTACATAAACTAATCCACTTATAAGCCTTTTCCTTTATATATATATATATATATATACAAACACACACACACATATCCCCTTTAGTTTGGATTTCCTTTCATTTAGGCCACCACAGAGCATTGAGTAGCGTTCTCTGTGCTATAAAGTAGGTTCTCAATAGTTATCTGTTTTATACATAGTAGTGTATATATATATATATAAATCCAGTTCCCCCAATTCACCCCACCACTCCCTTCCCCTCTTTGATATCCATATGTTTGTTCTATGTCTCTATTTCTGCTTTGCAAATAGGTTCATCTATACCATTTTTCTAGATTCCACATACATGCATTAATATATAATATTTGCTTTTTTCTTTCTGACTTCCTTCACTCTGTATGACAATCTTTAAGTCCATCCATGTCTCTGCAAACACAATTTCATTCCTTTTTTATGGCTGAATAATATATATATATATATATATATATATATATATATATATATATACACACACACACATACACACACACATATATATATGAAACGTATTTTAAAATTTAATTTACTTTTTAACTGAAGCATAATTGCTTTACAGAATTAATTCTGATGTTTTCTGTCAAACATCAACAAGAATCAGCCATAAGTACACGCATGTCCCCTCCCTACTGACCTCCCTCCAATCTCACTCCCTATTGTGACAAATCTTCTTTATTCATTATTCTGTTGATGGGCATTTAGGTTACTTCTATGTCCTGGATATTATGCTGAGAAAAATGGAGTGCATGTATCTTTTTGAATTATGGTTTTCACCAAGTATATGCCCAAGAGTGAGATAACTAGATCATCTATTTTTAGCTTTTTAATAGACTCCCATAATGTTCTCCATAGTGTTTGTATCAATTTACATTCCCACCAACAATGTAGGAGGGTTCCCTTCCTCTCCACACACTTTCCAGAATTTATTATTTGCAGACATTTTGATGATGGCCATTCTAACCAATGTGAGGTGGTACCTAATTGCAGTTTCGATTTTCATTTCTCTGATAGTTAGTGATATTGAGCTTCTTTCTATGTGCCTTTTGGACACCTATATGTCTTCTTGGAGAAATGTCTGTTTAGGTCTTCTGCCCATTTCTTTTGGGTTTTTTTGCCCATTTCTTTATTGATTTTTAAAATATTTTAAAATATTTTAGCAATTTTGTTAATTGCTTAATTTACAAATATTTTACCCATTCTGAGGTTTGTCTTGTGTATGGTTTCCTTTGTTTTGCAAAAGTTTTTAAGTTTAATTAGACCCCATTTGTTTATTTTTGTTTTTATTTTCATTAGTTTAGGAGGTGGATTAAAAAAAATCTTGCTGTGATTTTGTGTCAGAGTGTGTTCTGCCTAAGTTTTCCTTAAGAGATTTATGGTATCTGGCCTTATGTTTGGGTCATTAATCCATTTTGAGTTTACTTTTGTGTATGGTGTTAGGGAGCATTCTAATTTCATTCTTTTACATGTAGCTGTTCAGTTTTCACAGCAACACTTATTGAAGACACTGTCTTTTATCCATTGTATATTGTTGCCTCCTTTGCCATAGATTAGGTAACCATGGTTACATATATGAGTTTACCTCTGTGTTTCCTATTCTCTTCCTTGATCTGTATTTCTGTTTTTGTTCCTGTACCATATGATCTTGATTACTGTTGCTATCTAGTATAGTCTCAAGTCATAAATTGAATTTTATTTTTTAAATTTATTTTGATTCTAAATATATTTTTTCTTTGAAGAAGATTTTTTAGCTATTAGCATTATAATTAAATGAAACAACATAGATCCATTTTATATTTTTCAAAGATATTAAACACATTAAAATTTTATTGGGAACTTATTATTAGTAGAGACAGATGAGTCTACTTTTGTGCTCAGTTCAGGTAATAACAATGGCTATTACTTTTTAATGAAGTGAGATAGATGTGAGCAAAATTCAGTCATATTTGTTATTTTAGCTGTGAGCACTGAAGAAAGTTCATCTAAATCAGTGGATAAATTGAAGGAGTTTCATTCAATTTATCATTCAATTATTTGATCTCATTTTTCAGAGTCAGGAAACTGAGAGGGACTATGAGTCAATATTAATATTTTTTAACCTTCTTCAATATTTTATAGTGATTTTGGGCACAGTGACTTAGGACAGGATTGGTTGCGAGCAATGTGCTTAGCGTTCGACTTTTCCAATCAGATATTGCTTTTCTTTTCACCCTAGTTCTACCTGTAGTGGTTTGTGTCAAATGAATAGTTCAATGTCAGGACCATGATAGGTTGTCGATGTGTAGCTTTTACTGCACAGAAACCTATGACCATGTTACTTTAAATTTTATAATCATATAACTACTGGAAAGAAGTAGAACTAAGTATTCCTATGTACATTTGGATAATGTTAACTATGGAGGTGTCCTAGTAGCTAACTAACTTAATTTGTTGTCCAGGATCTTACTCATAATGCAACATTATTAGCGCATATAGCTGCTAAGCTGGTGGGAGTTTTCAGTTGGTTTGCAGACTGGTTCCCCAACCTGTATAATTCTTAACGATTTAGAAGGGTATTTTAGACCATAACCATTTTTGCATTTTCTTTTTAAAATGCCAGCACTTATTGAGATAGTAAATTCTGTGATAATAAAATAATTTAAAATTTTTCATTCATTAGTTCTACTAGGTATTTATTAATATTAACTATTTAATATTTCATTAATTCCACTTATATTAAATAGTATTAATAGATAGCAAGCAGATAATAAGGAGATGGGTAGGAAATGATTAATAAAATATAATTCCTATCCTCACATACATCATTATATTTGTTTGAATATGCTTAAATTTTTCTTTTATAATCAGAAACTTCAAAGGCACCCTCATGCTTCATAATATATTATTGTTTTTATTTTCTAGATGATTTATATACTTTTTTAGTCACTCTAAATTTTGTGTCACATATGTAAGAAAATGGTCATAATCTACATACTTTAAACAAACAAAAAAAACACACTCTTGGTAGAATCATACAAAGTATTGTATTATCAATATTTAGATTTTGACAAGTATTGCTCATAAAAGATACACAGGTAAATACACAATTATATATGAATTGTTAACAAGCTCAGGGAATATATAAAACAAAATTAGGTTGCTGATTCTTAGTATCCAAGAAGATATTACTTAGAGCTGCTTAGAAGGCCAATTTAGTGATTCTTCTTGTGCCTACCATGTACTGTTTGCACTTTTATTTTAATACTTTATTCATTCTGCTTGGTATTTGCAGTTTGTTTACTCTTTGTCCAACGTTATGTTTTAGGCATATTGGGGAATACAAAGATCTTAAATATAAATCTTGACTCTAGGCACTTATTTGGAATGTTATCTACCCAGATAACAGAAAGGGAATTTATGTTTAGTTGTCAGGACTCACTGTGTGTGGGACTCATCAGAACTATTTGAGATTCTCTTCAGTTGTTTATATGTTAAATATCAGGAGCTGACATCACATTCACCAAGGAGAGAGGATGGTAGAAGTGAACATTGAGGTTTAAGGAGCCTATTGGAAAATAGGTTGGAAAGTTGGAGAAAGCAGTAATATGTTTGTAACTGGTATAAAAATCACCTGTATATCTATTTTTGTATTTATTAATTTCTTCATACTAGAAAAATATAAATATGTAAATTGATAGATATTGATTTATTATAAGGAATTGACTCAATTATGGAAACTGACAGGTCCCAAAATTGTAGTCAGCAAGTTGAAGACCCAGAAGAGCTGATGGTATAGTTCTAATCCAAAGGCCTTGATGTGTTGAGACCCAAGAATTTCAATTTGAGTCTGAAGTCAGGGAAAAAAGATAGTGTCCCAGCTTGATGGCAGCCAGGCACGAGAAATTCCCTCTTGTTTGGGGAAGTGTCATCATTCTGCTTATTCAGGCTTTCAGAGGATTAGAAGAGGCCCACCCACATTATAGAACTTCCCTTGTGGCTCAATCAGTAAAGAAACCACCTGCAATGCAGGAGATAGCCTGCAATATAGGAGACCAGGGTTCAGTCCCTGGGTCAGGAAGTTCCCCTGGAGAAGGAAATGGCAACCCACTCCAGTATTCTTGCCTGGAAAATCCCATGGACAGAGGAGCCTGGCAAGCTATTGTCCATGGGGTCACACAGAGTTGGATATGACTGAGCGTCTAAACCACCACCACCCATATTAGGGAGGACAATCTATTACTCTATTGATATAAATGTTAAACTCATTCAAAAACACCCTCACAGAAACACCCAAAACAATATTTGACCAAATAGCTGGGTACCCTGTAGCCCATTTAAATTGACACATAAGTTTACTACTATACATACACAAAAAAGAGGGGAAAGGAAATGGTATATTAGATTTATAGAAAACTGCAGTATATTTTCTATATATAAATTTTAAAAAATCCATTGCAAGTATAAACTAGGAAATTTGTTCAGCCTCTCTATATTATACATGAAGAAACATATACAAACAAGTAAATGACTTGTTCAAGATCATACAGCTCATTAACCATAAAACCTGAACTAGAATCAAAACTTTATAATTTCAGTATTCTTTCTAAGGATACAGTGGTATAATTCCCCCTTACCACATGTGTGCATGACATGTAAGCTATAAAGTTCAAACTAAATTTCAAAATGGTATTGGTGAATACATTCTTTATACATTTCTGTTATAGAAACATTTACCCCTGTACAAAGTAGAGATTATGAATCAGAGATTTCAAAGTACTTTGTGCACAGTTATTACTGAGATATGTGACAATTTGGAGTTACTTCAAAACATGCCTTTTGCACATCCTCTCATATGAACTTTTGAACAAAGAAAATAGACCTTTAACACTGCCTGTGAGAGTAAAGAGCATGATAAGGAAGTGTTTATACAGGCACTGAGCCAGAATAGACTATTCGTTTTCAAGTTTTGGTTCCTGAGAGAAGACATGCCTTCCTACCTATGAGCTTAGAAAAACACTGTTCTCTTCCTTCAGAGGTAGACTTAAAATACTGTTAATACATCCTCTAGTGTTTTTAGCCATAGGTAACCAACATTTTATGTTTCTGAAATTGTTCAGGTTTTCAAACAAATATTTCTATAAAGATAGTCACATTTTCAGACATTTTGTAAAAAATAACTACAAATGTGCATGAGGAGACTGGTGACAAGATACTTTTCCTTAATGAACCACCTTCAAATTTTCCATAAGAACGCCAAAATAGATCATAACGAATTCCTTGTTACAAATTCTCCTAGGACAAAACGTCACATTTTAGAAATGAGCTGCCAGGAAATAATATCTGACAGAGGGTGGGGTGAGTGGAATTTAGAAACAAGTGTTTTAAAACACTTTGCTTTTGTTCACTTGCTTGGACTTAAAAGCCAAAGCTACTATACTTCAAATAAGAAGGAGCTGGGTTAGATATTTGCAAGTCCAGGCGGGAAGGCTGGGAGTTTGCAAATCTAGCAGCTGGAGTGTGTTGTGGTAGCTGCTTTCCTGTGCTAAGCTGATTTACTTGTTTAAGGTCTGACCTCATCATCCTGTCGGTATGGGTTCCCACCTACACTGTTAGCTGCTGCTTTCTGCTTCAGCTGGAAAGCTGGAAGTATTCGCAGTGTACCACAAACAGTGGGGGAGGGGGGACAAGAAAGACTGCTCTCGACACTTGTGCTTTTGTTAGTCCTACAAAAGAGGCAGAAAAACAAGAGATAACAAAGGCTGTTTCCTTTCTGTGAGAGAAGGCTTTCGTCTTTCCTCCTGCAACAATGTCAGTATCTGGCAAGAAAGAGTTTGATGTGAAACAGATCCTAAGACTACGCTGGAGATGGTTTAGTCATCCTTCTCAAGGCTCACCCAAAACTGGAAACTGCTTTCAGCAGGAAGGATATGAGCATAGAGGGACCCCGGTTCAGGACAGATTGAAGAACCACTCTCGGGACAGAAATGGACTGAAGAAAAGCAACAGTCCTGTCCACCACAGCATACTACCACCAGTGCCAGAATTGGCCCCTGCCCATCAAAGAGCCCTTCAGAACTGGCACTCACGAAAACTGATAGAACATCTTCGAGCAAATGAAGATACTCCTAAAGCAGTTCCAGGGAATTTGTTCAAAGAAGCTTATGAGAAACACTCACAAGATGTGGAGATGATGGCTGATGACAATACAGAAGATTCTACAGCAGGGTAGGAGTTTTTGAACACATAACAAAGTCATAGCTTAGATTAATTTATCCTCTAAAGTGCTCATTTAGAGTTTAAATAAAAGTTATAATGATTTCTGAATTTGTGTGCAGCCAATCATGGTGTCCAAGTATTCCCCTTATCTAAGTCTATAAAGGAATATAGTCATAGTACATACTTTTGGTAATTAATGGGAAATATGCTTTAGAGTTGTGAGTTTACTTTCTCTATTCCATTATGATTCTGTTAAGAATTCTGTTTCAGTTTTTAGAGACTAGCAATTATTATAATTGTTACTTCTCTGTAAATATCCTCTGTGGCTTGAATGTTCATATAGTTGTGTTTCATTCTTTCTTTTTTTGTAAAATTGTGATGGATTACATAGAGCTCTTTCTGACTTTGTCAGACTAGCTCTGACTGCTCAGCACATCCTTGTCTATTCCTTAGTAGGTAGTTACCATACTGATGCTTTGATAAATATTATCTTTATGTGAGAGTATGGAAGAGTTTCCTTTGGCATTTGAGATTTATTTCAAATAGTATTAGGTTCCATAGCTAGTTTTCATTTATGAAAATATTTTGCATAAAATAAGTAATGAATTGCTGCTTACAGCAGTGAGATCTTAAAGTAGGAAATGGAACATATCAACTATTTTAGGATATTAAAATGTAATAAGAAATGATAATAAAGTGTTGTGTAAGTATAGCTCATAAAATTTTTGACTTCATTTGTATTTTTGTGTCTACCAGTATTGTTTGATTCTGTTTTATATTTTGGTTTCCTGGCCACAAGGCATGTGGGATCTTAGCTCCCTGACCAGGGATAAAATCCACACATCCTGCATTGAAAGGTGGAGTCTTAACCACTGGCCCACCAGGGAAGTCCCACACCAGTTCTGTTTTAGTAGAAGAAAAGTATGTTCCCTCCTCTAATGCTGTCTAATATAACTTAATCTAGTATATCTTTACTTTATTTTCCTTTTTTCATTATCAGATTAGTGTAGACACAACTAATGATTTTGGTAATGTAATTACAGTGTAAAGGGCTATACTAAAAAATGTATTTTTGAAATGGCTTAAATTTTATAGCAGTTAACATGAAGGTATGCTAATTTATTTAAAAATCTGGATATTTTGTATACTGTCTATAAGTGTGGGCTTTCCCTGTGGTTCAGATGGTAAAGAATCTGCTTGCAATGCAGGGGACCTAGGTTTGATCCCTGGGTTGGGAAGATCCCCTGGAAAAGGGCATGGCTACCCACTGCAGTATTGTTGCCTGGAGAATTCCATGGACAGAGGAGCCTGGTGGACTACGGTCTATGGTGTCACAAGTATAGATGAGAAAGACTGGCAAATTTGCTTCTAGATAAACATTTTTTCAGTATATCTACCTTGACAGTTCCTTGCGTCCATGATTTTTAAGTATAATTAATAGAAAAAAGGAACATAATAATATGACAAAAGGCAAAGCCACTGTGAAAAATGATGCTTTACAGGAACTCAGGCTTTCTATATGAAATGTAAATAACTGTGGGGAATGCAGGTTTTATTTAGTACAAATACTTGAACTTTGAAAATAATATATAGTCCATACTTTAGATGAAGGGGATTTTCAAATTATCTCCCCTTATCATGAACAACAATTTAATTTGGAAGTTAATATTAAATACATTTGACTCTGTTGTGGGCTTCCCTCTTAGCTCAGTTGGTAAAGAATATGTCTGCAATGCATGGGGACCTGGGTTCGAATCCTGGTTTCTGAAGATCCCCTGGAGAAGGAAATGGCAATCCTATCTAGTATTCTTGCCTGGAAAATCCCATGGACAGAGGAGTCTGGCGGGCTACAGTCCATGGGGTCACAAGAGTCAAACACGACTTAGTGACTAAACTACTGTTGTAGGGAAGTTAAATTATCCACTGTGAATTCCTGACAAAAATTTTTTGAGGATCCCTAAATTGATTTTCCTGCATGAGAATATATTTACAGTAAGTTAGCTGCTAAATGAAAATGCCAGATAAAATGTCAAATATAACATGTCACCAAGTAATATTTTAAAAATATATTTCTCCTTTTATTATTTAGTGTTCATATTCTAAAAAACGTTCCATTAATATGCTATGGTTACAGTGCAAGGTTAATATTTATTAAAATAAATACAGGAAGTGGTTTTATAGATGTGCCAGGAATATTTTAAGCTGAAGAGAAGAGGTAAATTGAACACTTAATTAATTGAAAATGATGGTTTATTAATCTATAATTACCCATTCTGAATTATTTCATCTTGGCTAAATAAAGTTTGATAAGGAACTTTCTTATTTCCCACTTCTCTAATGCCTCTATTTAAGCAAAATGGGGGAGCAGGAGGAAAAGATCCTGCAAAGTTCGCAGCAACCTACTATCCCCTCACTAGAACTCTTGTGGTTAAATAACAAACAAAAACGGCAGTCAGTGTGGAGAACATAGGGTGAGTTCTAACACTTGGGGAAAAATAAGGGTCCTTAAGTCATCCTGCTTTCTACAAATATTGCAGGGAATAGATAATGGACTAGTTTACTAAAATATAATATAGTTGAATAACCTATAATTAAATCTAAAACAGATAGTAAAGCCAAGATATTAAAATTATATTAATACATTGGATAGGGAATTTTAAAACCCAAATCCATTCTATGTAATTGAATTTTAAGTTTGCATTTCACTTAGGAGCAGCTCTGCATCATGCTCCCACACTGTGAGTATGCACGTATCAGCATGCCTGTCATCAGAGGCCTAGGCTCAATTATCACCTCCTTTTTGCCTTCAGTTCAGACAGTTCAGTCGCTCAGTCATGTACAACTCTTTTTGCCTTATGTGTACTAACTCTGCATCTTTGCTTCCCACAGCAAGCTTGCTCAACGTCCTTTCTTTTCTTATATCATCCTTAGAATTCAAAAAATCAAACTATTTTGACAGTGTATTATGATCATGATTTTATATGACAGAACATTGTTATATAATATATATATAAATTATGTATTTATTATTAGCAATAACTATATTATAATTATATTAATAATTATATATATATATATATATATATATATATATATATATATATATATATATAAGTTA